>NJDD01001953.1:0-52269 GCA_002245505.1 Calephelis nemesis | reverse complement strand
ATGTATTAAACTAACACACTGTAAAAGTAATATATGTTATTTGCAGTTAAAAAAATATTTTTTTTCTTTATTACAATATTTATGGCAAGACTAGGTATATAAAAAAGTTTTTGGAGTCGAGCATATTATAATACCCTTATTTTCGAAGTCAGTTATATCATCAGAATAGTCAGTTTATAAAAAAGTAGGTTACAATCTTATATACATTATTAGTGCAAAATTGCATTGCAAATTAAAATTACAAGACAGTAAGACACATGACAAAAACATTAATTACCTATAATGTCATATTTATAACTTGAAAAACGATCATTGAGCATAGATTTCGCATACTCATAGACAATATAATGCCTTAGGTTTTTCATTGTGGCTAGAAATAATTGCGATCTAACCAGATAAAGGTTTAAGTGCGAGCACAAAGACGGCGAGCCGCAATTGCGACCAATTAGCTAGGTCTGTGCCAGAAAATTCACATGATTATAACGCTTAGATGTAGCGATAATGGTATCACATGGTCAATTAGTGGATTATGAATGGATCTAACACTTTAAAGGTCTTACATTGTCACATGAACAAGTTATTTGTATGCATTTCTCTATTCTTTGCATCTGAAAAATGCGCAAGATTGTTATATACATACTTATTATATTTGTCTATAAAAATCAATGCCACTTTTCGTTGTAATTTTATAACTCAACAACGGGTTCACCTATCCAAACCAAATGTTTGGGCTTTATTTGGACTATTTAGTAGATGGTTTATGTGAAGTTTGCATAAAATCGGTCCAGCGGTTCTTCACTTATCACACTTTTTGTATAAATGAATTCAATAAATGGCGGATTACTTTTTTAATTTTCAGCCAAATTGAAACTTTTATCTGATGAAGATTGAGCTGTTTCTTTTTGTTACCCGACCCGGGATTCGAACCCGGGACCTCATACAGTCAAGTCCAACAACCGAACCGCTAGACCACAGAGACGATTATTCTTATTACTAAATAATAAATGGAGCATAACATAAACATTAACATTTTATTGATCAATTTATTAAAATAATCAAATAAGAAAGGATTTTCATAATACGAGTATAATGTAATAAGTATTAATTTAATAAGTGCCCATCGAGCCACTTTTCAGCTGACTTAAAAAAGAAGCGGGAAATAAATTTTAATCATACTTTTAATTATAACACAATTTATAGGTTTTGTTCAAGCTCGTATCTCAGAAGGGGTAGGCAGAGATGTAACTAGGACACCCACGACTAGCCGAAGTCACTATCATAATCACATCTTTTAATCAGACATCTCTTTAAGACTCTTGTTTTTTTATTTCTACAATTATGACACCGGCTTAAGTATGTGTAACCACATATTAAACTTTTTAAAAAAAATAATTAATTTGCATTTACACCATTTTATGGGCAGGTTCAGTTAAGCTTCTGTCGGTCTGTACGCGGGATAATTTAAAAAAAATACCAGCAAATTTTATACTGAATTTATTAAATCTTACTTGTAATCCATACTGATTAAGTAAGGGTAAACGAGGATAGATGCCACACTTTTTGAAATTACTATAAATCGCTTAGAACAAGAAACAAAACATTTGTTGTTTATACTGGAGTTTTTTTGTATACGAGGGCCAAACTGAAAGTTTTTAGAACTGGCAACTTAAAAGCATTATATTAAAAAAATAAGTTTAAATTTTGAAAATAGAACTCTTTACCAATAATATTGAGTATACATTTCATTCATTTGTCATTTGTTTTACGATTTGGCGGCAAATTGAAAATTGTCTGTGCACGTCAGAATGAATTCAAGCCGAGAAAATTTTCGTGCAATGATTTTTTATGACTTTCGATGTCATATAAGTCAACAAGAAAGTTATGATAGACTTCGATTGGCTTTTCAAGATGAAGCCCCATCTCGTGCCACAGTTTACAACTGGTTTAATGAATTCAAACGTGGTCGAACTAATCTCACCGATGATTTGCGTGAGGGGACGGCCTTCTACAGCGACGACTGAAGACAATATCAGTGTTGTGCGGCGTATGATAGAGACTGACAAAAGAGTGACCTATCAGCAGATTCGGACAAGTCTAGGCATAGGTATGAGTCAAGTGCACAAAATCCTCCATGAACATTTAGCGGTCAGGAAGCTTTGTGCCCGCTGGATACCGCATAATTTGACCGAGGCTCAAAAACTCCGCCGTGTTGATTGGTGCCGAGAAATGATCCAAAAATTTAACGGAGGTGACTCAAATGCTGTGTTCGACATACTAACGGGTGACGAAAGCTGGATTTACTGTTATGATCCGGAAACCAAAAGACAGTCTGCTCAGTGGGTGTTTCCTTCCGAAGAGTTGCCAACTAAAGTGAAGAGAGGTCGAAGTGTTGGAAAAAAGATGGTGGCTTCGTTCTTTGGAAAGACAGGTCATTACGCGACAGTTGTCTTAGAGGATCAGAAAACGGTTAATGCAGAGTGGTACACTAACAACTGTTTGCCACTTGTCTTGGAAAAAGTTCGAGAGAAATGACCTCGCAGCAGGATCCTCCTTCATCACGACAATGCCTCGTCGCACACCGCCAGGCAAACGATCGACTATTTGGCGACCTCAGACGTGGAATTACTGGGTCACCCGCCGTATAGCCCCGACCTCGCACCCTGCGATTTTTATTTATTCCCGAAAATAAAAGAAAAACTTCGAGGAAAACATTTTATGGACGCCGAAGAAGCAGTGGCTGCGTTTCAAAACGCCGTCGAAGAGACCCCTAAGACCGAGTGGGCAAGGTGCTTTTCTCAATGGTTCCATCGAATGCAGCGATGTATTGATGTAACTGGACGCTATTTTGAAAACTTATAATAAAACTAATAACTTGCTAGAATGCTTAGTTTTTGATTTTCTAAGAACTTTCAGTCTGACCCTCGTATTATTGATAAATTGAAAAACATTTTCTTTAACAATTCCCGAGTATTACCAGAGCATAAACTAGTTTTGCCGTCCTCTTATGTTATGAAATCCACATAACTACCTACTCAACTAAGTGACAGTTGGAGGGATCATCGACATAATATACAGTACTACTGTTTATATTATGCGCTTCGGCTTTAGACTTTTTACTCTTTTTACATTTTATACTTTTATTTTTAAATTGGCTGACCTAATCTAAATTTAAGCGAAATGATCAATTATGTGTAATAACAACTCTATATAGATATCTTTAAAATACATTCGGATTTCCGAAGCTTGACGAATATAGCCGAAGCGCATAATTTATATAGTACTACTGTAAGCAATTTATCCGCGAAACTAATGTAATTAAAATAAGGTGTATACAATCAGTAAATCAATGAAGACCAAGTTCGTCCAATATTCCTTATTAGACAATCTTTGGGCTTACATAACAAAAATACAATAGTAGGTGTTCAAGAAAAAAACAACCCTAATTTATATCTTACTAGCTGTTTGCCCGCGTCTTCGTCACTATAGAATAGTTTCGATTTTCTTACAAACTTTCATCCTCTTTTCAAGTCCTTAAAGTGCAAATAATTCTGCACGAATTGCTTTAATTATCAGTATGAAAGTATTGTCATTCATTTATTGCGCTATCGTACACAAACATGACAAAACATATATATTCGCGCAAGCGGCCTGCGCCATCTTACGAATTTTCGATCAGGTCACGTGTCCTGACGCGAGTTTAGAAGTTTTTACCTATTCCAAAAAAAAGTGCGCAATGCCGCTAAAGAAGTTTTCACTTCAAAAATAGCCCTATGTTTCAATATATAGCTCGGATATGCATTCAAATTTCATTACCTACCATCGGTTCAGAAGTTTGGCCGTGAAAAAACAACACATAGACTTTATAATATTATTAAAGTATGTATTTAGTATGGTTAAGTAACAATAGTGTAAAGATATAACTCAAGATTTAGTACTTAGTGTAAGAACGTCACATCAAGATAAATAAACGTTATTATTATCCCACGAAAAATTTAAACAATAAATAATTAAATTTTTAGAAATTATCTTTTCGTCCACGCAAGTGTCGAGTTATTTGTTGTCAAGTGCTAACAATCTTTGATACACGATTTCATAGCGTGTCTTAATACGTTTTATAAGTTTTATAATCGCCTCTGTGGTCTAGCGGTCCGGGTGTTGGACTTGACTGCACGAGGTCCCGGGTTCGAATCCCGGGTGGTGCAACAAAAAGAAAATAGGGTTTTTTTCCAATTATCTAATAAAAAACAATGTTGCTCGGGATTGGAAAAGTGCCCGGTTGGCGATAGGCTTGCCACCTATCACATTGTGGGACTCAGTGTCTTCGGCTCTGCCTACCTCTTCTTTGACATGGGTGTGAAGATACTTTTTTTTATAAGTTTTATTTAACAATTTAACCGACTAGCCTGCGATTTCGTCAGTGTAGGGTGGTTACGAATTTCATACAAACATTCATCGGGGGATTTTTTTAATACCTTAGTCGGCTTCGCTTAAAAAATATTTGAACCCGTATCTTTATCTATATTCATATCACATTTCATCATAATGGGTTCTGCTGTTTAGCCGTGAAATAGCAACAGGCAGAAAGACATACAGAATTTCGCATATTTAATAATAGTATGGTGTTCGTTTGTTTGTCAAATGAAATCTTACTTAGCTTAAAAATATTTGAACCCGAATCTTTACCTGTATGCATATGAAAATTTAAAAAAAATAGGTTCAGCGGTTTAGCCGTGAAAGAGCAACAGACAAACTTTCGCATTTATGATATTACTATAAATGATCTGTTCGTTTGTTGGTGATGCACTTCGGGATCGAAAAGTGTTGACAGTTTCTTTTTAACTTACCGGCATTGGGGGGTATTCTTCCTCTGCTGGAGCACACTTCACTTGTCGTATACTCAAAAATGCCAATAAAATGGCACAGGCGAAGTATTTCCTCATTTCCCTCTGTTAACAAAAAAAATTGATCGAATAAAATTTCTTAGATTCCACAAATTTCATTACGACTCCGTCTAAAAATACACCTTTAAATATGAGTAAAAGAGTGTAACATTAAACAAAGATACGGCATTTTTTATGATAATGAGAGGAAAACAAGCAGACGGATTTCCTGATGTTAAGAAATTAGAGATGCTAATGATATGCAAAAGATATGATGCCAAAAAAAACGCCGCCTAGAGATGCCAAAGGTGGTAATGGTGCGTTGCCAACCTGAGGCCGGAATGTTAGGCCTAGAGCTAAAGTAAGTTTATCGGCTACCTTACCCTCCGAACCGCAAGCAAGCATTAACGTTATGGCGACAAGAATAGGTAAGGCGGTGGTACCGATCCGGACGAGTCGCTGCGAAACTCTACCACCTAGAGTTGTGTGTTGTCTTATTATACATTATGTAAAAATGAAAAACTATCTTCACGCCTGCATGCCCGAAGTATTAGGTAGAGATACAACTAGGGCACCCACGACTAGCCGAAAACTCTAAATGCCATAACGTAATAGATGACAAGCAATAGGCCAACCAGGTACATAACCCATCCCAGCAATGTTGTTTTTCTTAGAATATTGAAAATACACATTTTGTTTTATTAAGTTCAACACCGGATCGCTAGACCACAAAGACGGCCAATAAATAATATATACTAGGACTAGATTTTAACACAGGTCCTAGTAGCCTCAAAATAATATTATACATATAATGAAAAAAAACTAATTTTTTCAAGCTCCGATTCCTAAATCTTGAATTAATTTTTGATATTTGTGAGATGTCAAAATGTTGCGAAAGACAAAGAGAAAGAAAAGACAAAGGTTCAACTATACCTAACCAGTCACTTGGTTTTTTTTAGCTTTGTTGAAATTCTTTAATTACAATAAACCAATTGCTACTTGTTCGTAAGTAGAGGAAACGTCTTTTTTATGGCATACAATGAAGCACAGTAAAACTGCATAAACCGAATCCAATTTCACTATGTGCCACGTTTTGATAATTCTTTTTTCTTAGCAAATTATTCCAAATGATCCCACATAAATTTTATTAATATTCAACTAGCAGTTTTAACAAACACACAAAAAATATATAGTCGAATAGAGAATCTCCTCTTTTTTGGAGTCGGTTAAACATTGAATAAAGCTATTATAGCTCTCACGGATATCATATATATCATATCTATATCATAGATATCATAGCTTAGTTAAGAAAAAACCGTATCCCAAATACGTTATAAATGTTATATGTGTGGCGCTGACTTATATATACGGGATGTTAGGTGTCATGTGCAAATGAACTGGTGCTACATATTTCGGTTTTCATCGATATACATCGATTGGTACATTACATCGATTAGTATACATATATTGGTGTACATACATAAGTATAGTACTTAGTACTATTTAAATTATGCACTTCGGCCATATTCGTCAAGCTTTGGAAATCCGAATGTATTTTAAAGACATCTATATAGAGTTGTTATTACATAATTAATCATGTCGCTTAAATTCAGATTAGGTCAGTCAATTTAAAAATAAAAGTATAAAGAGTAAAAAGTGTAAAACAGAAGCTCATGACGTAAATACTATTTATGTTATGGGCTTCGGCTTTACACTTTACAATATACAAAAGTGTTTCAGTAAAAAAAACATAAACAATAATAAATTGGTTAAGCATCTAATATTTAAGTATGACAAAGTCGTTTCAACATACTCAAGTCCTTCGCCTTTTGTTACGTGTTTATATTTACTCGGTACTGCAGATAATTGTTGACCCTATAGGTAGGTCAAATTTAGGTAAGGTTTTGCAACTTATTTATTTTCTTGACGTTTGTTTGCATTTGCAGTTATTTTGAACTTGACTGTTAAGAGACGTGTCTTATTAGCTTTGATTAACAATTTAATTGTAGCAAACCTGCAATAACCCGAATTCGTTTTCAATGATCAAATCATCTATGTAAGTACATAAAAACCAAGCATTTTCCTCGATTTCCCTGATATTCCATTATCAGATCCAGACTAGGTGGCAAAGAGCTTGGCTTGGCAAAGCCTTGGAAGCCTTCTTCAAATGAAATAAGAATTTATAAAATCCGTTCAGTAATGACGGAGAAATCGATAAACACATAAAAATATATAGGTACCTAATTCGAAAATGTAACCTCTATCTTCTTCCAAGTTACAATACTACTATAATTTATCAATGGCCATCTAACGTTCAGTAAACGGATTAACTACCTAACATAATTAGCAATGACTGAGGGCCCCAGACCAAAAAGGACACCCGCAAGAACATTAGGGCCTAAAAAAGGATCATCAAAGCTGACTGAATAGAAATTGTTTTGGAATTTCATTTCTACGTTTTTAAATAAATTGTCACATTGTTGGCACGTTTTTTAAATGTTGACCTTATTTTGTCGAGGTACGCGATTTGATATCAAAAATATTTAATATATATTAATAAATATAATAAATATTCATAGACAAGTTACACAAATTAAATCTAACCCCAAAGTAAGCAAATCCTATGCTTGTGTTATGTGCTAGTCAACGATTCTAATTTTTTAAAACTATAATCATAAAGGTATACAAAAATTAAGTATTTTAATCGAATTCTTGTGATTTCACCGTCAGATCCACACTTGGTAACAATGGGATCACCTTAATAAAAAATATAAGGATTTTTAAAATCTGTTAAAAAATGACGATGAAATCAAGTAACATAAAAACGAATCGAAGGTATATACTTTCTTGGAAGTCGGTTAAAATATGCTTTAAACTGCGTTTATTTAGGAAATATCTCCACCAATTGAAATCGCACGGTGATAATTCGAAAATTGTTATCATCACTACCTAGTATAAAACGAAGTCGCTTCCTCAGTCCCTATGTCCCTTTGTCCTATACTTAAATCTACGCAACGGATTTTGATGCAGTTTTTTTAATAGATAAATTGATTAAAGAGGAAGGTTTATATGTATATTTCATAACCATGCGAAGCCGGGGCGGGCCGCTAGTATCTACATAAAGTATTGTTTTAACACTTACTTAATTGCTTAGTTCATTTCGCGTTTAGCTAGTTGTTAATCCACCATTAATATGAATAATTAAACAATTAAAATATATCTAAGCTTGTTATTTGCATAAACAAGCAATATTCGGCCTCGCGTGATCGATTCCTGCGGGAAAATTCGCTTTGTCTACCTCGCAATCATATTGCAAACGTGATTGCAGTGTTGCCATGCAAAAAATACATTATTAGTTTTCGTAGCTAAGCCTGTGAACTATCCATATACTTATTATATCCATCTAATAACGCCTCCATGTTGTAGCGGTCCGGTGTTGGACTAAACTCCGTGAGTTCCTACGTTCAATTCGCGGGTCGGGCAACAAAAAGAAAATGTGTTGATTCAGTTTTTTAATAAAAAGTCAAAAATTACCGGGGTTAGATAATATGTGGCTTGATAGGCACTTTGACTTGCTACTGTACTTAAGAGACGTCAGTCGTTTTTTAATCAATCATTTACTGCCTTACTCGGAAACGTTAATTTCTAAGTCGATATTTTTAGTATTTTTTATGATATTGGAAGGCAAACAAGCAGACGGATTTCTTAATGGTAAGAAATTCACGCCGCCTACAGACACCAAAGGTGCGTTGCCAAATTAAGGCCGGTATGTTAGGCCTGACGCAAAAGTAAGCTTATCCTCCGAACTGGAACACGTCAACGGCATACGCTGACGTCATGGCGGCGGGGATGGGAAAGGTGGTTGTACGAAACCGGGCGAGTCGCTGCGAAACTTTACCACCTAGTCAGCTGCCACGGTGATAGTGACGGTAAGCCTCTGCTCGCCTTTTACGAGTTGCCTGGCATTATCATCACTGAGTGTGCCTGAGTATTCTTATTTCTGTCCAAAATATAATTATTTCCTACTATAATACCAGCCTTTGCCTAGTGGTCCGGACCCAAATCCCAAAGTTCGGTTCAGGGCAATCAATTTTTTTTGATTAAAATAACGTTGTGTGGAATTTTAGAAATGTCCGGTTTGCAATAGGCATGCTGCCTATCACATTGGGAATTCAGTACCTTCGGCTAATCGCGGGTGCGCTGGTTGTACTTACCGCTTGATGAGTACGATAAATAATACTAACATTATTAACTATTACTATTTACTATTACAAATACGATTTTAATGAACTAAGCAGATAATTTTCTGAAGATAAGCAGTGCATGTCATCTGTACCAAGACTGGTAAAAGAAGGCGTATTTAAATGTTCTTCTACAACATATACTGTGTTTTTTTATTTGTTAACATATTTGTTCCTATCTGGTGGCAGTTTTTAGATTTAAAAAAAACAGTTTCTATAATAAGCGAACCGTATAACCTTCAGTATAACCATTGGTAGTTTGTCTAAACGTAATGAAGCGTTGCTCATAGATACACAACATGTTTATCGAAAACAAAGGACTGTAGTTAGATTTTGTATTATTCGTACAAAAAGCAACCATTCATAAGCTAAACGACTCGTTTCTTTAATATAACCGGGTCATAGACGCGTCATAAGAATCTTTGTACGAAAGAAATTTTGATTTGCTAATTGATTTGCTAGGTAATTTACTATAGTATCGCATAATTTTTCGATACTATTTTTTATGATAATGGAAGGCAAACAAGCAGACGGATTTCCTGATGGTAAGAAATTCACGCCTCCTAAATACACGACACCATAGGTGGTAATGGTGCGTTGCCAACCTGAGGCCGGGATCTTAGGCCTCGAGCAAAAGTAGGTTGACCGGACCTTATCCTCCGAACCGGAACATGTCAACGGCAAGCGCTGACGTTATGGCGGCAGGAATAGGTAAGGCGGTGGTACCAATCCGGGCGAGTCCCTGCGAAACTCTACCACATAGGCTAGGCTGGTGTCCTCAGTTTCGTCCGCGTATTAAAACTATTTAGGCATCCCACAGGAATTCTTCGAGATATCGGAATCTAATACTCAATACCAAATATGGAAACGGCTCCAATATTTTTCATGAAATTTAGCATTAATCGATTTAGCTAGTTTTAATAAGTATACAGAAAAGGTCGTTTTCAAAACTAAAAAAATTGGTTCGAGTCTAGGCGTTCCAGTCCGATTATTTTTTCCCGTTTTTCCATTTTATTTTTTAAAGCGGTCCAGGTGTTGGACTTGACTGAATGAGGTCCTGGGTTTGATTTCCGGGTCGGGCAACAAAAAGATGATTTGGTTTTTCCAATTTTCTAATTAAAAAAAATGTTGCTCGGGTTTGGATACGTGTCCGGTTAGCGATAGACTTGCCCACCTATCACATTGTGGTACTTCGTGTCTTCGGCTAGTAGTGTGCCTCTGCCTATCTCTTCGGGGATATGGTCTTGAAGATATAATACTGTTTTAAGTAACCAGTTCATGTTTTTTTATAATTATCGGTAAGATTGAAAAATGTTATTTAAATGTTATTTAAATGTTATCAATATCTTTAATTCTTGACATAATTTCCAAAAACACGATTCATCTAAAATAAAAAGTAATAACACTAAACCTCAGTCGTCCAGGTAGATACTAACAATTTAAGGGCAATAAAACTGCTAAACGCGGACTTTTTTTATAAAACAGCTTAACTCGGACTCCAATTTCATTGCCCTGTCGCGGTTTGAAATTTCCCTTTTCGAAAGGTAGGTCTCGAAATACTCCGAGGTTCTTTATGGTTTTTATCATAATCCTTTTTAAGTGGTGCTTGAGATATACCAGAGATTAGTTAGAATATTTTAATAGCCTTTCAAATAAATTTTCATGAAGTTGTCTCGACGACATCGTGGACGTCGAAGTTTCCAATCTTCATCAGACATTTTAAACTTCCTTGGCACTAGGTTAAGCACTCCATTATGTATTTTTATGTGAAACACTTGCACTGTTTTACTTAATATATATAAAAATATTAGCTAATCGGTTACGCTTTTACACCATCTTCAGGGCTATGTTAACTTAGTTTAGGTACACTAAACTAATGTTGACTCTCCAGTTTTTTTAAACTATTGGAACTTATATACAATTATTATCAATGGTTATTATCAATGTAGTTACAATCAAATTTTAATTAATCAAATTAAAATTACAATTAAATAAACCTATAAATTAAAAAATTGCAATTACTTACTGCAAAATAAATAAATGTGATTATTATTAAATCATTCTAGAGGATTTGTAGTGAAAACGGGGCATACATACAAACTTTTACATTTATCGCATCATTAGGGATCATCATCATCATCATTGGCCGGAGGACGTCTACTGCTGGACATAGGCCTCCCCCAAAGAGCGCCACAAGTCACGGTCGCCTGCCGCTTGTAACCAGCGATAATTAGGGATCGATTGATTACAAAACTAAAATTAAAACAAAACAACTCTCCTCGACAAAACCTATGTGTAGAACCTAATCATCAACTCAATCAAATCAGCAATCAAACAAAAATCTGAACCTAAATCGGTCCATCCATTTAAAAGGTATTACAGCCAAAGGCAGACACATAAACATGTCAAACTTATAACACCCATTTTTTAACGAACCACCACCCTTTTTTTAACGAAGGTTAAAAACACTGTTTGGTGATATGCCACGCGACTGTACCTGAGTTTTGGACCCAGTTAAACATTAATGTTAAGCACCTAATAAATTCACTCGGTCCTAATTCATAAATAACACCCCAACTTGTATTCTCGCTCTGATCTCTCTTTTTTTATTTTGTAAGTATTAATTTGCAACCAGTTTTTAATTGCGGCGTCCATGCTAATAAAAATCTTTGAGTTAATCTTTAATGTCCCAACGAATTTATGGTATGGCATAATTTTGATAACTAATATTTTGTTACCCATACACCCGAAGTGATATACAGAGGTATGCGGCATGCAGAAGCCGACAGACTTTTCACGTCTTCTCCTAACAATAATTAACAAAATAAAAAAGAATTAGTAAAATTGGTCCATCCATTTAGGTGTAATGAAATAACCAAAAGAAATGGCGGATTACTTTTTTTCGTAAGTAGATATTTAAAATTGAAATAACATATTTTTGAGTACCCTGGGATCAAATCTCCGCCTCGTTGGTCGAGTGTAGCGTACTCGCCTAGCTACATCGACGAATCGCGAGGCTCGGATTCGATTCCCGACGGGGGCAGGCATTTGTGTGATGAACATTTAGATGTCTGCATTTCCGGGTCTGGGTGTTTATTAAATTTATTATGGTATCTATATAAGTATTTCTATGTAATAGTATCGTTGACTAACACCCGTAACACAAGCATATAATTTGCTTACTTTGGGGTTAGATTCAATTTGTATGACTTGTCCAGGGATATTTATTTTATTTATTTATAAATCTGGGATGTAATGCTGACAATTGCGAACACGAAACCCCTAGACCACAGCAGCGATAAAAAATGTATGAGAGAGATAAGATGATGGAGACTGACTTATCTTACTTTCTAACCTAGTGGTAAGAGACAACTGGGGCCCACAGACAGTAAACACTGTAGTTGGTATAGAAGTGTCTTTAGAATCTACCGCCAAGCTGGCACATATCCAATCCTGGGCAACTTTTTACACACATGCAAACATATATATTTTCACGCCAAGTCCCTTAGGTTGGCAGAGACCTCACGATCCTGACAAACCTGTCTGGCTTCCATCACATTCATTACACTTTTCATACAAACACTCCGGTTTCGGAGACTCTTGACACAACCACGGATAATATCAGAGCGAATGTTATCCTTGTTATTGTTATCTTGGAATGTTAACCTTGGTCTTCCTGGATACCTCCTGTCAATCCACATTCGCATTGTGTATATGTTTTGTCAATCTTCCCTCATGATGGAACCAGCGCAGCATGCCCTTTCTCATTTTAACACCAACACCTTCTTTCAATCCCACTCTTTCTCGGATCTCACTGTTACGGATGCAATTAGCGAGCGTTACACCACAGATTTTCTGTAGTGCTATGTAACTCTCAAGTTTTTCTGACATACCCAATTCTCGCTTCCATACGAAAACGTTTAGATCAACACAGAATTATGCAAAGCGAGTTTAGCATTATGATTTAAAACCTAGCTTCGAAACCAGCGCTACATTCACACTATTCCCTGCACACACACCCTCTTTTTCACATTCGCGGTGTATCTTCCATCCCACAACTTTGTTTTTATATAAAAAAACTAGCTTAGCTGACAGACGTCTTCCTGTTCTACCTCTGAGTTTTTTTTTTCTTTTGAACCTTTTCGTAACAATAAGTAACAAAATAAAAAAGAATAAAAAAACTTTATTCACCCGCTCAGGCGTAATAAGATGACCAAAGGATATGGGGATAATTTTGTTTTACATAAGATTGCAAAAAACCCTTTTTTATATTGTCCGACCTCTTTTTTTCAATACCAATAACGGACCCCTAGAACACAGCGGTAATAAAATAAGTTTTTTAGAGAGATATAGAGCTGTAGAGATAAGGTGTTGGAGAGTTACTAATCTTTTAACTTAGTGGAAAGAGAAAAATGTGTCCCATAGACAATATGCAAGTACTTGGTCTATTCAATATTGGATTGACTTGAAAGAAATGGAACCTGTAGGGTAACTATTGCATCTCGATTTCATGACATCGTTGAATCCAATTGAAATGAAATCGAGATTCAAAAGTAGGTATCTTCACGCCAACATCCCCGAATGGGTAGACAGTGGCACAACCAGGGCACCCACGACAAACCGAATACAATGTCCGATTTCACCAAGAGCCCCTTTATTTTAACCTTTTAACCCTCATTAGTAACCATTTAACGTTACTAATGGGAATGTTTCATATAACACTCTACTAAAATACGTTAAAAGTTCCCCTAAAGTGTGACAAGGTGGTGTGACAAAATAGGTGACAAGCCTATCGCCAACTGGACACAGATACTGGGCAACATTTTTTTTAATAGAAAATTGGCAAAAATACCATTTTTTTTGTTACCCGGCCCGGGAATCAAACCCGGAGCCTCAAGACGTCAAGTCCAACAATAGTAACCCTCCTAAGCCTCTCGTCTACCAACAATTCGGTTAAAATCAAACAAAAAGTGATTCAAACTTAAAGAGATAACATTTCAGTCAAATTACTTTTTTAGTATCTTCAGCTAAATAATAAGAAAAAACAGTAAAAAATCCAATGTCAAAGTCATTTCAGAAAGACTTGTTAGCAACGATCGCGTAACAACAACAAGTTCACACATTTTTGCTGAGTGGATTAAGCAAACAATTGCCGCTTATTTGTGCAACTGATCATGTTTATATTAAACTTAGTACCCTTTTTTGTTATTAGACACGTAGTACGGACGTTAAGACATGCCTCAGATTAGAAATAAGGGTTGCATACATTTTAATAGACTTCAAAAATAATAGTAACGGGTATCGCTATTTTTAAAAGCCGGTAATAACCAAGGGCTGATGTTCTTGATAGGATTAGATATTGTTATATATCTGGACAAGTTACACACATTGAATCTAATTCTAAAGTAAGCAAATTATATGCTTGTGTTGTGGGTGCTAATCAACGATACTAAAAAAAAGTATTAGGCAAAGTAAAGTAGGTAAAGAGGTAGGCAGAGGCACGACCAGAGCACCCACGACTATCCGAAGACACTAAGTCCTACAATGTAGTAGGTGACAAGCCTGTCGCCAACTGGGCCCATATCCAATCCCGGGTAAAGTTATTTTTATTAGAAAAATTTTAAATATGTGTACATTTTCTAATTTTTTTTTTTCGAACCTCCGACCTCAAGTCAAGTCCGCCACCTGGACTGCTTAACCACAGACGATATATTGCTTATATCATAGTTTTATTGTAAATTGTGATAGGTGATAGGTAATAATGTGATAGGTGGGAAGCCTATCGCCAACCGGGCACATTTCCAAACCCGCGCAAAATTTTTTTTTTATTAGAAAATTGTAAAAACACAATTTTTTTTGTTGCTCGACCCTGAATTAGAACCCGGGACCTCAGTCAAGTTTAACAACTGAACGGCTAGACCACAGAGGCGATTTCAACGATAGTGATACATACAAATACTTAGATAGATGATGGAATAAATTTAAAAAACACCCTGACCCGGAAATACATACATTTAGATGTTCATTACATAAATATCTGCCACTGTCGGCAATTGTATTTTAGTCTCGCGGTTGGTCGGTGGTGTTAGTACGCTAACCTGTCGTCAAACATTTTTTATTTAATAAAATGTAGAATAAGTACGCAGCTCTTGGTAAGCCACCAGTGGCCTAAAGACATCATTTACGTTATAGGTGGGTTGCAGGCCTGTGGAAACCACGACTAGCCGAAGATACTAAGTCCCATAATGTGCTGCCAAACCTATCGCCAACTGAGTATTTATTCAATCCAATAGATTTTTTTGTTCTTGTTGTCCGATTCGAATCGAACCCGAGACCTCATAAAGTCAAATTCAACATCTTACTAATGTTACAAATAATCATTTTCTAATAGATAAAAAAGTAAATTAAAATATTAATTTATCTGAATTACAGTTATGATAATCCCTTTCAGTTTTAAAGATTCATTACTTTTAAAAAACTACCAACGGTAACAACCATCGTATATGTCTTCAACATAGTTTACTAATTTTAAGTATTTTCACACCCATATCCACGAAAAGATACGCAGAGGTACTAACTGACCCAGCCAGCAGTAGCTGAAAGTACTAAGTTCCACAATGCGACAGGTGCCAAAGCTTTCGCCAATCGTGGAGTTATCCAATATTGTTCTTCATTGTTTTTTTTTAAAAGAAGTATGTATCTTCACGCCCAATCCCCGAAGGGGTAGGCAGAGGCACAACCAGGGCACCCACGACTAGCCGAAGACACTAAGTCCCACAATGTGATAGGTGGCAAGCCTATCGCCAACCGGGCACATATCCAATCCCGAGCAACGTTTTGTTTTATTAGAAAATAGGAAAAACCCAATTTTCTTTAAGTTGCCCGACCCGGGAATCGAGCCCGGGACCTCACGCAGTCAAGTCCGACAACTAAACCACTACTAGACCACAGAGGCGATAAAATAAATAAAAATAGCATTGTTTTATGGCCCAACCCGAGAATCGAATCCGAGATCTTACAAAGTGAAACCTTACTAATGTAACAAATATTTAATTTCTAAGTGATAAAAAAGAAAATTAAAATATGTATTTATCTGAAGAATAGTTATGATACTTCCTATAAGTTTAAAACATTCATTACATTTTAAAAATTAACATACAAATGTATTTTTAGAGAAAATTATCATATAAACTAAATAAACCAAAGTTTTAACCAACACCAATTCTCACATCGAAATTTCAGTCCAAATATAACGGCACCTGTAAAGATATACCGAATCGTATAACTCACCATTTCCAACACAAACACTAGCACTGTAATACGGTGGTTGCTGGAAGCGAACTTGAGGACAACTGATGGCGCGCCCTAGCCTCCTCCACATTTATATAAAACCCCGCGAGACCTCGGGTACAGAGAGGATGCTGCAATGTCGTCCTATCGTGATACTACATAATTCGTAACTTGGTATTGCCAGATTAATCTAGACTGAGATAAGACCTTTTTGTTTTTATGCATATAATTGTTTTGTATCTGTACTTTGAGAATATTCCAGATTTTCAAGGACTTGGTAATGATCATTCAGATTTCAGATATTTATACTCAAATGCTTCGCTTCTAATCATCAAGTGTTAATGGGGTCCATTACATATTATAACGGGATGAAAAATGCACGCAAAATTAAATGTTTTTTTTATTGTCCTTGTCTACCTATTAACTTATTCCAAAAAAAGAAGAAGGTTCAATTCGACTTTATTTTTTTGTATGTTACACGATTAGTCGGTCAACCGATTTCAATATCTTTTTTCATTGTTAGCATTTTGTCACCAAGATTTATTTTTTATTTTTATGGTATTTGAAGGCAAACAATCAGATGGATTTCCTGATGGTAAGATTTTCACGCAACCGATCCGCGCCTAGGGACACCAAAGGTAATGGTGCGTTGCCAACCTGAGACCAGGATGTTAAACCTCGAGCAAAAGTAAGTCTACCGGCTACCTTATACTCCGAACCGGAACACGTCAACGGCTAGCACTGCCTTTGTGGTGGCAGGAATATGTAAGGCGGTGGTAGATACCAATACGGGCGAGTCGCTCCGAAACTCTGCCACCTAGTATTATGTTTCTTTAACTTTCGGTTAAAGATATCAGTCAGATTGGATATATGTCCAGTGAGTAGTAATTAATATTTTCAAAATACCTAAGTACAAATATAGTTTTTCACCAGACAAAAGTAACTAGTAGTGGTTTTGGAACTAAATGTTTAAACCAAAAAAATATTACGCAAATACATAGGGTAGATTAGTTTTTTATTTAGTTTACATATTTCTTCATTCCTATGAAAAAATAACCATAAATAATTTTATGACTGGATATTCAGAAAACGAATGATTTATAAATGCGAAATTAAGTGTCATTCTGTACAACTTTGGAATTCATTGTCGTATAAAATATAGGTTCTTAAAACTTGGTCAAATTTTAAGAAGGTCAATAAGGGGGTAGGCATAAAAATAATATCTCTGGACAAGGTACACAAATTAAATGTAAAAATAAGCAAGTTATATGCTTGTGTTATCGGACTTAGTCAACGATACTAATATAAAAAAATACTATAATGGATACCAGATTAAATTTTTGAGCGCCAGAAATGCAGACATCTAGATGTTCATCACACGAATGCCTGTCCTCGTCGGGAATCGAACCCGAGCCTCCCGGTTGTTCGGTAGAGTCAGGCGTTTGAGTTAACCCCTCGACCAACGAGGCGGCTGTTATTTAGTTACTTATCATGCTTTTGTTTATTTTTATTTTGTTATTGTCCATGTATTTGTACACTGTATATTTTACATTTCTTTTACAAGTATTTTTTTCACTTTTGGTATTCTGAAAGACATTGCTTCTAAAGATAAGCACAGCCTTTGTAAAATTTTACATATTTAGTTATGTTATTACTGTTTCATGTATAATAAAAAATAAATAAATCGCCATTCAGAAAATATTTTTTTTTCCATTGGTAATCGTATCACGCTTAAGGGATGGAATAATTTCGCTAAACTTATCGATTTTATTGACTGGAGAAGGTTCTGAGAAGGATACTGGAAGGCAAACGAGCAGACAGATTTCCGTTAAGAAATTCAAGCCGCCTAGAGACACCAAAGATGGTAATGGTGCGTTGCCAACTTGAGGCCCGGGTGTTAGGCCTCGAGCAAAAGTAAGATTATCGGACGAACGAAAAGGAAGAAACCCCCGTGTTTTCCCCGTGTTGGTCCAGGCTCCTTTGTAGAATAGACCATCTGCCTACCTTGCCGGGCAGCTCGTAAAAGGCGAGCATAGGCTTACCATCACTAATACCGTGACATCCCACTGAGTGGTGGAGTTTGGCAACGACTCGCCCGGATTTGTACCACCGCCTTACCTATTCCTGCCGCCATTACGTCATGACGTGTTCCGGTTCGGAGGGTGGGACAGCCGGTAAAACTGACTTTTGCTCGAGGCCTAACATCCCGACCTCAGATTGGCAACGCACCATTACCACCTTTGGTGTCTCTGGGCGGCGTGAATTTTTTACGAACGGGAAATCCGTCTGCTTGTTTGCCTTCCTATAACAATTTAAAAAAAAAGAAACGGAACACGTCAATGGTAAGCAGCGAAGTTATGGCGGCAGGAATACGTAAGGTGATGGTAGCANNNGTAGCAATATGGGCGAGTCGCTTCGAGACTCTACTACCTAGTCAGAGGATGTCACGGCCTTAGTGACGGTAAGCCTATGCTCCCCTTTTACGAGCTGCCTGGCAGGAAGGCAGGTTATGCTAAAAAGGAGCCCGGACCAACACGGGGTCTTATGTAAAAAAAAATAAGTTTGGCGGAACATTAGAAAAAAATGTTTCAATATCTGATGCGCTCGCATATTATCAAATTATTTTAATTATTTTTTTAAATTATAGACATCCTCCTAGAAATATGAATATCCCATGACCGTTTCATTTCAACACCCTCTTACTGAAAAACTCCAATGTAAAAGAAACTATCACTACTAATTTAATTTAGCAACCTGGACTCCCCTACTATTATACAATTTCAAAAACTTATTCATGTATAAGTATACGAGGCATATGTTTTGAATCAATCATACTTGGTATCAAATGAAGTTGAAAAAATAATTGAAGCGTGGTAAAACTGCAAAAAAACTGACTCCAATTTCTTTGCCTCATCGCTTTGGATAGTTTTTTAAGGATAGCTGACGATTCCGAGATGATCCCACATTTTATCAACATTCCACATGGTACATGACTGTTGAGTATACCTCAATAGCCATAAGTTAGATCACGGGCAAGCTTATATGGGACGACTTAACCATGAACTGTATTCCCAAAAAGAACTATAAAATTCTGTGCCGAATAATCTTTAACAAGAGACGGGCAGAAAGGTAGACAGGGGGGAGAGGAAGAGAAAGAGAGATTTTTCGCAACCTTTTAGTTCTACTACCATAGGTACTAGAAATACTATTTACTCTTTCACACCACGAGAAAGAGGGAATCTCTTTTGTCGTGCTCGTACGTTCATTCTTAATAATGTTTCTTTCTTTCAAGCAAATCATTCTTTCCTTTATGTGGGGGTACACCCACCTATTTATTTGTGTACCTATCTATTTACTCTTTTTTTAATATACTTTCTATGGTAACATTATTCCTCTTTCTCTTTCTTCTTTTTCTTTCTTTTATAAATTTGTATTATTACAACACTTAATTTACTATTTCACATAATTCTTTGAGTCTATAATGATCTATTTTGATTGTTTTATGTGAAATGGATTAAACTAATTAATAAAATGTATACCTATCATAAAATTAATTGAATTTTGTTATTTGATTTTACTATTATAGCCTATTATACCCTGTACTTAAAGATAGGTTAACGTCTGCCTGGTAAACTAGGATTTCATAAAAATACGTGAAAGACAAACCTTTTATTTAAAAAAATGATCGCCTCTGTGGCGTGGCCCAAGTGTTGGACTTGACTTATTGACGAAGAAAATGTGGTTTTTCTACTTAATAAAAAATGTTGTGGATGTGTGCCCGGTTGGCGATAGGCTTGCCACCTATCACATTGTGGGTCTTCGGCTAGTCGTAGGTTCCCTGGTTTTGCCTCTGCTTACTACTACGGGGATATGGGCGTGAAATACTTACTTTTTTTTATTTAAAAAAGTGTGCGGGTAAATCGGTGATATTGCCGTATAGTATTAAATCACAGTAGGTATATATTTTAAGGGTCAAAACACGCATAACGTTTAACGAATAGGATTAACTAGTGACTCATAATTCCCTTCACCTAAAGATAAAGTTCAGATGACATGAAGATTAAAAGGCCATTATCCTTCCTGGACCAAGTCAGGGTAAGTTAAAATGGCAAATTTTTACCAATATAATTTTTTTTGTGTTTTTTAAAATGCTAATGGAATACTCATCGCCTCTGTGGTCTAGCGGTCCGGTGCATATGGTCCCGGGTTCGAATCCCGGGTCGGCCAACGAAAAGAAAATTGGGTTTTTCCAATTTTCTAATTAAAAAAAATGTTAGTCGGGATTGGAAATGTGCCCGGTTGGCGATAGGCTTGCCACCTATCACATGATCGGACTTAGTGTCTTCGGCTAGTCGTGGGCGCCCTGGTTGTGCCTCTGCCTATCTCATCGGGGATATAGCGTGAAGATACTTTTTTTTACAAAAATATTGTAACGAACGGCAGTAACGTTTTAAAGCTCAAAACTTCAGACATCATAGAACAACCTGTAATCAGTATGTGCATTAGAAATGACTTAAAAAGAAGTAACTTTTACACAGATAAATGAGATTTCTTTTGTCTAGACGTTTACGAGAAATACTGTGGAACCAGAGTAGATAGACATTGTGGGACTTAGTGTCTTCGGCTAGTCGTGGGTGCCCTGGTTGTACCTCTGCCTACCTCTTCGCGGATATGGGCGTGAAGATACTTAATACTCATTCTTTAAATAATGTAAATAACAAGATTTTAATAGGTAGGTGAAACATGATTATTATTTTAGTCCAAAAAGTGTATTTTTTTATATGCGTGTATCACCTCATTGATGAACCAATTTTGATAATTTTTTTTTTTACATTATTATTATTAACTATTGTACACAATAGAAATTACAAAAAGACCGAAAAAAACTTAACTACAAACGTGAGCTTTTCTGTAATGATAGATTTTTTGGTATTATTTATAACAAAAAATCTATCATTACAGAAAAGCTCACGTTTTGTTATTATTAATGTTTGTTATTATTTATAACAAAAAATCTATCATTACAGAAAAGCTCACGTTTGTAGTTAAGTTTTTTCGGTCTTTTTGTAATTTCTATTGTGTACAATAGTTAACAATAATAATGTAAAAAAAAATTTAGTTGATTTTAGATTGACAAGTTGTTTTAGAGTTATGGCTGACAATTCGTACTTTTATGCGTATTTCGACTATTTAATATTGGGAGTTGCATCGGTTATTTTTGGTAATCAGTAATTTATTTAGTGGTTGATTTTTTAAGTTTCATACTTGTTTTATATAAAGAGATATCCACTAGCTATTCGCGTTTCCATGTTTGAATTAACAGGGATAAAAAATATCTAAACAATGCCAACATGATATGTAATATTACATATCATGTTGGCATTGGTAGTAATATTACATTGGTTTACAGCTACTCGAGTACAGAATAGTGAGATCAGAGAGAGCCATAGATAATACACTTTTATTAGACATTTGGAGAGAGCAAGAGAGAGAGAGAGAGAGAGGGTGACTTGTGTTGTTAATTAAACTCATTTAAACTTTTGTATTTAATTCCATTACCAATGCAATTTAATTCGTAGACCTGATATTTTCAATACCAGTTACGAAAGTCCATGACACCCTTTGATTTAAAAACTCCTTGGAAAAAATGGTCTTCGGAAACTTATAGATGGGTATAAATAAATAAATATCACACACATTGATCCAATCTAAGAAGCAAATCATACACTTGCGTTATGGGTGCTAGTCAACAGTACCAATACATAGAAATACTCAAATTTATACGTTTATAAACTTAACACCCAGACACGGAAATACAGATATCAATATATACACAAATGCCTGCCGCAGTCAAGAATCGCAAACAAACATTGGTGGAGCTTGGCATAATGTTAACCCTTTGGCCACCGAAGTGAAATAAAAATGGTGAAATTATAAAGAGAATTATTTCAATATCTCGTATACAACAAACAAATTGATTTGGACTCCAATTTGCAAAATTGTCTACTTATCCAGTAACGAGCGTGACAAAGGCATTGCGTTTTTTTTTTTTTTCAATAGAACGCCAACGAGCCTTTGCTCTGTCAATACTAAAATTTATTTTGTAATGTACATCTTCTAGGTATGTGTCGGTAATTATTTCATAATGTCTTTTATGTTCACTTCTCGGCTATCAACCAATTAAGTCTATTTGTATGACCGTGAACCTCTAATTATTCATTTGTGACGTAAAACGCGTGGCCTGCAAAACCTCGATTATCTACACAAAAATAAGAATGATCGATTCGACCATTAATGTATAAGAAAAATAAATAAAACACTGAACAAACACAAGGTTAATGATTTACAATTACCAGTTGAAATAAAAACAATGCTGTATATGTCAATTGACGTCTTTATACTATATAATATAATGTTTCAAACTTGTTAAACACATTATATAAACAATAATATAAACAATTTTTCAATCACTTTATCTACTAAAAAAACCCATCAAAATCCGTTGCGTAGTTTTAAAGTATAGTAAGTGTAGTAGTATGACCGCCTTGTTGGTCGAGTGGCTAGCGTACACGCCTAACTACGCTGACCAACCGCGAGACTTGGGTTCGATTCCCGACGGGGGCAGACATTTGTGTGATGAACATTTAGATGTCTGCATTTCCGGGTCTGGGTGTTTATTAAAATTTACTCTGTTATCTATTTAAGTATTTCTTTGTATTAGTATCGTTGACTAACACCCATAACACAAGGATATAATTTGCTTACTTGGAGGTTAGATTCAATTTGTGTAACTTGTCCAGGAACATTTATTATTATTATCTATTTATTATTTAAGCATACAAAGGGACACAGAGACAGAGGAAGCGACTTTGTTTTATACTATGATTTACACTTGCACTGTTACTCTTATTACTCAAATTTAATTTTTTTTAATTTTACAAAACTGCTCGACCGGTTCCGCTTTAAGAGCATCTTCAGATATGTTTACTTTTTTACGGTATTAGACAGCTAACAAATAGACGGATCTCTTGGTGGTAAGAGATAACCGTGGACTAGAGACACCATGTTGGACATATTGGACTAGGTTGGACTGGTACAGTTTCGCAGCGACTCGCCCGGATTGGCACCACCGCCTTACCTATTCCTGCCGCCATAACATCAGTGCTTGCCATTGACGTGTTCCGGTTCAGAAGATAAGGTAGCCGGTAAACTTACTTTTGCTCGACGCCTAGAATCTGCATCCTAGGCAGCGTTAATTTCTTACCACCAGGAAAACCTGCTTGTTTGCCTTGTAATATCATAAAAATAAGGTTTACCGACTTCTCTCCGAATCGGAACTAGCACTGTCATTTTAGAGACAGAAATAGATAAGACGTTGGATCCCTAGACCCTTCCCCGGATGTTACTGCGCATTACTTTACAACCTGTAGCCTTTTTTTTTAAATGGCCATTATGTTGCTAACCTCGCGGATTTTACAACTTTCTGTGGTCTTTTTGTATAAACCAACTAAATTATACTTGCTTCTTGCAATCTGCCTGGACGTGTAGGCTACACAGAGGACTCGGACAAACACGGTGAAAGGAACTAAACCATGACGGACATGGTGGAACCATGATGGACGGACTTGAACTAATTCAAAAATAGACATGAATTATACCTTATATGTCTTACTAATAAACAAGGACTAACGTAGGTGTAAAATTAAAAAGTATCTTCACGCCCATATCCCCAAAGAGGTAGGCAGAGGCACAACCAGGGCACACACGACTAACTGAAGATACTAAGTCCCATAATGTGATAGGTGGCAAGCCTATCGCCAACCGGGCAAGTTTCCAATCCCGACCAACATCAAATTAAGTTAAAAATTAAGTTGATATTATAGTCTGTATCACATTGCAATAAAGATGATACCGGGTTGAACCTCGGCGTAATTTACACTGCGTTTATTAATAAGACGGTATAAAACTAATGATCAAAACGTAACAGGTGTTCCACATGGATTAAAACATTGGTATTTATCAGTGTGGAACGTAGATTTATTCCAAATTTTGAAATGTTTCAAACACACTTTTCACCAAGGTCATCTTTGAAGGCGTGATTGGGGCGTAATTACAACCGTCTGGATGATGCTTTAGTGGTATTCTTGCATTAATAGTTAGAGAGTTTCACCAAAATATAAACGTTGCCATAAAGTACATAAATTTATATCTTCATTTGTTACTCATAAGATACCTATTTATTTAATACTACCTGTTTCGGCGAACTTCGTTCTATTCGATCTGTTTGTATGGGAAAACATAAAATGTTGTTTTTCCTAGTTTTCTTTTTCTTATGTTTTTAAACCGAACAAAACTAAAGTTGGCCGAGATTGCTACCTATCACAAAGTGGGGTTAACCCCCGGCAAACTTCGTTCTACCTGTTCTTTTTTATAGGAAATTTTCAAATGTTTTTTCCTAGTTTCCTCAAAGTGTTTCTTTTTTTCCTATCTTTTAAAGCATCCCTGAATTTTCATAAATAATTTTCAGAAACAAAACCAAAATTGGCCAAATAGGACCAGTTGTTCTCGAGTTTTAGCGAGACTAATAAACAGCAATTAAAAACAGTACAAGAACAGCAATTGATTTTGATATTTAGGAAGATTTTTAACCTAATATACACAATACAAATAGCATATGACAAGAAAAATATACGAAATATTAACTATCGGTTAACCCACAAAAAATTAAAAAGTCTTAAATAATATTTTAACTCGGACATTACGAAAAGTTAGAAGTTATTTTAATGATTTAAAAAGATATGTTGTAGGTATGGGTTTCAAACCCATTAGCATGATTATGTTTGTATACTTTTTGTAAAATTAATATTTAAAAATATATGGTAGTTGATGTCCTAAATTCGAAGACATTATCACAAGAGCTTAAATAAGTTCTACACGGTTGTAAACGTACCTTCCAATAAAAGTAACCTTGGAGGAAACTTTTTTCCCATCTTCCGTTTATTTTACTATCTCTGGCGAAATTCGTATCGCTTGACATTAATAGCTACTAACAGTTTGTATACAACAATATAAAGTATTATTTTTCCCATTTTCTCTGCAACTTTCCAGGTTTTTCTATTCATAAAAACCTTCTCCTGACTATGACTATCAAAACAATTCAAAGAAATATTAAAATTGGTCCATTCGTTCAGACATTATACGATGACCTCGCGAAATGGGGATTTATTTTTATAAGAATATAAATGAATCTACGGTTCAGACAGATGCAAATGTTTACAACCAGAGTTTATAGCCGTCTCGAACCCCAATAATAGATATCATGATCCATCATATTATGTGGTGTTTCATATAATACAAAAGTTCTATTATGTTATAATTTGCTGTAAACATATTAAATATCAAGCTCAGAATATAGGGCTTGTCAGTTTTGTAATGGAGAAAGCGATATATCTTGTCGGTACATAATAAGACAGGGAAGCGACTGACAATGCTTTGGAGCTTAGACTTAATATGGTCTGGCATGTTTCATCTTTTGATAATACTCTATCTAATCTTAGTATAGGGTCTATAGAGTCAATTTAAATTTCATTGGATTAGAAGCTCTTGATTGAATTTAGGAATTAGTGATTTGAGTATTTATTTTGTGTGTCATCTTACGTCTATTTCCGAAACGTGTGGACCGATTTGGTTGAAATTTTGTAAATTTTTAATTGAGTTGCTGGATGATTTGAATACGGTGGCGGCGCTTCTTTCAATTTGTCTCTAAGTTGATGTTTATTTCCAAAAATTTTAAAGAATAATAAACTTTCGCCACGGACAGGATTTGAACCTGTACCCTTTTCGAATTAAGCCGACGAATGCTCAAAACATTTGAGTAACTGAAGTCGCTGGTAGTGCACACACACACGCGCGCACGCATACACACACACATACACACAAGTCACACACAAATTGATTTTAATCCCAAAGTAAGCAAATTTTATGCCTGTGTTATGGGTGCTAGTCAGCGATTATAATACATATAAATACATAAATAGTTACCAGAATAAATTTAATAAACATCCTGACCCGAAAAATTCAAACATCAAAATGTTTATCACACAAATGCCTGCCCCCGTCTAGAATCGACCCCAGCCTCGCGATTGGTCCATGTAATTAGGCGTGTACGCCAGCAAATCAACTAACGAGGCGGTCTCATCCTTAAGATTGCGTTGTAGTGTATACTTAGGTACCGGATGTCTCTTATTACCAGAGGAGCCACCAGTATCTTTTTCCTACCTAAAAATTACACTAGTAGACCCACTAGTAGAAGGTTCATTAGAAATGTCTAAAGCAACTAATTACAAGTCACAAGGTTCGATTGGGGCAGGCGTTGCGATGAACATAGACCATTTTATAGGATAAGACAAAGAAAAAGCACATGACTTTGCTATTAGTAAAAGACAACTATGGCCTATAGACTCCATAAATTATTATTACACTATTACAATTTACAGCGAACTTCGTTTCAGTCGAACGGGACAAAAAGTATCGTATGTACCCGTCTTCTGATTCTAAACTATCTCTCTAATCATATCGGTTCAGCCGTTCTTGAGTTATAATTAGTGTAACTAATACGAATTTCTACTACGACGAAGAAAAAACTAAATTGGTTAGGTGATAGTTACATTATAAATAAGTGTAGACGTGATAAACTACAAAGTAGAAATAAAATTAGAAGTAATGAAACTAAGAAAAACGACATATTAATTTTTCCCATGCAAACTGAATGTGGGTCCATGAAGTTTGCCGGAACAGCTAGTAATTAATATCAAATCTTTATTATTTTTTAATTTTTAGTTTTGAAGTCGGTTTTTTAACGTAGTTATTTTATTTAATACTTTTGAGTTTATTGCTGATATGATTTAATTTAATAATCTTATAAGTAAATATTTTTATAGCATGTTGCTGAATGTATGTAATCTTGTTACTTCGTCACCCAAGTGAATCAAATTGACTAGCGAGATTTGATTAAATTGATTAGACATCGGGATAGGTGAAAGTAGATAAAAAATACGCATAAAATAAAAACTAATGGGCCTACCTGAATCAATTTTGTACCAGACCAATTCGAAACTATTCCACATCAAAAAAAATTACGTAAATCGGTTAAGAAATCTAGGCGAAATCGGTGTACATATATAAAAAAAAATTACCGGCCAAATTTAAAACCAACCTTCTTTCTTTGACGTCGGTTAAAAATACAAGCGATTATATGGAACATAAGGAATACAATAGCACTTTAGAAATAAAACTGATCTAAGATAAAAATTATGGAATGGAAATGATTATAAATAAAAGAACTCTTTTTTATATGGAGACAGCAATTTCGTAATTGGAAATTTAGAAGAAATATTTACTGTGAGTAAAGAGGCAGCATGGTTGAAGTCTCAGCATATCTCAAAGGACAAAATTGATTTTAAAAAAGTATTTACTTCTACTATTTTTTAACTTAGGTTATTTTTTTTAATTTTCCAACTTAAAACTAAATTGCACGACGATGTATCGCAGGATAAATAATAACTAAAGTCTAAATCAAGGGTGCCCTGTTAATACCTCAGCTTACTTCTTCGGGAAAACAGTAGTAAAAATACTTTTATTCAAGACAAATATCCTAAACCTGGCGAGTCAGCCAAGTTTTCAAAGGACTACGAACATTTGCTGTTCTATCTTTTAAGACATTGGTGTTTTATACGACTTTCCGATAGATGGAAAAAAGGAAGAGATCGAGACTTAATCACTGAGAGAGGCCTCTTATAGCTATCGACCAGTGTTATTTTTTTATTTTTAGTTAGGCTGTAATGATGATGAATATAAGTTTAAAGTTCAAAAAGAACAACATAACAATAACTAAAATCGTAGTTAAATAAATTGTCTCTGTGGTCTAGCGGTCTGGCGTGGGATTTGACTTTTAGGTCCGGGTTCGATCCCCAAATCGGGCAACCAAAAAAACTGGAAAATATGTATTTTTCAATTTTCTAATAAAAATAATGTTCCTTGCTATTTTATATGTGCCCGATTAGTGATGGGCTTGCCACCTTTCACATTGTGGGTCTTAGAGTCTTCGGCTAGTCATTGGTGCCCTGGTTGTGCTCTGCCCATTTCTTAAAGGATATGGGCGTGAAAATACTTTTTTTTTACATAAATTATGGTTTTCTAGGACCTTACCATGATTTACGGCTCTATACTTGCAAAATACGACTCCGTAAATTATTTGTATGCTTTGGACAGCTCTTCTACTGGTAACTATGAAAACAAATTTTTCATGCCAAAAGCACTATAGATTTTAATACGTCGATAGCTGAACGGCTATAGCAACTCATGGTAAAAGCTAATACCTATATCGGTGGTAATTTTGTTGCACACTTAATAAACTAATGTTGAGTTATCGCTATCTTCTTTTAACGAAAGTAATGGAATGAGACAAAACACTTTTAATGCTGTCAGATTACTTTTAATCTATCACTCGGAAAATGTTAAGTAAAAACATCACAATTTGACATATTCGCACTAATCTGACATGTCTAAAATGTGTTTCTTTTGTTTTTTTATCATTTGAAAAGACAGCATGCATCTAAAATAAGTTGGGTTTGTCAACAGCAGAATCACCACCGTAATCTATTATTAACTAATCTAACAGCACATGTAATGTATTACTATAATTACTACTATAATTAAATTTCTATTACTATAATTAAAAGAAGATAGCGATAACTTAACATTAGTTTAGTGAGTGTGCTAAAAAATTACCGTCAATGTGTATCACAACGATTGACCTCTAAATATACCTAGGTATTTCTATGATCAGAATCGGTACCAACGTGTAACATTCTATTATACACAACTAGCGGCCCGCCCCGGCTTCGCACGGTTATGAAATATACATATAAACCTTCCTCTTCAATCACTTTATCTATTTAAAAATCCGCATCAAAATCCGTTGCGTAGTTTTAAAGATTTAAGCATACAAAGGGACACAGGGACGGAGGAAGCGACTCTGTTTTATACTATGATAAAGTATCTTCACGCCCATATCCCCGAAGAGGTAAGCAGAGGCACAACCAGACATTAAGTCCCGCAGTGTGATAGATACGAAACCGGGCACATATGGAAACAACATTTTCTTATTAGAAAATTGGAAAAACCAAATTTTCTTTTTGTTGCCCGACCCGGGATTCGAACCCGAGGCCTCATGCAGCCAAGTCCAATACCTGAACCGCTAGACCACAGAGACGATTAATAATGTGTATTCATTCATTAAAACATATTTCTAAGAATACCAGTAGTGTGACAACAATTCATAAGGAAATTTATAGACTATAAAAAATGCAGAAGCATAATCATCAATGTAACTTATTCATAATTTAGTTACAACATTTATCTAGAAAAACACATCCAGATATTAATACAAATTAAAAGTCTATTCATACATATTTCTATAAATACCAACGCGTAATTACGGATAGATAGTAATTTTATTGTTCAGAGCTTTATTCGGTCCCTTAGTTCCATAATAACACCACGAGATTTATTCATTCAACATGAGACAATCGTGATGACACCGCAATTATACTGCGAAAGACAAGTTTGCGAAACCTCTTACAGCTTTTACGGAAATATATCGCATACGTTAATAAACAAAGAGGGTTACAAATGTGTTTTCTCAATACATTACTTCATAAACACAATCCATCGGTTGCTAGAGAATGACGTGTGCTTTAAAATTAAGCTAATTTAAATCGTGAGCTTTTGATCATTTGATCGAAAAGTTTGAAGCTCAGAACGCTACAGGTTTTGCAGTCAGTTTTTCATAAGTCATTTTTTAACTCCTCACAGTAAGGGAATGGTATAATAAGTTTGACGTGTTTGCTTGTGTGTGCGTGTATATGTCTGTGGCATCATAACTCTTTAACAGATTGATCGATTTTGATGCGGACTTTCTTGTTTGAAAACTGACGTAATCTAGATGGATCTCAAGTGCATTAAATGTAGGTTTTGATGGGGGTTATTGGGAAAATTCCCCTTCCGGAACGCAACATTGTCGTCACGATGGCATGAATAGATAAGGCGATAGCTCCCTATCCGGGCTAGTAACTGCACAGCACTCTACCACTAGTGGACTAGTTGGTAATGACCCGTTTAAACGTATACACGCCTCTTCTTATCTACAAGGAAGAAAGACAGATGGCATATTCTACATAAGGAACCCTTTTAAATAATGGTTCACAAAATGTATGATACTGATTTCAAGCAAACCTCAATCACCTCCTTACAGTTAACCTTGCTCAATTTACTGACTAAGCAAAATAAAAATGAGTATCTTCACGCCCATATCCCGGAAGAGGTACGCAGAGGCACAACCAGGGCACCCATGACAAGCGAAAGACAGTAAGTCTCACAATGTGATAGGTGGCAAGCCAATCGTCAACCGTGCACAAAATTGATAATATTCATTTCCTAATATTTTTTTGTTGGCCGACCCGAGGATGAACCCGGACCTCAAGTCAAGTCCGACGCCAGACCGCTAAGGGAATTGTGACATATGGCACTTGCTACTCTCTGTTTGCCATAAAGGGATAGCTATAGGTATTACAAAATATGTTGTCCAAACATTTTCGGTTGGTAATTTAAATTTTTTAATTTGATTTATCAACTGAATTTGAAATTTAAAAAATGTATTTTTTTTTAATTTCAAAATAATCTGATACACACAGATAGACAGAAATATCGAAGGCAAAATAATCTGATACACACATAAAGATAGAAATATAGATGGGCAAAATAATCTGATACACACAGATAGACAGAAATATAGATGGCCAAATAATCTAATACACACAGATAGACAGAAGTAAAGAAGGCAAAATAATCTGATACACACAGAAGGAAATATAGGTTGGCAAAAATTTTAAAATAGAAAACTGAGTGCTACTGTCAACTATATTTAAAGCCTAAGGCTAAAAGACATGTTTTTTTTACTTAACAGCATTATCATGTTCATTTTACTACATTTAAAAAAAATACGGAATATTTAAGTAGTACAATAGTTATACCAATTATTGTAAATATTTATGTAATTTTTTATTTATATTAATATATGAAAACTTCATTAATAGTAAAAACAATATAATCACGGGTAATTCCAAACGCAAAGCATTTATATTTTTGCTCATTTATAACAAAATAGATAATTATTTAAATGCATCATTATTCCGTCCATATTCTGTTAAATTATTTAAATATTTTCTTATTTCAATAGTTCCATCTATTGCTACTGGTTTAGATATAGGCTTTTTGTCTTCGGAAGTACAAATACATTTGTACGCATTAGGAGCAAGTTCTTTGCCTTCATAGCTTTGAATCGATTTTAATATCATCGAGTTTTCTTGCTCTAATAAAGATTTTTCGTGTAATAACGCTCGTTTGGTGAGGTCTGCTTTTGCTACTTTTTGCCATAACCTCGTTAATCCACTACTTGAGGCCATAGCGTTTAAAACTAATAAATCTTCAGATTGTTGGCTTCTTGAACCAGTATTTAATTCAGCCGGTGGTGCTGGTATAGTACATCCGTAAGGTAGAACTTTCTCTCTTTGTGTTTCAAATCGTCGGCAGAGAGCAGCTAACGTTAAAATCTTTTCTCCTTTTTTGTGAGCTGATTCTAACCAGTTAAGAGAATCATCAGTATGTCTAACTAAAGTGTTTAGTAGTTTTGCGTCAGCAGAGCAACCATCATCTAATGCTTTCTTTAGACGAAGAAAAGCGTCACGATGTCGATTACGGCGATCTCGAAAAACCGCTTGTTTTGTACCGAATTCATAAGCTGCTAATTCTGTTCGAAGCCGTCTAAGGACTCCATCACTACTTGCTATTTTTTTAGCCTGAGATGCAATAATATCAGCCATTAGATTTTCTTTACGACGAAGTTTGCGAACTTGTTTTTGATTATCTGCCGTTTCTATTATATAAGACTTAAGAATAGCTTTGTATTCATCCCACATTGAGTTATAATTGTTTTCTAGAAAAGAACGAAGGTTTTCACGTTCGTTGGTATATTTGATCATTTCCTCATCTTCTTTTACTAAATGTTCACCTCTAGTAGCCCAAGCAAGTGAATCAGCCGTAGTATGACCATGGTAGAGTAAAAGTTGTAGATGTGTTTCGGCTGCATTCTGATCTGTCAAGATTTTTGCCATCTCGTCTTCCCCAGACTGTAAAAGTTCGGCTGTCCTAACATCATTCTCTTTCGACAGCTTTTCCAGTTCTATTAAGAAGTTATTGATCATTGTATCTAATGTTACACAAAAACTGGCCATAGTACGCTGAAATTGATCATCAGCTACGTCTATCAATTTCATTGTGTGATTAATCAAATTATCTTTTTTGTCGTAAGCTCTTTCAAATGTATGCCACATTACTTCAATATCTTGCTTAAAAACTGGTTCTTTTATTCGAAGCATCATTTCTCGCCAAGTCTTGTCCAACTCGTCCTTTTTACGAGATTGAGCATTTATTTCGCGTTGAAGCTCATTACGCTTTGCTTGCTTTTGAATTTCAGCCTCTGCTTTTAATTTTTCTAAGCGTTTGGCTTCTTTCTTTGCCTTTTTTTGTTCTTTTGTCAATCCCATTCTAAAGTATAATATAATTTAATATTTATTATAAAAAATACAAAATTCAGCACTGAATGTCAGTTACAAAGAATATAAATACTCTTAAATAAGAGGTCAGTTATATTTTTATTGCGCACCAAAGTTGCGCACAGTTATTATGTCACGCTGTCTTTTTTAAGTTTTAATATTTTCGAAAGAGGTAAGTTGCCATAAGTTTTTAAGGAAAATAATTAAAACAACTTTTTATTTTATTTTTAATCAAAGAATAAAATTTATTCTTCTAAAACTTAAGAGATTGCAAAAACTTTCAACAGAAAGTATTAAATACTTTCTGTTGAAAGTTTTTGCAATCTCTTTTTATTAAACTTTTTTAAGTATTTAATACTTTCTGTTGAAAGTTTTTGCAATCTCTTTTTATTAATCTTTTTTAAGTATTTAATACTTTCTGTTGAAAGTTTTTGCAATCTCTTTGCTATTAAGTTGGCTACCCTGTTATATGTTCTCATATTGCCACATTTTGCTTAATACCCAGCTTCGGTTTAAATACATACAAGCATACCATCTACACGTCTAGTCCATTACAGGGTAGGCACAGCGTATCAAGAGCCAAATATCATAATCCTTGCAGAGCTGCCTAGCTTCCTCCAGATTCCTCACCCTCTTCATACACACATGCAAGTTTCGGAGATTGTTGGCACCACTCTCGACAATACCCAAGCTAATTTATCGAGGTATATTAACCTGAAATTCCCCAGGTACTTAATTAAGTACATACATCCACATTCTCATTGTATATCTGCATTGTCAATCTTTCGTTATTCATTCATCCATATGCCTTTTCTTATTCAAACACCAACACTTTCTTTCGGTACCGCTCCTTCTCGAACCTATCTGTTACGAATGCGGAGTCAGCGAGTGTTAAACCACAGATTTTCGACTGCATATTTTATGCATACTCTCATGCTTTTTCTGACATACTCAACTCTCGCTTCCGTAGAACAACATTGGGATAAGTACATACTTAAGAAAAGTGAGTTTAGCACAGGGGTGGGCAAATTACGGCCCGCGGGCCGGATCCGGCCCCTGAGGGGTTTTAATCCGGCCCGCCGAGGGTTTTTTTACAACCTTCTTAAAAAATTAATGGTCTAAATGTTAAAAGACTATTGACATTTGAACAATTAAGATACTGAATCTATACTTCAAACATATACACTCCTTTGCAAAAAAAACGGGCGGGTTTGATTTTTTAACATTATTGGTAATAATTTAGTTCTTCAGAGGTTTTAATAGCCAAACTATGTTACTGGCACTTAATAAAGAGTCTGGGTATGAAAAAAAGTTCATTCCAAATTCAAAACTTTTGTTTTTTAAATTATTAATACCTTTTTCATTTTGTGACACATTTCGCGGGTTTGCGGTTAAAAGGTTATCAAGCAACTAAAAGTAACTTTTCGTTATTTTTAGTACAACAATTTATGTTTATCGCATAATTCTGCCTTATTGTGACTTAAAACAGATTTCTTTGTGTCTATCGTAATGGCAGAAAAAGCAATAAGAGCTAGTAAAATTATAGCGCTGCTGGAAGAGGGGTGTAGCCAATGTTACGTCTCACAGCGGTTAAACGTGAGTCGTTCAACCGTACAAAGAACCTGGACTCGATACCAAGAGACAGGTTCCGTTCAGAGAAGGCAAGGTTCTGGGAGAAAACGTTGCACACAGCCGCGAGACGATCGCCTTTCAGTGACTCAGGCGCTGAGGAACCGCAAATGCAGTTACATAGACCTCAAAAGAAACCTTGAAGAGGTACGAGGAGCACAAGTTAGCCTATGGACTGTGAGGAGAAGACTTTTAGCTGCTGATATACGTAGTCGACGACCAGCGCGGGCCCCCAAGTTACTCCGTGAGCACCGGATTGCGCGGTTGAGGTTCGCTAGAAATTGCCTATCTTGGACACCAGGTAACTGGAGTAGCGTACTCTTCTCCGATGAGGCTCGAATTTGTCTGCATGGTGAGGACCGACGTCGGCGAGTATTACGAAGACCAGGGGAACGCTACGCCGATGTGTGTTTTGAAGAAATCACCCCTTATGGTGGAGGGTCCGTTATGTTTTGGGCGGGCGTAACTTCCAACTATCGTACCGAGATAGTATTCATAGAAAATGGCTCACTCAATGCGCATAGGTACATAACAGAAATCCTTTCTCAAAATGCACAACCCGCACTGACTGTAATTGGTGAAGATGCCATTTACATGGACGATAATGCTCGGGCCCACCGTTCTGGCGACGTAGATGCTTATATGCAAGAGGTCGTTATTCGTCGTTTGGATTGGCCAGCGCGGAGCCCCGACCTTAACCCCATTGAGCACGTTTGGGACCTCCTAAAAAGGCGAGTACGATCTGTCCAACCACCTCCACAAAACATCAGAGAGCTTAAACGTGTAATCTGAGTGAGTGGGAACACATTCCACAGGACACCATCAAAAGCCTGGTGGGAAGCATGCCAAGACGATTACATGCCGTAATCGCTGCAAGAGGAGGTCATACTCGTTATTAATTTTTATTTTTTAATGTCTATTTTATTAAAATACCATAAAAATACTCGTAGTCTTAATTTCATTATACCCATAAAAATGTCCATTTTAACACGGCTCTCTGTTTACATAGACTAAAACACCGATACCAGGATAAAAGTGTTAAAAAACTAGATTCTCATTGATAATAAGAAATTTCTAGTCATCCAAGCTAATGACATACTAAAAATATAATAATATTTACCCATAGAAAAGCTAAGGTAAAGTGTGTGTGTAAGGTGCCCGTTTTTTTTGCAAAGGAGTGTATATTGCGTATTTCATATGTTAAGACTTCATCAATAGATTGTGTTTTAATAAAGAATTGTAAATTTAAAAAAAAATGCCTTATGTTATCTTTATACAACGTTTTATAATCGTAATATTTACTGCTATTTTTAGGTGTTTTAATGCAGCCCGCCTCAAGATTAATTATAATTTACTGGCCCGCCAATAATTTTTTTTTAACTTTCCGGCCCGCGGTCAAAAGAATTTGCCCACCCGAACAGTATCCAGCCTACGTTCTTGTTAATATGGTCTATTCTATACAGGAGTCCCGGGCCAACTCGGAGAGTTTGCTTGAAATCTGCTATACAACTATACCCAATGATAGAGTGAAAATAAAAACTTAAACACCAAAGCTGGTTTCGGAATTTTGGGAACGATAAATACGATCATTAAACTCTACGATTTTTTAACTACAGTTGCTTTCGATACAAACACATATTTCGTGAAAATATGTCTTCGTGTCGAAAATATTTGGTAAAAAAATCCCCAAAAATTATATTAGCTTTGTAACAGTCTTGGGATAAGGAATTGATAAAATGAATTTAATTTCGTCATTATTGACTTTAATTCAATCCTCGTCGCCACTGCTAACTAATAGACATTTTGGTCAATAATAATATTATCTACATTTTAATACGTGAAGCAAAAACTTTGGACACCTTTTTACGAAAATTGCGCTGACGAAGGAGTATGAAAATTGGCACAAAAATAAAACATTACACGTACTACCATGCATTTGATACACACAAACAAATAAATTGATGATAACGATAAAAGATCGCAGATGGCGCATTAAAAAGTTTCGAAACAAAGTAGTTGGTCTTAAGAAATGAAGATAGCGTTCTTGTCAACAAGATATTAAAATTTGTTATGGTCGAATTTCGACCAATGGGCGATCACTAGTTATTAATATTCATAAATAATAACATATATGAAAAAGGTCTTACCTATACCTCAAAGTTAGCTAAAGTATCTTCACACACATATCCCCGAAGAGGTAGGCCAACAACCAGGGCACCCACGATTAGCCGAAGACAGTAAGTCCCAGAATGTGATAGGTGGCAAGCCTATCACCAACCGGGCACATTTCCGATCCCGACCAACTTTTTTTTTAATTAGAAAATTGGAAAAAAACCCAATTTTCTTTTAGTTGCCCGATCCGGGATTCGAACCCGAGACCTCATGCAGTCAAGTCCAACACCCGGACCGCTAGACCACAGAGGCGACCAGAGAAGTTAACTAACAAGTAATTTTTTTTGTTAACAGAGAAGATACGAAGCCTTGGTTGGTGGAAGTGAGCCTCTACAAAGCTACCTTCACAAACGTTTAGCTGAGAACTTGAACAGTGAAGCCGCTCTAGGTACTGTTGGTGATGTCGCTCAATGCGTTCAGTGGTTGAACTCCACATTCCTGAGTGTGAGAGCAGCTCGCGACCCGAAGAGATACCTCGGCCTACCACAAAATGCTCCTGCTAATCAGATTTCTAAGAAGATTGAAGGTAGGTGTTATTTTTTGTTTCGAAAAGAGGTTATAAATTCTATTGTAGTTTTGTATTTGTTACGCATTTACTCGGATAATAGGGAAAAGATTTTGATAATTCTTTTTTGAGAATCTTGGTCATGATTTCGTAATCTCCGAAATCAATCCACAAATCAAAAGAAATCCACCTCGAAGTGGTCATATAAATTTTACCACCATCTACCATCATTTTAATTTAATCCTTCATGTTACTAAGATATCAACTATGTCCTCCAAATATAAGAAATTTGAATACATTTTTAAGTGTAACTCAAAAACCACTAATAGAGTGTCGATAAAATGTATCTATATGGGACCATCTCGGATCAATGATCTATTACCACAAAAGAATCATCAAAATCAGTTCGTTATTGGACGAATAATCGCTTAAAAAAGATTAAATAATATACTTACCTACAGTAGAATTGATAATTCTTTCGGTTTTGGATTCGAACTCTTTAAAAAAATCAAATGTGATAATTATTAATCAATCATTACAAATTTACTTATAACTTAGGACAGATAAAAGCAAACTAAAAATTGTATGGGCTCTGTATGTACCTATAACTACTGTAGCTATTCCAGCGCACTTCGTTCACCCGTCCAGTTTGTTTAAATTAAGATGTTTATTTTCCTAGTTTCCTTTCGGTTGAATGGAATAAAAAGTATCCGATGTCCGTCTCCTGCTAAGGCAAAAATTTAAATATATGTTAGTAATGAATGTAAGTAATAACAAGAAATTCGATTCTTCAAATATTTTTTAAACTTTTTTTTTTCATTTTATATTTTTATGTACAAATTTCTTGTCCACGCTTAACATACATTATTCGTTTTTTTTTCGGGCTGAGCACTCTGCTCGGCCCACAAAGCCAGGTGAATTTGTAAAAACTTCGCGGTTTGCAACAAATTAGTCATTCATAAAAAAAGTTCGTTTTAACGGTTTTCGGTCATTCGGAGAGTTGTAGTAGATTCTGTAAATTCTCTTCTGTGGAGGGGGGTGGGGGGCAGCGTCACCCCTTTTCCCGTACATTGATACACCCATGACTACATCCCACGTTATTCCTGTTTCCAGAAAATAGTCATGAAATTATACACCCATTTTTAAATATTGGCAGCGCCACTCATAACCCCTACAAGGCTGTTTATAGTGGCTTAGATTGCATGTTAATAGACAAGGCTTATATCGTATTACATAACTCGCGTAAAAAGGTGTCGTCTATAATATTAACGAGCTATAATCTTTTGTTTGTCATGCGTTAATGATTGATGACACCTTTATTTTCGCTATGACACGTTAATAATCTAAACGGGAGGTTATTATTTTAATTATTGTAATCAATTAACCCATACAATGTTAATTGTAATGGTTTTTTATACGAAAGGTGAGCAAAGGTTTATGTCACTTACTTATTCTAGGTGATAGAGTGTTGGGTCAAATCGCTTCGATTATTATACAATGAACGATTTTTGCCGCTCCAGAGTAGTATTTTTTGTTAGTATCTTCACGCCAGTATCCCCAAGGGGTAGGCAGAGGCACAACCACAGCACCCCCGACTAGCCGAAGACACTTAGACCCACATTGTGATAGGTGGCAAGCCTATCGCCAGCTGGGCACGTATCCAATCCCGGGCAACGTTATTTTTAAAAGGAAATTGAAAATAAACATTTTCTAATTTGTTTGTAACAACTATGGTGTCTAGAGGCAATAGTTGTCTGACTATCAGGAGAGCCGTGTGCTTGTTCGCCACCGATGCCGTGCCGACCTGGCACATCTCCTTGGTGATCTAGCGGTCCGGCGTCGGGCTATATGCCTTAAGATCCTGGGTTCGATCCCCGGGTTGGGCATAAAAAATTCTATTTAAAAAATGGCGATAATCTATCACATTGTGGGACTTAGTGTCTTCGGCTAGTCGTGGGTGCATTGGTTGTGCCTTTGTCTAATTCTTCGAGGGTGGTCGTGAAGATACTTACTTATATATGTGTATTCGGATTTTTTAACTAGTAAAGGGTATAATTAAAGAAACACGCGCTTCCTTTACGCCTACACACCAAGTATGTTTATGGTAGGTTCCTTGAGGTTACGTAACTTTGACGACAGCTTCCCCTCAAACCGGAACATGACAAAGACAAGCAATAATAAACAAGCAATAAAATAATGAGAAAAGACAGTAAAATATGTCTTTGAGATAGAAAACTTAGTATTATTTGAATATGTAACCTACATTTGACATACTACTGCGTACATATAACCACATATATTTCGTTATTGAATAGTTAATTTCATTTTGACTTATTCACCTCATGTGTAGCTGCTAACTTGATATATTGCTCATTAAAAGGATGTACGACTCGGTGCTTATGTAATAAATAACTAAAGTAGTTGTCTAAATACTGGATTCTAAATATAGACACATTAACGGTTGCTTGTACACATCTATTTTTAGTTGTAATTAGTACCTTCTATGATTTTTTTCTCTGGTAGTTTTCGAATATTTTGACCTACAAAAATTGTTGTACTCCTTGAAGATAAAATAAAGATAGGTTGCTGGAACACTTTAACAAAATGTATTTTTTATAGAGTTATTGTTGACTAATTGACCCGCCAAAAGTTTGCCGGAAAAGTACGAAATTAAAATAAACTTGGGTGCGACTTTTTTTTTATTAATATTAATTAACACAAAAAATAGTGAAATCATTTCATCTGTTCACGCGTGTTGCGATGTCCACGAGAAATAGCGATTCATTTTTAAGCGACTCAAAAAAAAGAAGTTCTCAATTGAACTGTATGTTTTTTGTATGCTGTTAAGCGATAAGTCAACTAATGATAAACTGGTTTTGTTGTTTTTTTTTTAAAGATAGGTCATGATTCCCAGGTGACATACATTAATTTTGTTAAGATCCGACCGGTGATTTTTGAGTTATACATAATTTTTAGATGAGCTGATAAATATAGACAAAAATATTGGTTATTAAATGTAAATCAAAACTGCTAATATGATATTGATAGAATTTTTGTGTGGGACCATCTCAGAATTATTAAATGTCTTTTGAAAAAATAAAGATTAAATCGCGGCGTGGTATCCAATAAAATAGTTAGAGTCGGTTTTTGCAGTTTTATTGTGCTTAACCCTTAAGAACTACCTTAGGTAGGTAGGGCTTTACCTATTTTATCATCCCATTTTCCTACAGGGGGTGCTCGAGTACCCCAAAGTTAAAATGTTATTATTTTTGGAAAATGAAATACGGTTTAAATGTTTTACAATCATCTTTATTTCTAAGACAATTCAGATCACAAATCAACTTATAAAATTAATAACATTTATTAAATAGAACATTTTTAGCACACTTTTATTTGGTGCACCAAGCAAATAGGGATTTGGCACTTGTTGCACCTGGTCTTGCATTTCCGGTCTTTATTCCTGGGACACATTCCACATCGTCCTTGTTTTGGATGGTCAGGCATGGCACTTGGTGCTGGCACATCTTTTTTCAAGATACCTGCAATGACCTCCTTTACATCCCTCCTCAAACTTGATATTTGTAAACGATTTTCCAAGTGCTTATATATTAGCCCAAGTCCCAATTCTTTGAGGAAAGTTCGTTAGAATTTTATGTCAGTCTTATTGTTTTCTTTCGACAATTTGAAGAGGTCCCAGGAGTTTATTTCAATGGCTTTCAAAAAACCATACAGAATATTTAAAGGCCATCTTCTTGTCTTTCTTTGGACGTAATATTTCTTCGCCATAGCCTCAAACACATCTACCCCACCATTGACCAGGCACCCCCAAACACAAGTACACATGTCTACACGCAGCGGCAAACTCCGCGTGACTGATAACTCTAGAGCGAGTACCACTAAGAAAAAATACGCTGAATCGCAAAATTGTGTGAATATAATTAATTAGAGGAAAATTCAAAATAAAGTACCGTGGGGTTCTCCAGCACCCCAGGTAGGGTTCCAGGGTTAATTATTTTACACAAGATTGTTCACGCATCAAGGGAAAATTATTGACTGATTTTGATGGGTTCTGATAGCGCTGATATCTTTCGTAAAAACAATGATTTCATCATGAAGCGCGTAAGGAATCGCACGTGTAGGTGTAGACTCGTCCTATTTTAAAAATTAAGCCATTTTTGGCCATATTGTAATATTTATGTTTATTTCTTTATCAGCTTTTATGTTTTTTTTTATCAATGAATGCTCAATATTCGCCAAATTTTGCCGATTTCCTCGTTAGCTACTACGTTCTTCTTCCGAAACTTTCTAGCTATTTATCGCTTTAAATTGTAACACAATAGTAACGAGCACTAACACCGACCAAAGTCATTAATTGAAATTTCAACCCTGTCTTAATAGGGAAGGTTTATTATGACCTCACTAAGTAGGTAGTTCCGGATCGTGATGGATGAGTCTCAAGCATACGCTATATTGCAATAGACAATGCATGCGGTAATATGTAGTTATACACTTTAAGGCAAAAGCATAAGCGGTTTCTTAATTTCGTGCAAAAAAAAAACTTTCTTTGTTAAATTATTAAAATAAATCTGATAAGTTTTATTAGAAAAATACGTTCCACTTCTTTATACTGCGATGGGTATAACAGTGGTGTGTACTAAAAATGTATATGTTGTTAAGAGACTTGGCATTAATATATAGGTGAGTTTCTTTTTGTAGATATGCTAGTGCTCTTATAGAGAAATATTTGCAAAAAATAGCTTACTCTTGCCAACAGATTGCTTAAATATCCTATAGTGACATATCTACTAGTCTTTAACATACGATTTCGTCAACGTATAACAGTTAAGATTTTTATGCAACTTTTAAATCCCATTATGGTCTTTTTTGAAAAAGTAAGCATATGTTTGAACACGAGTCTTTATGTCCTTCAGTTAAGTCGTAAAAGCGTAACTGATACCTAATACCTAATACCTATATTCGCATTTATATAATAGACAAGAGGAATTAACAAAAAGCTTGTGCAAGTCAAAAATCGCTATCCGCTTCTGCATTGAACACGATCTACTTAGTTGAAGATCTCGTTGCATGTCCTTTACCTATAAACACGTTTCAAATGTCATCACAATGCACCTAATAACTGCACGAGCACGAATGTCTACTGCCTACTATATTTAGGATTAATACTAAAATAACTATACTCATCAAACGTGGTAAGCTTATTTTTGTTGTCTGACCCGTGGATCCAACCCAGGACCTCAAGAAGTCAATTTCGACGCCAGACCGCTAGACCACAGAGGCGAATAAGTTTTTTAGTTGAATTTGAAAAAATCGTATTTGCTACTAAGTATTATCATTTTAATTTGTATGTATGTTGGAAGATTAGCCAATAAGCTTATTTAGGTTAGCCACACCCCAGTAACATTTCTGATGTCTTGAGGAGGTTTCTGTTAACAGGAAATCCACTGACTTATAAAATAAATAAATATCCGCAGCCACAACAGGATACACTAATTAAGATTTTTACTAAGATTATGATTCAGCATTTCCTACCAAGGTTGCCTGACATTTAACTAAGTTATTTTATTAACCGATGTGAAAACTGGATAGGTTAATAAGGAGTATTTTCACGCCCATATCCCCGAATAGGTATGCAGAGGCACTATCAGGGCACCCACTACGATAAGACGTCTCTATAATTTGAGCCCACGACTAGCCGAAGACACTAAGTCCCACAATATGAAAGAAGGCAAATCTATCTCCAACCGGGCACATACTCGTATGCAATCCCGATAATCGTTATTTTTATTAGAAAATTGAAAGCCCGGGGATCGAACCTTTGATCTCAAGAAGTCAAGTACAACGCTGGACCGCTAGACCACATTTGGGTTAAATAATGTATCTTCACGCCCATATCCCCGAAGAGGTAGGCAGAGGCACAACCAGGGTACCCACGACTAGCCGAAGATACTAAGTCCCACAATGTGATAGGTGGCAAGCCTATCGCCACAACCGGGCCCATATCCTATCCCGAGCAACACTTTTTTTTATTAGAAAATTGGAAAAACCCAATTTTCTTTTGTTGACCGACCCGGGATTCGAACCCAGGACCTCATGCAGTCAAGTCCAACAACTGAACCGCTAGACCACAGAGGCGATCTCAGAGGTTAAATAAATCAGTAAAATAAGATTTTATTGGACTGCTTTACTTAGAAGACCTTATATTGAAATCGAAATCGGGTTCATGCAGAATGCAGTTTCATTGCGCTTAAATTATTTATGAAAATTCAAAAAACGTACTTTGATTTCAATAAAAAATATTTTATCGTTTGCCCTGGGATTTAATCATCAAATTCAAACTTGGTGGAACAATAACCACATCAACTTAAGCTCTTTCAAGTAAAAGAAGAATTTTTAAAATCGGTTAAGAAATGATGGAGAAAATGAATAACATATCTTTATATACATAATTTTTCTGTGAATGTGTATGTCACTGAACTCCTTCTAGACGGCTGGACCGATGTTGATGAAAGTTTTTGTGCGTGTTCAAGGGAATTCGAGAATGGTTTAGATTCACAATTTGGTCTCCTGGAAAATGTTTTTTAAATTATTTTTTTAATAATAAGTCGTTGTTGATTTTAGAATGTTTCACATCGGATCCGACAGACTGCGCTACTGTCGAAGCATTAATGTCAAGCGATACGAAGTTTCGAAGTTCGAAGTTTTAGTCAGCTAGTTTTATATAAGTCGAAAAAACCTCATCTTTTTACCAATAGGTTAAAAACTATATCATCCGGCCGTCCGATCAAGTACAACTAGCGCACTATCAAGTAATAAAAACAAAAAAGTCATATCATCACAATCACTAATTTGTTGTTGCCAGAACTGTGTGTGATTGCCATGAATGGGTTGGCAACTGCTGGGCTGATCTCCATGGATGAAGCCTGCTGCATAGAAGCTACAGAAGCTGGAAGACTCATGTCAATTTATTACTTGGATTTAGAAACCATGAAACTTATTATGAAGGTAAACCAAAAAGTAGTTAGTATCTTTACGCCCATGTCCCTGGTGAAGTAGGTCGAGGCACAACCAAGACACCTACGACTAGCCGAAGACAATAAGTCCCATAATGTGATAGGTGGCAAGCTTATCGCCAACCGGGCACATATCCAATCCCTGACAAGTTCATTCTATTAGAAACATAAAAATGAAATCCAGGGAAATCGATGAGAACAAAGTAGGTACCTAGCTAAAGGACTTACTTATTGAAGTCGGTTTTTTGGTGTCGTTCATGTTGCTTAATGTTAAAATTATATGTATTTAGATCGATGGATCAGAAAGTCTAGAACGCCTGCTGTGGATAATCTGCGAAAGCCACGAACTGTCGGACATGCACCTTCGTGTTGACGAGCGAAGATGTCTGAACGCGTTGAATAGGAACCAACAAGCAGCCACCATCCGGTTTCCAATGAAAGGAAAAATAAGTAACCGCCAAATGAAGTTAAACTGGTAAAATGTTTCAGTATCTTCACGTCAATATCCCTGAAGAGGTAGACAGAGGTACAAACGACCGACTAGCCAAAGACACTAAGTCCCACAATGTGAAAGTGGCAAACCTATCCCAAGCCGTTGCCAAACGGTTTGGCAAACATGGTAAGAAATTCACGCTGCCTAGAGACACCAAAAGGTATTAATGGTGCGTTGCCAACATGAGGTCGGGATGTTAGGCCTCGAGCAAAACTAAATTAATTTACCTTTAAAGCTATGTTACCCTCCAAACCGGAACACGTCATGACATTATGGCGGCAGGAATAGTTAAGGAGGTTGTACCAATTCGGGAGAGTCGCTGCGAAACGCTACCACCAAGTCAGATGTCACGGTGTTATTGATAGTAAGCCTATGCTCGCCATTTACGAGCTGCCTGGCACCAAGGCAGATGGTCTATTCTGCAAAGGAGCCCGGACCAGCACAGAGAAAAACTGAATAAGTATTATTTAAAAATATGTTTGATATTTTCTATCGTTGGCGCTTGGTAAAATTTCCAATGTTCATATTTTTAATGAGGAAACACTTGTACTGTTTTACGTATACTTATAATGTATCATCATCATCATCAGGACTAAAACTTAAAATATAAGTAACGCTCCGCAAACTACGAATGGTTAAACTTACGGATTATGTTTCGTTGATTATAGGGACCGGGCATAAGTAATGCTCGCCTCTTTCGAGCTACCAGGTAGAGGACGTCTCCTTATGGGACACAGATTCCAACATGGGTTTTTTTTCAATCCGGTGAAGTTGTAAATACCGGGAGGTTGGCAACATATTAGTCATTCCAAAAAGAAGTAGGAAAATTTTGTTTATATGCAATAATCACAATAATTTTAAATTAGAAGATTTTGTCGCATTAATCAGAGCTATGCCTAATGCCTATAAATGAAGACACCTGCTCTGATGTCGCAGTAAGAACAATCGCATACCAGTTCTTTATATGGTGTACGGTCAGATGGTCACAGCGGGATGTGAGTTCCTATTACGATAAGTGTTCTAGGACATCTGACCTATCCGTAAATGCCAATGATTCACCGACTCATCAGTATCATCAGATTGTTGTTAATTTCACAAAAGTATTTCTACTAGCTAATTACCCGCGACTTCGTTAGCGTAGAATAGATTTCGATACAAACTTCCTACCCCCATTTTAGTCCTTTAGGGTTTGCCTTATGAAAAAAATAGTAGCCTATATCTGGTTTTAATGATATTGGGAGGCAAACAAGCTGACTGATTACCTGATGGTAAGATATTCACGCCATCTAGCAACACCAAAGGCGGTTATGATGCAATGCCAAACTGAAGCCGGGTTGTTAGGCCTCAAACAAAACTAAGTTTACTGGTTACCTTATCCGTTGAACTGGAATATGACTTCAGCAATTACTTACGTTATGGCGGCAGGAATAGGTTAGGCAGTGGTAATGGTGCGTTGCCAACCTGCGGCCGGGATGTAAGGCCCCGAGCAAAAGTAAGTTTACCGGCAACCTTACCCACCGAAACGTAACACGTTAGCGGCAAGCACTGACGGTGTGGCGACAGGTATAGGTAAGGCGGTAGTACCAATCCAGGCGAGTCGCTGCGAAACTTTACCACCTAATCAGATGTCACGATGTTAGTGATGGTAAGCCTATTTTCTCCTTTTTTAACAATTTCTAATAATCAGATTACGCAAAACCCGCTAAATAATATTAACGATAGCGTATAAAAATCCATACATATCATTACTGCTCATACAATAACACCTACTTACCATTTAATGGACCATAATACGCATATTTTCTTGCTTATTTACAAGAATATAAATAACTCGTCTTCGGTTGCGTTTATCTCAAAAAATTCACATTATACAATGAGCGTCGTTAAAACCCTTCCGTGTGATTATACTTTTTTATCGTTAGTTCTGAAAAACAAAATTAAATATCTGTTTACGATGCCAATACATCATTTTGTTATGTCGAAAGTACAGTGTTTGTGCAAAAGAAAAAAAATGCTAAACATTCTTGGTCACCTCGTTGGTCGAGTGACGCCTAAACACTCACACAGAGGCTCGGATTCGATTCTCGGCGGAGACAGGCATTTGTGTGATGAACATTTAGATGACTGCATTTCCGGGTCTAGGTGTTTATTAAATTTATTCTGTTATCCATTTAAGTATTTTTGTGTATTCGAATCGTTGACTTACACCCATAACACAATCATATAATTTGCTTACTTTGGGGTTAGATTCAGTTTGTGTAACTTGTCCAGTGATATTAATTTATTATTTATTTATTTATTCTTTTCCCGCATTGAACTGGGTCTCCTGTGTAGGCTAGACTTCCTCTCTATTAGAAGTCGATGTCGACAAGACTACTGGTGGGAGAGTGCTGTGCAACTTGTAGAGATTCACCGCCATGCCTCTTCCTGTCGCCATAATAACGTGTTTCGGTCTGAAGAGTAGCTGTATTGCACATTACGCTTAAAATCTTGCCCACAGGACAGCGGCGCACCTATAACCTCTCTTGTCTCTTACCAATAGGAGAGCCGGGTGCTTGTTCACTATCTTATTCATAAAAAAAATTTCGTGTTGGATTATCTTCGAAATAGCAAGATAATTGACTCTATCGGGGCTTACTACTGTCACTAGCTTAAATATTTTCTAATGTTGGGAAACAAATGTCGCTTGTAGACACCTAAAATAAGATGGTGCGTTGCCAACCTAAGGTGTCTGTCCTTAAGCCAAAGAAAGTCAAATGATGCGTGTTTACTGACTAACTTGCCCTCCAAACCAACATACCCCTGTGTTGGTCCGGGCTCCTTTTGCAGAATAGATCATCTGCCTTCCTGCCGTCACTAACAACGTGACATTTGACTAGGTGGTAAAGTTTCGCAGCGACTAATCCGGTTTGGTACCACCGCCTTACCTATTCCTGCCACCATAACGTCATGACGTGTTCCGGTTTGGGGGGTAAGGTAGCCGGTAAACTTACTTTTGCTCGAGGCCTAACACCCCGGCCTCAGGTTGGCAACGAACCATTACCACTGCCTAACCTATTCCTGCCGCCATAACGTAAGTGATTATAAAATGCTACAATGACAATCTCCTGGTGTCATAGTGAAATGGTGGCATATTTAGTTGAGCCGGTGCAGAAAGGTTTCTACCAGTACCTTTGTATGTGGCGAATCTGGAGCACAAGTGGAGAGTCTCTCTTTCTCTTTCCTACATTACTTTAGTATAAAAGATGTTTTATACGAATACGCCGCAGTAGACTATTGAGATAACACTCATCTCTGTGGTCTAGTAACCTGGTGATAGACTTGACTTCATGAGCTGCTAGGTTCGATGCTCGGACCAGGCAAATTAAAAGTGTTATCTCAATTTTCTAATAATAACAAATTAGTTCGGGATTGGATACATACCTGGTTGGCAGTAAGTTTGCTACCTATTGCATAGTTGGATTTTCTTATCTTAAGGCGAGTATACCCTACGTCTTTTGATATTTGAGGAGGTGAAGCAGCGGAGCTGGAAAATGTGTAGTGGGGCGCTCATTACGTTCACTAAATGTGATGTCAATGTGTGCGTGATCAATGTACAGCGCGTGGCCCGTACCACAGTATAACTAAGTAACCAGTATACTTAACAAATTTATTGCTTTTGTTCATACTCGTATATGTTTCTTATTATAGAATTTCTAATATGTTTTGTTAATACCAGCTTTTGCCTGCGGCTTGATATTTATCCTTAGTCACGTTTAATCAGCAATTACTGAAAAATTTGAATTCTACTAGAAGATTCATTTATCGTACCATCAAACGATATAATGAGGACTCAAGTTTGGAAGTTAGAAAAAGAAGCAGTCGTCATAGCTTTTTTAGGACACTAGCAGTTGTAAAAGCTGTAAAGGCCCAAATTCAAAGAATGCCCATCAACAAGTAGAAACTGTTTGCACTTCTTTCTTGAATATTCGTTGTTTTTTGTTGACTGAAGACTTAGGACAACGAGCTTATTCCAGAAAAACATCGCTTGGATGCGCGCCTAATGCATATGAGAATGAAGAGATCTCGCGTTTTGTTGAAGCAGTGCGCAGGTAAAAAACACCGTCAAATTCTTTTTTCAGGCAAAAATCTTTTTACTGTGACAGAGAGCTACAACAAACAAAATAATGAATATGTGTATTCCGCGTGTGCAGCGAGGCTATTTTTCATTCTCAGTCTTAGTTTGGTTAGGAGTCTCATATTGGGGCTTAACTAAGATACTTACTTATTTTGTGTTAATATAGGAATGCACTCTGTCCCTACGTCCCTTTTTTATGCTTTAATATTTAAAGTTACAGTATTCTTCGACATGTCAAAAGCATTTGACTTTGTAGATCACAACAATTTGCTAACAAAGATGCAGAAATACGGAATTAGAGGAATTGCATTACAATGGATCAGAAGCTACCTTATGGAGAGAACACAATATGTAGAAATAAGTCAAATTAATAACAAGTTAGAAAAAGTCACCTACAAATCAGAACATCTGTCTAATAATTTTGGAGTTCCTCAAGGCAGCATATTAGGACCACTTTTCTTCATAGTATATATAAATGACCTCCCAAATATCTTGCCATGTCAGTGCCGTATGTTTGCTGATGATGTTGCGGTAATTGTGGAAAGTAATGATGATTAGTCACTTCAATTAAACTGAAGGAATCAGTGGAGTTAGTTTTCAAATGGATAGAGTTAAATAATTTGAAAGCAATCATTACAAAAACAAAACTATTGCAAGTATCCCATTATAATACTACGAGAGCAACATTAAAAATTGAATATCAAAATCAACAAATAATGGAAGTAAATGAATGTAAGTTTCTTGGTATTCATATTGATAGTCATCTAAACTGGAAATTGCACATAGAACATTTATGTGATAAACTTAACAGATATGTATTTGTTCTTCGCAAAATTTCCCGCAATATAAGCAGAGATGCAGCCCTTACGGCATATTATGCATATGTGACATCCTTATTAAGATATGGCATCATAGTTTGGATGAACTCTTGTATGGCAAACAAAGTGTTTTTAGTACAAAAAAAATGTATTCGAGCAATTTTTAACATCGGACCCTTAGACTCCTGTAAGCCTTTATTTAAAAATAATAAAATTTTAACACTAACGGATATGTACATTTTAGATACCGTTACGTTTGTAAATAATCATCTTGAATGGTATAAAATAGCCCAAGACACTACTAAGCTAGGTTTAAGAGACCCTAGTAAATTAATATTACCATCAAGTAAATCAACGATGTTTCAGCAAAACTGTTTTATGATGAGTATTAAAATATACAATAAAATACCTAAGAACATAAGGGAATTACCAGTAAAAAAACATTTTGGCTCTGTAAAATACTGGTTACTCCAAAAAAATTTTTATTCTGTCAAAGATTTTTTGGAAGATAACTGAAATTTTTAATATTGTTTTTTTTTTTATTTATTATGGAGTATTTTGTTAATGGATGTTTAACGTCTATCTATATTTTACATTTAATTATAATTATTTTGACATCTAAACTATTTAATTAATATAAATGACATGTACGTTACCTAAATTACCTTTAAAATTACTTAGTTAAAATAATTGTATTTGATTTTTAGACATTTTATTTTTATTATTTAATTATTTGACATTCTACGGTAGCTATTTATTTATTAATTGACATAAGTATTTTTTTTAGTTCATAACAGTGACATAAACAAATGTAACGTAATTAAGTTGTAACAGTCAATTTTGTTAATATATTATATTATTATTAGTTATTAATATTTTATGAAATTCAATACAGTTTGAAATATTTCCGACATATAAATTGGTACTAAATAAATGAAATAATCACATTATTAGCAGCATAACTGAAATAAGAAATAACTCGATATCAACGATATTGTAACCGTTATTGCTGACATTATTAGCATATTTTTTTCTTTTTGACTTGGCAACATCATTAAATTTTAATTTCTTTTGTTAGTGTCATACGGTAGAAAGTAGAAACAATTGTAAAGAAAATATTTAAGTAGGTACATATATAAAAACGTATAATGTATTACACAACTGATTTTTAGTTCAATAATGATACGTGCATGTAGTAACTTTATTTAAAATTTGTACGTCACCTGTTGACAAATGTGTTTGGTAAGATATCAAAACTGTAACACCTTTTATGTACCCACATTTTGCAAATAAATAAATATGAATATGAATATATGAAAACTACGTTACGAATTTTGATCCGATTTTTTAATGGATAAAGAGATTGAAGAGCAAGTTTTATATCTAATCTCGTGCGAAATGGGGGCTGGCCGCTAGTTGTAAGTAAGTTGATAAATATTTGAAACACTTTTTACATAATGTAAATATTTTTTATAAAAAATTATAATATAACATAAATAAACAACAAAAATGGAAAAATACCAATCGTTGTAAACATTTTTATTTTTAAATAAGCCATTCTAAAAATGACCCTACAAATGGAAGTAACACTTTTCATAAAGCATAAATGAAAATCAAAATATATTTCATTCCGTGACCCACGCGAGAATCGTAAGACGTAACTTTTTCTGATGTACTACTGAACTAATAGTACTAGAAGTACAAACTAACTGTACTAGTACGGAGCGATACCTACTTATTGTGACCGAGCAATAACAAGTTTATAATGTTAAAATATCCGCTTTTTACTGCATTCACACAAATTTACTTAGTCGAGTCATAAGTTATGTCACATGTTTATTGTTAAATAATAATCACCTGTTTGTTTTAAAAAAGCCTGTTTTTAGAAATCACCTCGCCTTAACCGAGTCAAGGATAACCTTTTTGTATCTCTGTCTAAAGCTTTAGGAATATAGACGTGAAGATAGGTACTTTTTAAGATTACCAAATTAATTTCCCTTTGCTAAAATCTCATATTTTTTGTCTAATCACAGCATTATTCAAGCAGTGCTTGGATGTCTTCCAATATCAGACCCTTCTTTAAACCAAGAAGCTACCAAAATCATTAGAACAGCCCACAGAGTTTGTAAATGTAAGTTCTTTTTATAAATAACTAGCTACAGCCTTTAAATTTAAGTTACTCTTTGGGGGTCATTGGCCAGAAGCGTGCACGTCGCGATCCCTGCCAGTCCATTGGACTGTAATTCTGGCCCGAAAAAGTGCCGCAGAGCGGGTTAGGGCGTTCCCTGGAGACGACGCGTACCGATCCGCCCTCGTCGGTACGAAACGAGGCAGATGCGGCGATGGGGGCCGCCACCCATCACGACAGGCCCGTGCAGGCGAATCGAGGAGTGGAGAGTGCCAAATAGGCACGTGGAATG
>NJDD01001952.1:83106-104145 GCA_002245505.1 Calephelis nemesis | reverse complement strand
TATTCCTACTATTTATCTGAGGTGAAATTAGAAAAGAGAAAGTGTATGTTCAGTTTTGATGGCAAAATTGCTGAATTGATTTTAATATTTACAAAAAAATAGATAAACTTTGGATAGCGATATAGGCTACATTTTATCTTAAAATTTTAACGAGCAGTGTTGGAGAGTAAATATCAAATTAGTAGACTACGCGGGCGAAGCCGCGGGTAACAGCTAATTATATATATAATTCTTCTGTAAGTGTGTATGTCACTGAACTCCTTCTAGACGGCTGGACCGATGTTAATGAAAGTTTTTGTGCGTGTCCAAGGGAATTCGAGAATGGTTTAGATTCACAATTTGGTCTCCTGGAAAATGTTTTTTTAATTAATTTTTTAATAATAAGTCGTTGTTGATTTTGGAATGTTTCACATCGGATCCGACAGACTGCGCTACTGTCGAAACATTAATGTCAAGCGATACGAAGTTTGCTGGGTCAGCTAGTATTATGTAAAAATCAATTGCTGTTCGTTAGTCTCGAAAACTCGAGAACGGCTGAACCGATTTCGCTAATTTTGGTTTTGAATTATTTATTCAAGTCCAGGGAATGTTCAAAAGAAAAAGGAAAAAAATTGCAAGAAAACAAAGAAAAACATCTTACTTTTTCCCATACAAACTGAACGGGTGGAACAAAGTTCGCCGGGACAGCTAGTATGAAATAAAAACCTACATTAGGCAGTTTCTGTATATGAGATCTTGGTCTTAGATATTTAAGTATATTAATATTAAATGATAAACTATCTCGTATTTAGCAACAAGCACCTTTATCCTGCGATTACCATACCAAGTCTCCAGACAGTAGCTTTACATAAAGCTCTTTGTATCTTCGCCCCGAGGCGCTACATTTCAGCTTCATACCCTCTGTTATTTTTTATATACAAACTCAATTATTTTATGAACTAACCAAGCTCCACGGATCTACTTTCAAAAAATCAGCTTGTATGCGGACCTTTTTTTAATGGCTTATGTGTGGCTAACCTTGCGGTATTTACGGTCGATTTTGATGAAACATAATTTTTCTAACTACTGTTATTCGAATCACCAGAATAATATTATTTTAGCAACCGTAACGCGAGAACATACAAATAATTTGCAAAATAAATACTCGTAATAATATTATATAGGTTCTGAAAATTGTTCCTGAGGCTTTCGTTAATAAACCAGCTCAAAAACATTTTTTTATAACATTGGAAGACAAACAAGCAGACAGATTTCCTGATGGTAAGAAATTCACGCCGCCTAGAGACACCAAAGGTGGTAATGGTGCGTTGCCAACCAGAGGCCGGGATGTTAGGCCTCGAGCAAAAGTAAGTTAACCGGCTACCTTACCCTCCGAACCGGAACACGTCATGACGTTATGGCGGCAGGAATAGGTAAGGCGGTGGTACCAATCCGGGAGAGTCGCTGCGAAACTCTACCACCTAGTCAGATATCACGGTGTTAGTGACGGTGAGCCTTTGCTCGCCTTTCACGAGCTGCCTGGCGAGGAAGGCAGATGGTCTATTCTACAAAGGAGCCCGGACCAACACGGGGTAGGAGCCCGGACCAACACGGGGTAAAACATTTAAAGCAACTCCAAAACGTAGGAGATTATCAATTCAATTGTATATTTTTTTGGACACAAATTACGTGATTACTAAGCCAAGTACTATTGTATTTTGACGATTATTTTTGAAAGGTTAGGTTTGAGGTACTTAGGCAATCCAAATCTAATTGTGTTTTTGAACCACCCAGGCACCCAGTGGAATATAACTCACACGACACCGTCGCCTCCGGTCTCGGCGACGAAGACCTCTCTTGCGCCCGGCGCCTAACGCCGGGCAACGAGCCGCCAATATTCCTCCTTCCAATCCACCCAGTAACCAGAACGCAGCACCAAGTCGAGGTACGGTCTCCCGGGAGACAGCCCTTGGAGCTGGCGTTGTAGGGAACAGCCCCATGCATCTAAATAATGATGTCTCGGGCTGAGCACTCTGCTCGGCCCACAAAGCTCGGTGAAGTTGCATAAAATCGCGAGATTAGCAACAAATTAGTCATTCAAAAAAAAAGGAATATAACTACAAAATTTAAACGAAATGGGCCTAGCCGTTTAGGAGATATATAAACGCTCATTCAGAAGAATTATAAGTACTTATTACAGTAATACATTTATCTCTGTTTTCTTTCGACCAATATAAATAACATATCTACCGACAGAGATAGGCTAAATAGAGTGGTGTTGCTAAGGTATTTTTGTTATTTATTGAAAAATAACAGCGGTTGCCTGGTTACTAGTCTAAAGTAGCCCTATCTGCCTTAGTCTAGATCTAGTGACCGCGTCGTTGGTCGAGTGGCCAACGTACACGCCTAACTACATCGACCGACCGCGAGGCTCAAGTTCGATTCAGGACGGGGGCATGCATTTGTGTGATGAACATTTAGATTTTAGATGTTTGCATTTCCGGGTCTGGGTGTTATATTAAATATATCCTGGTATCTATTTAAGTATTTCTATGTATTAGTATCGTTGACTAATACCCATAACACAAACATATAATTTGCTTACTTTGCGGTTAGGTTCAATTCGTGTAACTTGTCCAGTGATGTTAATTTATTTGTTTATCTCTTGTCTCAGATATATTATTAATATTAGCCGTTTAACGACTTTATATCAAAACTGAAGTTTCTTTTGCAGTTTCACTGCACGTAAATTATATTGACCAAGCGCAGTACATTAGTATACACTTCGTATACTCAAACGCGACGTTAGAATCGAGACCAAGACATTTTGAAGTCTTCAGGTAAACAGTTTAAAATTGAAATTCAAAATGAATTTTTGAAATAAAAATCTTATTTTTTCGAAATAGTTATTCGTTACAACAAGCATATATTCGCAAACGTCATCATGCTCATTGTGTAACATACACAATTTGCTTACTTTGACGCTGGATTACTCCACGTACCTAATTTGTCCAGAGGTTTTTTGTTCATAACATTTTCATTTTTCAATACAAAAACATTTCACCTTCAGGCAGGTTATTAAAACATCAAAAGCAATGCACATTACTCCGTAAAGGATCCTACACATTAGCGTATTAAATTACTCCAACCCCATAGTCTATACAAAGCTTTATAGTACAGGAGGCGGTTACAAAAACACGCAGTGGATATGACATGAATGAACATGTCATCGCTTTGTTAAATGAAATTCGATAGGGCTTTTTAAATGTCGGATAAAGTTTCACTTGACGTACCTACCTGTCAGATTGAAAGCATTTAAGAAAATAAATAGGTATCATATTTCTGTTTTACACAATAATGAAATCTTAATGAAAGGATATACTTTTACCGCTTTGAAAGAACTAATTAAACCAAACAAATCGTCGGCTTCTTTAAACAATACAGCATTTTATTTTAAACAAAATCAACAATAAATTACTTATAAACAAGTATTTTTTCCATCAAACCGAATTTACAACGCGAATGTGGAGGATGTAGGTACCCAGGGAGACACATTTTTTACATTCCATGATCAAAGCAATTGGGTTTTATCTGAAGGTGGTATCAAAAGTATTCGGAACTAGTGTGTTGGTATAAAAAGAGTAATGAATGTAATGAAAACTAAGAAGGTCTGCAAAAACCTTGACATTTGGTACTCGATACCCTTTACCCAAGGTAAGTTGAAATAAAGATAAGTAAGTAGTAAATATCAAACTATGTAAATAACTTTTGGAAGGTTCTTTCTTTCGTTATGGATGAAGAAGTTGCGTGCCTGTTAATGTCATTCAACTAGTGCAATCATTCCGACTAGATGGCTACATTTACTATGATTTACTACCATTACCCCATTACATTAGTCTTCCTTGCATAAAGTCAGAGCTTTCGCCATTGTTTTACTCGCCATACGTACTATGAGCCGTAGTATATGGTCAACTTCGACTACTTATGATTTCCACTTCAGGTTGGGAATAAATCAATCACATATTGTAGTCTACATGTTACGTCTATTTCATAAAAAAATTGCAATCTGATACTCAACTCTTGACCAAAATGTGCAATGTCAAGAGCAGATTAAACAGCTGATAACTGTTCGTTTAACAATCTGAAACAAAAGTACAGTGCATTTGTTGGCCTCCCTTACAAAACGTAATTAAAATAACAAATAATACCTATCGCATACGTTCTGAATAATTCCATACGGAAAAATTCGGGTCGTAGTTTTTACTAAACGTATAGTTGTATCTATATTTAAGCGTTTTCATATATAAGTACCGTTGTCTAACACCCACATCACGAATATACAATTTTCTTGATGATGAATTTTAAAGAAAGAAAAGAGAAAAAAATTCGCGCCAAGCAGGATTTGAACCTGTAACATTTCGTCTCAAGCTAACGCATTCTTTAACCATTTGCGCTACTGTTGAGTCAAGTCCCGTGGCGAAATTTTTAATTCCTTCCTTACCCGTTAATTTTAACAGTTAACGTTATGTCCTGTAGATACACAGTTCAGAATACCTGCTAAATGAGTTCATCGTTACAGGTGAAATTCACATTCATAATGATCACAACTTTCGTTTCTCTCAAGGTATTTTAATTTCAACACTTGCCCTGTGCAGGGGTTAAAAAAAATTCAGTATGATTTAGACCGTCTACCAGATGGTGAATAAACTATTTTCTAATATATGTCACGGACCTAATAGAGTTTGGTTAAGGCCCCATACTTAGTCAACCAGAAGAGCCAATCGCCGCACTCCCCCGTTCCATGATTACTATGAAATATTGCGGTCTAAAGTAAATGTCATAAGCGACAAATCACTATTTTTGACACTATAAAAGTAATTTGAAAAAAAGGTATAGTACTTATCTATGTTTATGTTAAATCTGGTGTCGATATTTTCATTATTGAAGTAGACAGTTGGGTTTTGCTTTCAAAAAAGTTAACCCTTTTTTGAAAGCAAAACCCAACTTTTTGATTTTATTCTATCGAGCAAAGTGAAATGAATCGTGTTTTGGAAACACTAGTCTTATAAAGCATATCCATGTTCATCTTGTGTATTATTGTCACCAAGATCCATGATTGCTTTGTATGAAAAAAACATTATACTGCTGACGTATTTTAGCATACATAGACCCTTAATAACTGCACATCAAAAATAATAGTTATTCACTACAACAACAGGTAACATTAAGAATTCATTATCCGCCACTTAGCCTTCGTCCGCTGCTAATGCAGCAATTATTGCACTCACGTTCCCGGTATTTTTGTTTCATCCGACATCCCCCGAGGGCCGTGAGGAGTAAGAATGAAAATTAATAATTAACTATTTGTTTTGTACAAGGATAACATGGTTTAGCTATTTCAGACTAATTAAATGGACATTTTATTATCTCAGTGGTGAAGTGGTCCGGTGTTGGCGTTGACTAGATGAGGTCTCAGGTTCGCATCCAGCGACGGGCAACTTTAAGTTTTCGTTTTTGTAATAAAATCAACATTGCCCAGGGTTGGTTTCAGTGTCCCATTGGCGATACGTGACTAATAAATATACGTTGTACGTAGATAAAAATTTTGTTAGAAACAAAAGATTTAAAAAATGTGTGGAATTTACAAAATAATATTTTATCTAAGGCGATAAACGTATTTTAATGTCGAAAGAAACGTAGGAAGAAAAAAAAAGGATCTATGTGCGGACTAGTAAAAAAGGTATGAATATTATCTAAGATACCAGCGATATGCTTGTTACTGTTAATTCCTTTTTAATTACTTGCATTTATTAATCCTGAAGTGGGTTGCTAACGATTTTAATCTAGCTCTTTTGTACGTTTGCATTTTAATAATATGAACTAACCGAGCGTAGTTTGTTGTTTTAATTTTAATTACATTTTATAAGGGAGGCCAACAAATGCACTGTACTTTTGTTTTAGATTGTTAAAGTAGCAGTTATCTGCTGTTTAATCTGCTCTTAACAGTGCACATTTTATTTTTTTCGTTTTAATAATAAAATCAACATTGCCTAGAATTAGTTTAAGAGTTCGATTGGCAGAAGTTTGCCACATAAGACAATGTGAGACTAAAGTACCTTCGGCATATAGTAAATCCGGGACCGTCCTGATTCAAGTGACAAAACGAGGAAAATAGTAGAGATTGGTGACGATAAATCTGAATCAGTACCAACGCCAAAGCGTGTTTAGCTTATGGTTACTACGGCAACCACGACTAGTCGAAGACACTAAGGCCTACAATGTGATATGCCTATGTCTCTCTGGTGGTAGTTTGGTTCTGACCTATCTCCTACCTTTTTGGAGCTTGGGGCGTGAGTATACGTTTTTTACCTAAATATATAACAACCTCTTGTCACGCTAGTAGAAAAATCTAACCATTAGTTTGCTGAATTTTGCCATCAGTGCAGTTAACATTCAAGTTTTGTAATAAGATCGCAAAATCGGCTTTGCTAGAGTTGGCACCACTCACTCCTGTCTCCATAACGTCCATACTCGCCACTGTTATGTTTCGGGGTGGAGAGTAATGGAAACATCTTCAAACCGGTGTCCCCAAACGGTAGGCAGATGTACAAGCATAGCCCCCACAAGTAGTCAAAAGGACTACTGAGCCCAACGATGAGGTTGCAAACCCATGGCCAACCGGGCATTGTATGCAATCTCGGGCAACACTGTTTTATTAGTCACATTTTGAGTTGCCCGCCTAGGTACTAGAGTAGAATAACAGATAAATTGACGCAATATAACGCCATCGTTTCAGGTAAGATTTTAATATTTTATGTCTTTAAGATGCAATGTGTACTTTTTACCCATAAAAAGCCATCTGCTCGTTTGCCTTTTTAAAGACGAAAAAAAAAACAATTATTCTTGAAGAATATAACTCCTTGACGACAATATTGTTTTTCCATCTTGTCAGTTAATTAAGGGATTGTTTTTAAGGGTAACCTCCCGAAAAATGGAACTCCCACGTAAACGCTCCGGGGCATCCACGAAAATGTTCATCCGTTACATGAAATATAATTATATATTTTAAAAATTACACAGAAACTTGTAAAAACATATTTCACTATAAACAGAAATGGAGTTTGCCAGCGTAATTTAAATTAATATGTATATTCGAGTTTAAGAGATAATGTGATTTACTTGTAACAAGCGAATGAAATTGTATATCTTGGTTATGCTTTCAGTAATGATGGAAGGTACAACGTGATTGTAGAAAGGAGAGTATGTGCAGGGAGTAGTGTGAATGTAGCGATGGGTAAGATTACAAAGCGAGGTTTAGAGTCAAGGTGTTACTCTCTTTGCTTTATTCTGTGCTTATCCCAACGTTGTTGTATGGAAGCAGGAGTTGGGTTGTCAGAAAAAAAAGTAGAGAAATTTGTTGTATGGAAGCAAGAGTTGCTGTGTCAGAAAGAGATATTTCAAAGCGAGGTTTAGGGTCAAGGTGCTACTCTCTTTGCTTTATTCTGTGCTTATTCCAACGTTGTTGTTTGGAAGCAAAAGTTGATGTGTCAGAAAAATAATGAGAGTACGATAAATGATGTCGATATGAGAGTGCTGCTATAAATGTGTAATGTAACAGTCAGATCCGAGAAAGAGTGGGATTGAAGGAAACTGTTGGTCTTAAAATGAGAAAGCTCCACTGGTTCGGTGTGGAACAAATGACAATGTGGAATGAATGACAGATGAAAGTTGACAAAGCAGTTATACAATGCGAATGTGGAGGGATGTAGGTACCCGGGGAGACCAAGGCTGACATGCCACGATCAAATCGCGCGGATATTATCCGTGGGTGGTGTCAAGAGTCTCCGAAACCTGAAATTTTTAAAGAAAAAGGTTAATGAATGTTGAGAAAACCAGAAAGGTCTACAAGGATCGCGAGATTTAGCACTCGATACTCTCTGCCTAACGCCTTAAAGGACTTTGCGTGAAAAATGCATGTAATCTTAATATATGTATATAAATCTCGTGTCACAATGTTTGTCCTTAATGGACTCCTAAACCACTTAACCGATTATAATAAAATTCGCACACCATGTGCAGTTCGATCCAACTTGAGAGATAGGATAGCTTATATCTCAATTTATGGTAAAAAAAATTACCATCCGAGCAAAGCCGGAACGGGCAGCTAGTAGGTAGGTATATATATATATATTTAATTTAGGAATGCAAATTCGTTCGCTGGAAGAATTTATGCCTATAGAGAGCAAGAACTAAAATACCAGCCAATTTTGAGAGTCGGTTCGGAATACATAGCATTATGAAGTAATTATTATTTTAAACCATTGCAACTCATAATTTTTATCCTAAGCAAAAAATTAGATGCATGGATGTAAACGGGGCCTCGCTTACCCGGGGGTGCAAAGGGGCTGCGTGGCACTCGAGCGCTGGATCCTAAGTGGAGCAATAAGATCGCCTTACCCATTACAGACTATGCGTGATTTGCTAGTTTTGAAATTACCAACAAAAAATTAACAACAAAAAAACAAAAAATTACCAACAAAAACAAAAAACCATAATACCTAACATAAACGACCTGCCCAAAAGTTAAACTCAACACACCGTGCTTTTATAATACTTGCAATTATAATATGTAAAATAAGTCAATAAGCATTACGTAATTTTTGTTGAATTCCTTGATCAGTTGCGACTTGAGCTGTGTAATAGGAGTTCTAGACGACTGTATTGACTGGATGAAAACAAATCCTTGCATCCGTCAGGAATGTAGATTAAATCTAAATTAATACTCGGAAGATGGAAACAAAGTTTCCGCCTAGGTTACCTATGTTAGAAGGCTTGTTTACAGCCAAAAATATACATTATATAATAATAAAAAAAACTAGAACATACCATTTTAACAAACAAAAATAGATCAGATTTTGATGGGGAAGATCTGATTAATATGTTAGTCATTATTTCTACTTTTTAACCGACTTAAAAGAACGAGTAGTTTGTTATTTTTACTTTATATGATTGTAGTTGATTTATCTGTCATTTCGGAACTGATTTTAATTTTTTTTTCATTATCAACGTAAGCATATAGATTGACACAACCCGAAATCAAAGACCAGCCTGCCTCGTGCACCTATCATGAGTGCTTGCCTGCTCTGTCGACAATCGAATACAAGTCTCGTTTCGTAAGTACGGTAGCGTTAGGTGTACTTAGTATACGCCTACCCCTAGACCAATGAGCCGGTAAATTATTTATTCATTATTTGTCACGTTATATAATAAATGCCATTATATACGTTTATACATCTTTGGTCTCAAATAAAACTCGCAGTCAGTCAACAAAATAATTTATGTTCGGCCATTTTGTTTTCTTTCCCGCCCTATGTCGGCGTCCTTTTATCTTGTTGTTTTAATTTATTTGAACCTTCGCATACTGAAGGATGGCATGGAATCCTTTATTGATGTCCTTCTCAGGCACACGCCGGACAGCTGGACAAAGAGATATTTAATTATATTTACATTTGGTTCACTATAAACGTAGATGGCCTTAAGCTAAATACCAATTTTTGGTGCTTTGAACTTTAGTTTAGCTTTGAGTTTAATAAAATATATAAAAACCTTTTAACGCTGGCAAATAAGCAGACGAGTTTTTATAGTAATATTCATATAAAAACTACTTTCTATATTGGTGTTGCCATCCCGAGGGTGTCCGATAAAAATGTGATGATTTCAAACATGTAATATTCTTAATTAACCAACCCGAAGAACTTCGTGTATTTAGCACTCAATACTCTCTACCTATCCTGCTACAGGACTTGGTGTAAAAATATGTATGTATATGTTAGATAACATGTACGTTCAAATGTTTCTCTACACTCCGGATTTTAAAATAAGTTAGTCACTGTAAACTGAATGTCTAATAGGTAATTTCTAAATTATAAAACTTACGACTTGGAAAAATATACGGGGCTATTTGTTAAATACATACCACAAATGGTCTAAGATCCGAAGTTAGGTCGACCTACACCGAGCTGATAATAGGATGAAACCGGTTTTATAGCAAATTTAGTATATCAGAAAAAATATTGACAATGGGTTGCCTAAAAAACCTGGACACTTTTATTTTATTTTTTAAAATGTTTTTTTTTTAAATTTATTAATTGGTACAATATTAAGGTTTTATTGCGACTTAAAGTAGGTACAAGACGAAGTTGCAGAAGTCGGGTTGCCTGCTATATATCTGGATTGACAGGTATAAACTGATAATTGTCGATGCTAGTTTATTTCACGGAATCGGATTATAGAAAAAAATATATATCACCATAACATGTGCAGTTTTTTTTTTATAATTTGTGTTTAGATAAAAAAATAGTTTAGCCTGAAAAAAAATTGGAAACATGAAAAACATTTTTTTTTAAATTAAAAATGTTAGGTCCAGGATGTGTTTGGGCAACCCACTTGTAATATGATCGCTAATTTACTTAAGTAGTTGACTATAAAATCAGCTCGGTGTAAGTCGATGTAGGTTCGGATCTTCTACTAAAATCAAAAGATGAATAAATTAAATCGGACAACGCTTTAATATTATAACTACAGTCTAATTTACATATTGATTTGTACCCTCCTCCTACGGGTTATCCTTTAACAAGCAGGATAAAACGTTCCCTTAAACCTTCTTTGGAACATAATGACATGACAGACAGACAGACGAAAAATCTAAAAATGTGTTGTACTGCCCACTTTTGTATACAGAAATTACACTTCAACAGCTATATAAGTTTACCTAAATACACGCAGGAACAAAACCTTGTGAAAAGTCACACTTGAGGTTAAGACAAGATATTAATAGACATGGATTGTGAAAAGTCCACTGGAGACTTATTTTATAATGCTTGAACATAAGACGAGCACGCAGTAACCATGTATGAATGGACAACAAAAGGCTTGTTTTATGTGAGTATCTGGAGCGTGACTTCTCGTGTCCTACGGTTGAATCAGTGTTATATGATACGATAAGTTAAACACGCTGAAGACGGCTGTAAACACGCCTTCCAGCAGAGGTAGCCATGAAGGAAGTTTTGTTTCGAATTCCCTATTACTACTAAATTAGGATTAAAATTTACGGTCCAGACGGATGCAAACCAATGTTTACAACCGTCTAGAACGCCTTTTAAGTACAACGTGATATGTTGTTTCTTCATAATTGCAAGTACCCGGGAGTCCCAAGGTTGCGAGGGTATCAAGAGTCTCTTATAGCGACCGTAATAATAAATGTGGAGGAAGAAAGGCAGTTCTTCAGGAATCGTGACACTTAGCCCTAGTTAATCTCCACCTACTCCGGGATTTGGCATAAAGATATTTATGGATATTTTTCCGACATAAAGAACGAATAAGAAAAAAAAACAAAATGTAATAGCTCCGTTTATTTAAACACATACGCGTCAAATAGTACCAACATAATTATTATTTTTAATAACCCCCTACACTTAAGAATCAGTTTAAAACCATCTCAATCCTTTCAGATTTCAAACAAATATCAGCATCAAAATCGGTTCATCCGTTTTAAAGTTAAGACACACCCCAAACAAAGAAACGTCAATTTCAACACCCCTCTTATCTTTGGAAGGTTTAAAACATATCCGCGAAAACCACATCTTAACACCAGACCGTAATATTTCTTGAAAAGAACACGCGTAAAGTAAATCCAACTTAATTAACGCGTGGACACTTCAAAAGTGAGTCAGTGAAATAAACAGGGAGGTGTGTGCAGTGTGAGAGAGATAGATGATTTAGTGGGAGAGTGAGTGGACATGTGGTGTCGCTAATACAAGGGATATATCTTCACTTCTTCACTTTTGCCGATATGATACTGATATATAAAAACATCGACTTTACCGATGTGGATACTTGGATACTACTATAAACTTATTTAACTTCACGCCCAGTCCCTTTCGGGGTACGCCAGTTTAGAAGACTCTTCAGCCCAGGGATAAAACCCGCCCAATTTAATCATGGATTATTAACCTACATCTCCCCTGGATTCATCCATTCGCTTTGTATACCTGTTTTGTCAATATTTCTTCTGCCATTCTTTACCAGTGACCGAACTAACGGAACATGTCCATTCTCATTTTGACACCAACACTTTCTTTCAATCACACTCTTTCCCGAATCTTGCATTGTACCGAATGCAGTCAGCGAGCGTAAATCAAGTAAGTTAAGTAAAATATTTTCACTATGAATTTAGTGGATATAAATAAATAAAGATAGACAGATATAAAAACATAAAACAGTAATAAAATTAAATCTGCATATAAAATACTTTCAGAAAAGATTATAGCTATGTATTGTATACAGGACACAGAAACCAAAACGAGTTATTTATTTTGTTTTTCGCAAAAACTACTGATTTAATTCACTTTTATAGTAGTAGCTTAAATACTGGATTTACCGCGGAAAACCTTTCACTCCCATCACTTACTACGAAAAGTCACTTAAACTAAGTATGGGGTTGCAGACAACAGCTAGAGCTAAATTTAATAGGAGTGTTAAGTGTAAGAGTAGAACTCATTTAGAAATTCAGCTTTAGCACCTGTTTTTTTTATTTTAAATGTATCTTTGTAAATGTTACAATGCTTATTGCAATACAGTAACGAACACTAGCTACTACGTTCGACGATCTAATACTATCTCCTACTGCCAGTTTAACCGTTATACCTTAGCGGACAGCTAAGCGTCCTCTAAAAAGCCTAAAGTGTGCGGGAACCCTTAAACTACACACAGTATCCTATTTCTTCGAAACACGTCAAATATAAAACATCTGTGCACCGGAACCGCGGTATAATTAGTCACAAAAATAATCAGAACCCTATACCATAATATTTCTCGCACAGATCACGTTCCAAGAAGTGAGTCGTAAATCTAAATTACTTAACGCGTGGACACTTCAAAGTGAGTCAGTGGAATAAACAGGGAGGTGTGCGAGTGAGATGATTTAGTATTATTTCAGAATCATAATAATCTTTATTCACTTGAACCATACAAGTGGTATTTGTGCGCGTCGACATTTTTATGAACTAACACCGGATCGGAATCGCGGCCTCACACTGAGAAGATCCGTGTTAAGAAACTAAACGGGCTTGTCTTTTTTCAATAATAATATTTACAATATAATCTAGATTAAAAATACAAATTACAATCTGATTTTAACTTAAATAAAAGGTACAACAAATCACATTACAAATTGCAGTGGGAGATTGAAACCTCTATCCCCAAGCATGTTCATCTTCCAAATATTCTAGAGACCGTATAATAGCCTTTTTGACATAATTTTGCTTTGATACATTTTTTAAACTTATCTAAAGGTAGATCTCTAATACCAATGGGCAGCTTATTGTAAAAACGTATACATTGATTGAAAAAGGATTTAAGTACTAATTTTGTGAAGACGAGTTTTGTATACGGCTAGATTATTTTTATCCCTCGTGTTAACATTTTGTTTCAAATGGGTAACTTACAAACTAGTCTTGCCTGCTTGTTGGTGCACAATTTACTAAAATAATTTTAGGTTGTCGCTAGGTTTGCCAACTTTAAAATATTAATTTGCTAAAAATAATTATTTCAAATGCGGGACAAGGGTTTAAAATAGAATCTATACTTGTTAAAGTTGGCAATTGGTGGAATTAAATTTTTCCACCAAGTGCCGTGTATAAAAAGTATATACGGCTTATTTGATCGTCTTATACAATGTACAGTGGAAAAACACAAGAGTTTACCGTGAAAAAGTGTATAAACAGGGGCTTAAAAGGCAAGACCGAACAGTTGCTAGTTACAACTGTTACGTAACTGTTTCTTATAAGTGAAAGAGTCGCAACAATATCTAAATGGAAAATACATTTTTTATTTTAATCACATTAATTTTTTATTTCGTTATTTTTAAACTTTGTTGCAATCATTACTTTAAAATACTCAAGTTTATTTCATTAATACCCGTAAACAAGTAGCGCGATTTTAGTTCGCGAAATGGATTTGTAAATTAAATAATATTTCGGGGGAAGATGGGACGATTTTGTTCCCAGTTTCCCCCGACTTTGAATTCGGGGGAAGATGCTACAAAAATTACCATTTTCCCCCATTCGGGGGAAAACATTCGGGGGAAACTGGGAATAGACCTATAAAAATGTGTTTTTTTTTGTGTCAGAATTAAAAGTGAAATAAAAGTTGAATTACATAATAGTACGTTACCTAGTCAGTATTTATTCAAAAAATATAAACTACAACTTATAGTGTATTTTAATACAAATTTCTTTTTCAAAACTACTATTTGCTTTTTTAATGAGTATTTTGATCGAGGTTTGGGTTTTTAGTGAGTATATTATTATTTTCGAGCTTTTTAATAAATATGTTATCATTATGTTTACTAGTAGTGTGTAGTGTGTGATTTGATCCAACTAGTCATCATCCTACTAGTAGTCAAAAACTACTAGTAGGATGACGACTAGTAGGATCAAATCAAGACGTGGGCGTTACCAATAAAATAGTTGGAGACGGTATTTGCAGTTTTACAACTTAATTAAATCTCACTCTATCTTAAGACAATCTTTAAACAGCCAGACCAATCGGAATATCGTAAAAAAAACATAATAAAATATGAATATATGGCTATAATAAATTTCATGAAAATGTAAAATGCCGTTGAGGACTTTAAGACTAGTAGGATATTTAGGAAATGACTGGTTAAACGACATTAAAAAAAATCTTGTAGGGTTTCGTACTCGGCTACCTGGCGTGTAATAACAAATATACATACATACATCTTTCCGAACTTTAGCATTTACTATGTTATATTATATAACACAACATGCTGACCTAGTGTTATAATAATTAATATGTCTTTATATACGAGTAATTTAAGCGCAATAATAATGTAAAAAACCCAACTTAAACCCGAAAAATGTAAACACAAACATTAAATGGTAGTTTACGGTAGACAGGGCTAAATTTATTATCATTTTAAAATTATTTGTAAGTTATAACTCAAATTATAATAAGAATAAAACTATTTGTTCGTATGAATATTAAAACATTGGGTATATAATTAGTTATATTATACTTATAAAAATATTAAATTATTTGCACACCACAATGTGGTAGAATATGTTGGAAAGCTTAAATAATTTTGTAACAACCTTAACACACATATTCCGCAAATAAATATATTTTCTTTCTTTCTTTCTCTTTCTAAAATATTTTCCTGATTCCGTCATCAGATTCAAACTTGATGCCAATGGGACCATCTGGTAAGTACGCTTTTCTCATCATACGTTTCATTAAAGCGGTTCGCAAATGACGGAGTAATCGATTGACATACATAAAAACAAATATACGATCCGAAAATATAACATCCCACTTTTTTCGATGTCGGTTGACGGTTGTTTACTAAAAAGCCGAATAAACTAGTTAGTACATAACAATAGAGACTTAGAAGTCGTGTATCTGAATGACATTATTGAGAGGGTATTATTGTCCAATTATGTCAATATCGTCCCTCCCTCCACGTCTGTAATTGGCCTTAATAGATATGTTTAAAGAATTAAAATCAATTGATCGTACCGAAGTAAGGACGCTCACACACCCCATTGGTTCTAGGCTCTGTTGAATGGAATCCGATCTCTCAAGCGTACTGTCAGTTATTTATTGATAGGTAAAAAAACCTTAAAAGGTTTTACGAATAAACTGGAAACATACTATCGGATGCGACTGATGAACGCGACTGACAGCTTACAGGTTATTTATATTTAGAATAAAAGTACACCGAGCCGAGCAAACTATCTCCCCGTGTTGGTCCGCGCTCCTTTGAAGAATAGACCATCTGCCTTCCTGTGCCAGGCAGCTCGTAAAAGGCGAGCATAGGCTTACCGTCACTAACACCGTGACATCTGACTAGGTGGTAGAGTTTCGAAGCGACTCACCCGGATTGGTACCACCGCCTTACCTATTTCTGCCGCCATAACGTCATGACGTGTTGCGGTTCGAAGGGCAAGGTAGCCGGTAAACTTACTTTTGCTGGAGGCCTAACATCCCGGCCTCTGGTTGGCAACGCACCATTACCACCTTTGGTGTCTCTAGGCGGCGGGAATTTCTTACCATCCGGATATCCGTCTGCTTGTTTGCCTTCCAATGTCATAAAAAAACGTAAGTCGCGGACGTGACCTTGAGCGTCCGGACGTCCGAAAGTTTTCTGGCGCGCTGGATGTTTATGTCAGCCGTAAGCGTCCGCGGACGGCACGTGCACACTTATCAGTCGCGGCTGTAAATCGCGTCCGTAAGCCGCGGCTGAAAAATTGTTTCTCCACACATATATCTTAGAACAAAATCATAATACAAAGAATAACAAAATGTTGTGCGCAGTAAAACTAAAAATAAAACCGACTCCATCACCAACACTTCATCACCACGTCTGCGATTTGATTGTGGCCGTGTTCCGATCCGGTGGTAGTTTTAAGAATTATATAGACGCGTTACAAGAATCTTTGTATAGATCTACGTAATCAAAGCTCTTTTTGAATTTCGATAATTCTTTTCTCGAAAGACATCTAACGATTCCGAGGCAGTCCCATATAAATACAATGCACTAGTAGTTTTGGGTTATACCTACTAAATCTATACCTATACATAAAAGTAAATGCCACTTTTCGTTGTAATTGTATAACTCAAGAACCGGCTCACCTATTCAAACCAATTGCTTAAGCTTTGGTCGGACTCGGACGGAAGTTTGCATAAAATCGGTCGAACAGCTCTTCATTTATCACATTTTTTGTAACAAATAAATTCAATAAATTTTGTTCATGAGTATTTTTCAGTCCAATTGAAACTTTTTTCAAAAAAGGGGTTGAGTTGTCTTAATGAAATATTTTCAGTTGTTTTTTTTTCTTTTTTTGTTTGTTGTGTCATGTCATTGACGCGGTTATATTATACGTAGCAAAACACGTACCGGGCTCCCCAGTTACATACAATCATTACACATTGCATTGAGCATAATATTATCCTTTCTGAGTATCTTCACGCTCACATCCCAGAAATGATAAGCAAAGACACATCCAGGGCAACCACGACTAGCCAAAGGCAAGCCTATTGCTAACCGGGCACATATAAAATCCCGAGCCACGTTATTTTTATTAAAAAATTGAAAATTTACATTTTCTTTTTTTTTTGTTGCTCGACCCGGGACCTCAAGAAGTAGAATCCAACGCCGGACCGCTAGACTACAGAGGCGAACTTTCACGTCCGCGGTGTACCTCCCTTCCCTGCTAACAGACTCCTTTGAAGATCAGGCTAACTACCGTCAGCGATGATCAGCGAGTAACTTTGCTTTTCTGATGGTAAGAAACACAAGTAGCTAATAGACACCAAAGATCAAATAAAGTCTTCGACTCCTCGCTTTAGTCAGTTCATAAACTATCTAATGGATAACCTGAACGACTATAGCAAGCTTTGGACCTTATTGCGATAGGACAATGTAAATGGTGCCTATGAACGCACGTTAGTGTCGTAGGAGAAGATAGCTGGTAAAGTAGCACAAGAGGTTCACCATGACTCAAGTCAGCATAAACTTTGATAGGCGGTGCATATTTCTTTTAATAAGGATTCCGTCTACTTGTTTTCGTTTCCATCCACAAATTCATACTCACCATCACTGTCAGTACTTTTGCTTTCTAGCGAAGCACTAACAAACAGAAATTTAAAATCACGTGTTGTGTCCAAACCAGAATAAGCGACCTATCCTAATGTATTTGTCCGAAATATCTTCAACGTACAGATACAGCTCTGACAAAGCTATAAAAAGTCTTAAGCCCTTAACCCTTTTCTGGTTCAAAGTAATCTCCATATAATCAAATGAATAATTTAGTCTCATTTGATCGTCGGTCGCCAAAATAAATGCTAATTTCTTGGCCGTTTACCCAAAACCGTGGCCGTTGTGTGACCCCTTAACCTTATTTTTTTTAAAACGACGCGAGCAAAATTTCCCGCTGAATACAAGTACAAAGGTATGAGCCGGTAGATTGATCGATATCGATATTTTCCAATCCGAATACAAAACAGACTGAGATTAAGATCGATTAATATGAACACTTTATTATATGCTTCTGACACGATAGTATATTATGTTAAGACTGAAAACAAACAAAGTGAGAAATCTTTTAGATATGTATATTGTTGTAAAGACCATAGTACAAACTTCAGTATTACAAGACATATTGTACATGTTTGTGTCGTGAAGAAGCCAGTACAACTAGTAGTTGTGCACAATACTAAATAATAAGTGCAATGCACTATTTGCACTTACGTGTAATTTTTATCTTATAACTGTTAAAATTAGTCTCGATAGGTGCGATATGTTGTTACATACGTTTTGCAGAATTCAAACAGGGTAAACTTTGGTATATATGTGGATATATCTAGGTAAATACTTACATCATGTAGGGACATTTAAATCACAGTTATGCAATAAAACTGAAAGTAAACTCATTCTCTATATTATGGAATGCTTTTTTAAAAAAATGCACAGCATAATCTTACGATTTTTCCATCTAATACTTCATTTAATGTAAAAGGAGAATAAATTAATTTTGTCGACATAATGGCGCATCTCTAAAAAACAGCCCCACGCTAAGGGCTCTTCAGTGCAGCGATCTCACAATGAGACCCTTTTACCTTTTCAAGCAGCCCCAATCGCGGTTACAGCTTGGTTTTAAATATTTGTATGAGAGTCAGTTTATATAATTCGATCTACTTTCAACAAATTAATGTGTAATTATATAAATGATAGAAGGAAGCACCAAAAGAAAACCGAAAATTAAGCAAGTTGATAATTTTATGAAGTCTAAAAACCAGATTATGTGCTCGTAGTGCAGTCTTTTTATCACATTTAATCGATAAATTTTATCGATGTCTGGATGATTTTATTTTGATAATAAATCAAAAATTTAATCATGTGACGTATTTGGCAGAGATTCGGGTTTGGAAATGACAATAACCAGCGTTAAATCTGACATAACGTTTATTTCATCACACTACATATTATTATGATTACATTACTCAGTGGCTACGAGGTTAGCAGCGTCGGTTTATCCTGTCACTAATGCCACCAATATGACCAGCCGGTAGTTTTGCGACTTGACCTGATTTACCTGTATTACCGCATTACTTATTTCTACTTAGTGCCAAGTCAACACTCAGGTTGAAAACGCATCATTCTCTTGTATTTCTTATCACTATTAGAAAATCTGAGCTGTTTAAATTAAAAGAAAAAAACTGAAATAAATAAGCTAAATTATATTAATCCATCAATCAATAATTTGTTTGCGTAAAATGTAGTAGGTATATAATTTATTGGAGATTTACATCTGATACTTTAGATATGAGAATATTACAAATTTGACTAAAGTAAATCTAGATATAACACACACATATTAAAAAAAAAGTATCTTCACGCCCATATTCCCGAAGAGGTAGGCAGAGGCACAACCAGGGCACCCACGACAAGCCGAAGACATTAAATCTCACAATGTGGTAGGTGGCAAACCTATCGCCAACCGGGCACATTTCCTATTCCGAACCACATTTTTTTATTAGAAAATTGGACAACTCCAATTTTCTTTTTGTTGCCCGACCTGGGATTCGAATCCGGGACCTCATACAGTCAAGTCCAGCAACTGAACCGCTAGACCACAGAGGCGATCACACACACATATTATAAAATAAATTACTATTTCCCTTGGTCATCGCATCACGCCTTAAGCGACAAAGCGATTTTGTTAATAGTTCTTTTAACTAATTCTAAAATTCAATACTCATAGTTGGGACAAGACAACGTCTGTCAGCTCACCTAGTACATTGATAAAAAAACATATGAAAAAAACTATACATATCTTGTCTTATAATTTTACATCTATATATAGTTTACGTTAAAATTAATTTCGATGAGTCGATAAATAATTCAACGTGCAATAATGGATCGACATCTCCTCATCCCACCACTATTCTACTACAACCAAGTGCCCTCCAGTGCAGCGCTCTCAAACGCGACCCTTTTACCTTGTCTTTCTTTTAGTCGACGGCGTTTGGTTACCAACCTGTCACAAAGACGTACGTGTACCTTTTGCGAGTGTATCTTACAAACTCACGCCTTTGACGGTGAAACTTGACATTATCGCTTTAATTACATGCACATACATGGCTCGCGTCAAGGATATGAAACGTTAGATCAGCCGTGAAAATATTTTTCATACTCTTACTTCACTATTTCTAACTGAGTTTTAATTTCTATAGTACAGTTGTAAACCCGAAAGATTTGTTTTGACTCAACTATTTATATCACATGACAAACAAGCGCCTATCCGTTTCTCCAGTGTTTTAACTATCGTCGTACTGAAAATATACTAAAAATAACACCCCGTTGCGAAATGAACGATAGGAAAACAGACAAACACACTTTTTCATTTACAGGGTTTCCCATTAGTAGGGGATATTACTGCACGTGCGTGTGCGTGGGAGTGGAGAGGAGTGGGAGTACCACAAAAAATATCTGTCTCCAATACTTTGCGATGTATGCAATATTTTGGAAAATTTCGAAAAAGCCTAGTTTTTCTCACATTTGTGGGCATCAAGTCCGCTATTTAAGGTCTAGTTCGTTGTTTTTTTTTTCTGATGTGTTACCCAATGATGATGTTCCTAAGTTAAATTTACAAAAACGCAGTTAAATAATCTAGTAATTTACCAGACGACCCTAAACATCAATTTTAATATTTAATCAACTGCTAAGTTTGAGCACCTGTGGTGTAAAAAAAATGTACTGGAGTTGTGTTAGCCAACCAGTTAATTAATAGCCTACAGGATTCTCAAATAGAAGCATACTATCTCCTTTATATTGTAAAATTATTGAGCTATAGCCATTAATGTGTAAAAGTAGACATATCATCACAAAATTGCGAAATTATTTGCACATAGGCATTGGTCGGCAACTAATTTCGTGAGACTAAAAGTTAATCTACTTTTACACAGATCGCTTAA
>NJDD01001952.1:60931-83063 GCA_002245505.1 Calephelis nemesis | reverse complement strand
AAGGAAAGGGGAGTGCCGCGACTATAGCTTATAACGAAATTTTCGACGTTAGTTTCGACAATTGCTAGTTTATTAAAAGTAATATTATTATAGAATGAATACAACTAATTTATTCAACTTATTCACGCGATGTTGGAGCTGTGAAATTATTTTTTGGAAAAATAATTCACTAAATGTGTCTAATGTGGTACAGCTACACAGCATTACCAATTAAATTTATAAATCATTTGTAATTGTTAAAAAAAATATCTTCAAGTCTATATCCCACGCGAAGTAGGCAGAGGTACAACCAGGGCACCCACGACTAGCCCACACTGTAATAGGTGACAAGTTTATCGCCAACCGGGCATATGTATAATCCCAGGTCATTTAACTTTCAATTGAAAAAATACATATTCTTTTATGTACCCGACCCGGGGATTTACGTCAAAATTAGCATCGAACTGCCAGACCATAGACACGATAAAATTAATCGTTTTGTAACAGTTCAAAATTAAAAAAAATAATCTTATATTTATACATACCGTTGTTAGCGTTAAAATATCGACATCGAGACGAATCTAACACCAAATATCCTTGGACAAAGAACGCCTTTGTAGCGAAAAAGTTAACGTTATCGCGTTAAGCACATTTTAAACTTCGCACTAGCGTTTTGTTCACATGATAGTTTCACGGGGACTATGGAGATCCGTTCTTTTATGGTTCCGTAGTAGAAATGTCACATGCAGATTATATTTGCATGCTATATGTTTACTTGTATTACATTAGATATACATTTTAGGATCAAATCTTACTTTTCAAAATCAAGCGCTTTTCTGTAACAATATATACAGCTATATCATTACATAATATACTAGTATGTTTAAAACAAAGCCGCTTTCCGCTACATCTCTTTAAAACGAACTAATTTTGATGCAGTTTTTTTAATAGTGATTCTAGAGGGAGGTCCTTATTATGTACAAAATAATATAGTTTGTTCACCTGTGCGAAGCTGGTACGGGTTGCTAGTAATTTTAATAACCCGTGTCAAAGCAAAAAGACTACCACATTGCTCACACAACCTTATCTATTACTATACCCAGCACTTACAATTGTCGTGTTCCATGCTGGGAATTAGCGTGGTCGGTTGACTTGCTCATGTAGCCTTAGTTCCCGTCTTTAAAAAATTACGACGTAAAAATTATTTTTTAGCAAGGTAGGTAATGATTCCGAAATGGTCTGAAATCAATTTTATCAACACCCCGCAATTAGTTTTAAATAATATTTTTTAATAATGATGTTAACATAGACAAAAAATTATGCACAACAATTATGACTCCAAAGCCATTAAAATAATACATCTTTCCAAAAAATAACTATCAAAATTATTTCGTTATTGGCCGAGTAATTGCGTAACAAACACAAAAAAAAAATCGAATTGATAACCTCCTTATTTTCTAAAGTCAGTTAAAAAACGTACATTCAATTTCGAGCTCATACATACATTTCACGATCGCAGTCTCCGAGTGCCGTAAATATCATAAACCTTTTCACTTTAAATGTCCATTAAGTGAAATATATCAAGACAGTTAATCGCATGTCCGAGTTAAATACTGTGAAAGTGTAATTAACCTTTAGCTTTCGCCAATTATTTGTTTATCGATAAAATAACTTTCCGACTGTTCAGTCACTATTAGCCTAAATGTACCAAACGTTGTTTTATGTCTTAAGACATCAAACTAGCACATTGCTCTCTTAAGGCCCCATACTTAGTCAGCCTAGTCAATCGCCGCACTCCCCCGTTCAATAATTACTATGAAATATTGCGCTCTAAAGTAAACGTCTTAAGCGACAAATCAATATTTTTGACACTATAAAAGTAATTTGAAAAAAGTATAAAAACTGAAACACTTATCTTTTAAGTATAGTACTTGTCTAAGTTTATGTCAAATCTGGTGTCGATATTTTCATAATTGAAGTAGACAGTTGGGTTTTGCTTTCAAAAAAGGGTTAACTTTTTGTTATTTTTCCATCGAGCAAAGTGAAATGAATCGCGTTTTGGAAACACTAGTCTTATAAAGCATATTCATGTTAATCTTGTGTATTTTTGTCACCAACATCCATGATTGCTTTGTATGAAAAAAACATTATACTGCTGACGTATTTTAGCATACATGGACCCTTAATGTCAAGTCACCACCGTGGCCCGTAGATACCGTAGACTGGTCTTTCCCAAAGTGGGTGATAGCACTTTTAGGCGTTGGCGACCTTGAAAAAGGCGGCAAGGAGCACAGAAACAATTGGGGACTCGTGCTGATGATTCGACAAAATGTGTTACCTCTTCGGGGATATGGGCGTGAAAATACTTTTTTTTTTCAAATAGGTGAAAGACACCTTATTGTTGTATTATTGCTTAATGTAGATTACTTACTAATCCTATTAATATTATAAATGCGAAAGTTTGTATGTATGGATGTATGGATGTTTGTTACTCTTTCACGCAAAAACTGCAAAGCCGATTACGATGAAATTTGGTATGTAGGTAGCTGAAGACCCAGAATAACATATAGGCTACTTTTTATCCCGGAGTTCCCGCGGGATTGGGACTTACGCGGGTGAAACCGCGGGGCGCAGCTAGTTTTGAATAAAATACACCAACTCAATTTTAATAATGTGAAATTATGATAATTATTGCTTTTTCTCTGGTTAGAAACGTCATTTAAATGTAATTCTTATTTAAGAATATTCCAATTATTTTGTGTGTGTTATATGAGAATTTCAATGTAAAATCAAACAAACAAACGCAACATAATAACTGATATTCAAAGTGGGCGTTAGACGAAACGAGTTTGGGAACCTCTGCCATAGACAAACAAAAATTATTATATTATAGGCGCATCGTTGTCCAGTAGCCGGGGCTGGAAAAAAACCGGATACCCGGACAGCACAAACGATGTAGTTTTTATGAATATAAAATTCTCTAGAAATCACAAGAACGTCGCCATCTTATGGTGGTCTAGGTGGTAGAGTCCTGCAACGACTCGCCCGGACATACAGCGACCACCGCCTTACCTATTCCTTCCGCAAAACGACAATGCTCGTCATTGCGGTTGGTGGGTAGGGTAGCCGGTATACTTACTTACGCTGGAGGCTGACCATCCTAGCCTCAGGTTGACAACGCACCGTTACCACATTTGGTGTCTATAGGCAACATTTCTTACCATCAGGAAATCCGTCTGCTAGTTGCCTACCTATAACATAAAAAAAGTGGTCGGAATCTTAAGGCAGAAGTGCGAATTTACCGGTTATCCTTCCCTCCAGCACCGAATAGTTACAACAACGGTGGACATACATTGACGCTATGGAGACAGGAATATGTAAAGAGGTGGCAGCGTTTAGGGCGAGCATTTACACAGTTTTCTATCACCTAGTAAATTACGTAGTAGTAACAATGGCAATATCATGCACAACCTACAAAAGGAAAATTGAATAGCATCGAAAAAAAAAGAGTGTGTGTACTCACGTACGCACGTAAGAAGTTATACTTCTTTGGGGTAACAATCCAAAAATACCATATAATAACACAACGCATACATACATTAATATACATAAATAGTATGCAACAATAATTAAAAATCATAAAATATACTTAATTAAAAATAAAAAGGTTAGCGACTAACTTCAGGGTGTTGCTTTTGACTGTCACATTTATCTGTCGGTGTGCGCGCGCATCGTAACAATTCACTCTCATCATTTTTCCCAATCGCGCCAAAAGCAGTATAACTTCAAAAATTTCCATGTACAATGTTGCCAAGACGAGGCCATATAAGAATTATCGCTTGTGTGGCCTAGCATTCCGGCGTCGTGTTTGACTTCTAGGGCTTCGATCGCCGGGTCGGGCAACAAAAAAATCATAATTAGAAAATGTATATTTTAATTTTTTTTAATAACAGTAACTTTTCCGGGATTGGATATACGTGCCCGGTTGGCGATAGGCTTTCCACATTATCACATTGTGGGACTTAGTATATTCGGCTAGTCGTGGGTGCCTTGGTTGTGTCCCTGCCTACAGCTTCGGGGATATGGGCGTGAAGATACTTTTTTTATTTAGGTAGAACAAAGCTTTTCGCTCTAAAAGCTATCCTTCTCTTTCCGACTGGAACATTGCCTCGTTGGTCGAGGGGCTAACAACGTATACGCCTAACTCCACCAACCAAACACGAGGCTCGGGTCGATTCCCGACAGGGCAAACATTTGTGTGATGACATTGTCATCGAGATATCTACATTTCCTGTCTGGGTGTTTACTGAACTAACTGTGGTATCCATTTATGTATTTCTATATAATAGTTGACGAGCACCCATTACACAAGCATACGATTTGCTTACTTTGGGATTAGATACAATTTGTATAACTAATTGTCCAGGTATATTTATATATTTTATTTATTATTGCGGAAAGAATAGGCGTAAAAAAAAACGAAGGATTGCACTCCGGGAGTGCTGGCAGAAGTAAAAACTTGAATATTAATGTTGTGCATTTTTGATAATTTGAAATGGTTAGGGAATAATTTTGCACGAATTGCTTTATTTATCAGTATGAAAGTACGAGTACTATCATACTCGTAGAATGCAATATTCATTTATTTCGCTGTCGTACACAAACATGATAACACGATCATTCGCGCAAGCGCCCTGCGCCGTCTTATTCACGCAAAAAGCCCTGCGCCGTCTTACGAATTTTCGATCAGGGGGCCTACCATAAGCTTTGACAAAGCAGTCCTGTCAAAGGAAAGTTATACTTCCGTCTTAAAATACCATTACTTTAGTTCGTACCATGACCATTTAAATCAGTCTTCTTTTATTACTCCATTGAACGAATGACTTTTGTTAAATTTGTCTATTAACTGCAAATTGTTTTTTTAATTCTTCTTCTTCTTTCTTATAAATATTGCTTCCATTTGTTTTTCATAATATTATTAACCAATGTCAAGTATAAAACTTACCTAGATACGTCCCCTTCCGGCAGACTAAGATTCCTTACTTATAAATATCTTCTTATTTGTTTTTATTCGTTATGCATTACTCTAGTTAGTCATTTTCGTCATCATATTAAGTCATACTAAGGTCTAAGGTAAAGCGGTGCCTTATTGAGCTTAGTTATGAATGCTACCGTATATGTTATAAATACACGATACATCAATTTCTTAGTGAATATTTCACTTGCGTATTTTAGCTAAACAAAATTATACACAAAAAATGAAATCGTAGGAAAAGATTTGTAAATTGTGAAGAACTCCGTAGATTAAGTTCAGTAATATAGACATTTCTGGCAATCAAAGTTTTTTTTTTTTTTGCCAGACTTCTACTACTAATATGAGACACTTCAACACTTGTATGTAGAAAACGACGATTCTAAAATTTCTTTGTCTGATTCCTCCATATAGAATATTGGCCCGCACCAATTTGTTTCGTCAATTTTGAGATGTCAATGTTTAATTAGTAGTCTAATTATACATTTATTTCCGAAATCAAATAAAAATAACAATTTTATGCTTCATTTATAATTTTTTTAAATGGCAACTTGTCCAACAATCTTAAATCCGCTAGCAAATATTAACTTTTTTAAGATCGCTAATTATGACATAAAAACATTACTGCTGGTTGTCAAAATTGACATCATGGTACGGAATGAATGAATGATACGTCACAAAACTGCTATGTAGCAGTATTGTAAAATTATCCTGTAACAAGATTGTTTAGAGACGTCATGGTACGAAAAGTCGATGTAGTATTAAAACATTCCTGATTTAAGAGCTTATGGTAGACCCCCAGGTCACGTGTCCTGACGCGAGTTTAGAAGTTTTGACCCATTCCAAAAAAGTGCGCAACGCCGCTAAAGAAGTTTTCACTTCAAAAATTACAACGGTAAGGTTCTGCACAGCATTATGGTCCAGTGTACTTTAGTTTTGTTGGTTAGAACCTATTACTATTATTAATAGTAACATTTGGTTTTTTGGATTCGTCTCGGCATCAAATAGCAGAATTTATGATGTGAATTGGCGAGCGTGTTTTTCTTATTATAGAAAAATCTGTCTGCTTATTTTTTTATGATATGAGAAGACAAACAAGAAAGCAAGCAAGAGACACCAAAGGTGATAATGGTGCGTTGCCAACCTGAGGCCGGGATGTTAGGCCTTGAGCAAAAGTAAGTTTACCGGCTACTTTATCCTCCGAACCGAAGCAGGCCAACGGCAAACGCTGAAGTTATGGCGGCAGAAAAAAGTGAGGCATTAATATCCGGGCAAGGCGCTGCCAAACTTCAGATGTCACGGTGTGAGTAACAGTAAGCCTATCGCCTTTAACGACCTGCCTGGCAGATAAGCAAATGTTCTATTCTGCAAAGGAGTCCGGACCAACGCAGAGAAAAAATTTACTAATAGTGTAACAATTTCACCTCTTTCAACTGAAGGCACTATGTCTGTAGATATTTTTGTTCATTACCTGCAACAAAAAACAAAAATACGTTAAACCTTTATTCTTTTCATAGTATGGGAAGGCTAACAAGCAGATTTTCTGTTAAGAACTACGTTTCTTTATAGACACTAAAGGTAGTAGATAGACCTTTAGGCTAGTAGACATCTTGAGGCTTCATATTAAAGGCCACTTACCCCCAGTAACAGATGCCAAACAAACTTGACCTAGGTATATTCGTAGAGGAGGCCGAGACCACCAACACATACATAATACGTATATATACAGAGATGTATATTATCATGTACAAAATTTAAGCGTTCTCAGAATCAAATGAATTTATTTGCTTTTATCTAGAAAGAAAAATAAAATACTAAAAAAGTCGAAGAAGCTACATATTTAAAAAAACAAAACAAATCCTTAACGAAATAAAGTCACAACGAAAATATAGATAAATCACTCCCATAGGAGTGAGACACAAATAAAACCTCATAAATCTTGAACATTCTCCAGGTAGTCAGTTCACTCTGGACTGCCAAAAGTTGCCCACCTTTTATTCTTGCAAAAAAGATAACGGTTTTGATGATACGTGGGGTCTTTTTTTACCCCTTGAACGACGTGAAGATTAAATTAATATATGATAACTAGAAGCAGTAAGCGGCAGTGAAATTATAAATAGGATCAGCAGATAAGTTACTCCCATAGGAGTGAGATACAAATAAAACCTCATAAATCTTGAACATTCTTCAGGTAGTCGGTTCAGTCAGAACTACCACCGCCTCCAACTCTTGTAAAAAAAATATTAAATGCTGAAAGATACAATAGCGGTTTAGTGTTACGTGGGGTCTTTTTTACTCAGTATGCTGACTTAAATAAGTAGCAGAAGCAAAAACGTGTTTGTGTGATTGTGACAGGAAATTGTGGTTAAATAATCTTTACAATAATAGCGTTCAAAACATGTAGGCGTAAACTCTAGTATTAGCATTAGATCAATAAAAATTTCTCGAAACTGCAATAAATAATATGTCCACTGAGAAGTAAGTTATTTTTAACCGACTCCAAAAATAAAGAGATTTTCGGCTAACAAATGGATTTTGATTGCTCCTTTTAGTCATAATTCAGAAGTGGTTTCAAACATTTTTTTTATACATTAGACAAGTGTTTTTTTATGTGACAGATCGGCCAACAAGCACACGACTGTACTAAAGGTAAGAGATAGCCGTGGCCAATAGACACATTAGATGTTACTGGTGTGTTGCTATGGCCGGGACGTTGGACCTATTGCGGGCCGAACGTGACAATTATTATAGCGGCAGAAATAGGTAGGGCAGTGGATCCCTACTCGGGCAAGTTACTGCATAGCACTATATCACCAGTGGTCTTGTTCGTAATTACCTATATTTTGACCAGTGCTCGCCTCTCACGAGCTGCCTGGCAGAGAGGCAGATGGTATATTCTACTCAGCGAACCCGGACCAAACCTTGAAGTCAAATTCAAAAAAAACTACAGTGTAAATAGCTCAAGTCAGTTTTTTTTTGTTTTACTGCCCTTAAATTATTTATCAACAAAATTTCACAAAGTGATATATTTTTTGTGTATCCAATAGAAATCACTCATTTCACCGCCTCATTACTCGAGGGTTAACATACACTCCTACCGACTAACCACGAGACTCAGATTCGATTTCCGAAAGGGACAGGTATTTGTCCAATTTTTGAATTCTTTTTTGATGTTTTTCTTTGAAATAGGTCTAGGTGTTATTGTTACTTTTAATTTGTATTATTTTAAGTATTTATGGGTATTAGTGTCGTTGACACCCAAAGCACAAGCACTTAATTTGCATAGTCTCAGGTATTAGGTTCAATTTACGCAATCTGTTTTTTATCAATTGAAATATTTTTTTTTTACTTATTAAAGCATCTTCACGCCCATATCCCCGAAGAGGTGGGCAGAGGCACAATGAAGGCACCCACGACTACCCGAAGACACTAAGTAACACAATGTGATAGGTGGTTACTTATTTTGTCAGGATAACTGGTAGCGTATGTAAAAATATAAATGAAGTGATGGATAAACATACAATGAAACTGTATGAAAAAGCTTTCTATACATTTAAAAAAATTATATTTTGAAAGCACGTATTTGGCACTTAATTAAAGAAATATAAAGCAAATTAAATCGAGCAACACCTAGTTAGCTAATATTTTTATTTTCTAATCAGAATAAAATCCAAACACCGTGCAGCCAAATCACTGCAGTTATCGACATACGGCAGTCAGTTACGATGTTTTTATAGTCTTAATACCGTTTTACGAGTTTCGATATGGCCCGAACAGAGTTAATAAACGCTAGGTAGAGTTTTCCACGCCCCAGTTTATCCCAACGTGATAAAAATTAGATTTCGTGAATTTTAACTCCAATTTTTACGGCTTCGTTTTATGAACGAACCGGTCTCTATGACCTGCGACTTCACTGACGGGTTAATATAATTAGGTTTGTCAATAGCGTGAATTCGGACTGCAGGCAGTGTTTTTGATTTAAGTTCATTTACTCAAAAAGAGAAAATGTGATGAGCGTTTTATTTACAAATAATAAAACTATGGAAAAAATCTTACCAATGCTACAATTATGAATGTGTGTATGTTTGTCTGTACATCTTGTTTTCACACCAAAACAGTCTAGCTGTTTAGCATATAACATTTTTTTATGTTATAGGAAGGCAAACAAGCAGACGGATTTCCTGATGGTAAGAAATTCACGGCGCCTAGAGACACCAAAGATGGTAATGGTGCGTTGCCAACCTCGCTTAGGTCTCGAGCAAAAGTAAGTTTACCGTCTACTTTACCATCCGAACCGGAACACGTCATGACGTTATGGCGGCAGGAATAGGTAAGGCGGTGGTACCAATCCGGGGGAGAGTCGCTGCGAAACTCTACCACCTAAGATAATAGTTTTTATCTCTATATCTATCTTAACGATTCGGCGATTCGCAGGAGAGTTAAATAGACAAAATATGCGCGCGAGGCTGTGGGCAGCTACCACCGTACTATGATAATTTTGCAGTTTTACCTACATATATATGTATATTAAACTTTGGCATGGTGTCTGAGCGAATAAATCCTTTCCTGTACTACTTTAATCGTGGCGATAATAACTCTCACGTTTAGGATGAAAGTCTTAATTTGTAATTATTTGAACACGCTTAAGAACTAAATTAATTTCTAAAATAAAATATTACATTACTTGCATGGCGTCTGTAGTCATCATAAAATATGACATACAAGTTTCCATATACACAAATGACTTCATGTTATTATCACATTAATGTTGTTTTTCTTTTATATTTACCTGGTTTTACAAACAAATTACAATCAAAAACGATATTCCAAAACGCAAGCGACACGATGTTTAAGCTTTACGTTTGCAGCGGACGGCTGCTGACAGTATTCAGTTGACGCGGGTCGGCGGCGCAGGCCCAAGATACAAGTGTGGGCGTATATGATTGCTATTTGAGGATGTATGTCTATGTATTTGATTGAGTCCCGACAAGAGTCTGCTTAGCTATACTTTATCTTTACAGTATTCATTTTGAACGATCATTATTAGAGACCGGATAATATGCAATTGCATTTTTTCGTATGCATTCGCATATTTAAGCCATTTTCAGCACATTTTTCCTAAGATCTAGTGATGATGCATTTTACCGCTATAATTTACAGTATTTTTCAAATGTAGCACACTCAGCAGCCGCGCATCTTTTGTTTTGGTACGATAATATAATGAAAGAGACAAAAGATCGTCGCGCTCGCCTAATGCACTACTAATTCCTCCCTAATATGCATGTTATTGCATTTAATTGCCGACGGAAATTTTGCCTGAAACTATAAGCGCTAACATAGCACCCAAGTTCAAATTCTGCCTTGTTACCTGTGGAGCGATCCTTTTCGATCGATAAAAATATTTTGAATGATCAAAGAATAATCCTTACTACTAAACATTTAGTACAATACTTGATTGTTAATTTTTACAAAAACATTAAGTAATGTTACATGTTACTGTATCGATTATCGTCTATCACGGGATAGTTTACTAAATGTATACTGATTTTGTGACAAAAAATATTTTATTAAAAAACAATATATTACAAAGACATATATACTTACTTAATAAAGTAAAACTTAAAACAAGTTTTTACTAACAACAAACTTAAATGTAAAGCAATAACAAACAAAAAAAATACTCATTTGATGTTGCATATTCTGTTATTTTTGTTAGTTTTTGTGCATATTTCAAGCATTTTTCATGAATATTTGCATGCATATTTCAAGATTTTTATGTTGCTTATAGTCCGGTCTTTAACGGATATATATCAGAAATAAACACCGCTTGACCCACCCCTGCCATTTAGCGTCTCACTTAATTCTTTCTCGGTTTTCACTTCTCAAACTCAACAGTGACCATCAACTCATACGCTCATTCCCTTCGTATTAATTTGACTGATGCCCGGTTTTTATATTCAAGAAACGAGTCGTTTTCATTACGGATGGTAGTATTTTATACGCTTAGTAAGATTTCTAACAACGGTTGCTCGTTTCCGACTGTTAATTCTAAACATTTTTTGAAAATATTGGTAACGATCCGTTACTTTTGAACAAACTACGAATGGTTTAGCTGACGGATTACGATTCGTTGATTATAGGAACCGGGCATGAATGGCACATAATAAAAGTGATTCCTAATTCTGCATTGTCCAATATGTAAAAGCACATGTGCAAGGTTATTTCTAATAAGAGAGATATCTACTTACATCTAATAAAATAGGTATTCGCTTTCCACTTTTACAGTTTTATGTAACGCTTTACTTCCACTCATCACTTATTAGTGATAATAATATTTCAAATAATGATATTAAATATCTGAAAATTTAATATTTGAAAAAATGACATTTCATTATTTTAGTTCAAATTAAAGTAAACGTGCCTTTTCAACGCAAAATTAAAATAATGAAAGGTCACTCAACAAACATTTAATTGAATCCCAAGATTTTACTACATGCTAACGCTTTTCATTTGCACGAAGTTCAATTTTCCAATATTAGATAATCTATTAGCTTGATTTATTATTGTGGTTGCGCTAATCACTTAGACCACAACTGAACCGCTACCGCTTCATTCATTGCTATAATTTCGCTCATCACTTGAACAGTGACTCTAGCTCAAATGTCATCAAGCCACCTCCAACCCAAAAGCTTATTCCCTTTGAGTTGAACTCGCCTAAGGGCGCAGATTACCGAGCCTATTACCAACCGGCAACCTCCTAGGGGTAACGAGCTTTTATGTCTTGTTCTCTCTTCTGTTTAAACATTTTTTTACAATTTGCTGGCTCAAAAGATTATTCATTTGATGTTTACTCAGTGCATCGTCAGCAATGCCTCCAGCAAGTCCTTGTCTTTAACTAAAAAATTAAACATTTTTTTTAAATATTTTTGACCGCCTCGTTAGTGGAGTTGTTCGAGGTTGGCTAGGTTGGTTGGCTTCGAGGTTGGTTGGCCTAAGTACACGCCTAAGTACATCGGCCAACCGCGGGGCTCGGGTTCGATTCCCGACGGGGTCAGGCATTTGTGTAATGAACATTTAGATGTCTGCATTTCCGGGTCTAAGTGTTTATTAAATTTATTCTGGTATCTATTTAATTAATTCTATGTATTGATATCGTTGGCTAACACCAATAACGCAAGCATATAATTTGTTTACTTCGGGGGTTAGATTCAATTTCTGTCACTTGTCCAGGAATATTTATTTATTTATATCCAAGTTGACCTGGCCCCATGTTCCAACATATAGCATAAGTTCTATTATACACGAAGCTCGTAGGTGGCGAAAAACAATTTCATAAAAAGCGCCTTAAGTAAAAAAATACTTTCGTACTAAGAGCTATATGAGTTCAAGCAGATTTTCGATGTTAATTGTTGATTTTAAAGCTGTTTTAAAATTGAATTATTAACCGTAGGATTTCTTCCATACGTGCACATATTGAAAAAAAAAGTTCCAACAAAACTTGGACATTTTACAAATGCATAACATTGTTTATAGCAAAACAAGAGCAATGTTGAGAAAACTTGGTTTATTCGCTGTCGATATTGTCACTTTCAACTTATTATAAACTTTTAAATTGAATGAAGAATTTAAAATACAATATTAATATTTAATTATGAGCAGCGAAATAGTTACTTTTTCTTTAACAGGACTGTTTTAAAAATGTAGCGTTATTTGTATTTTGGAAAATAGAAAAAAACAACGGTACACGACATCATCCAAGTGTTACCTTATCTATTTCTAAGTTAAAATTAATAACAATCGGTTGAGCCGTTTTGGGATTAAAATACAAACATACACTTTCGCATTTGTAGGAATAATAAAATATCTAGTTTTTAGCAAACGACGCTATTGAAACTCTTAGTCTAAGAACTCACGGTTTTTGCGGGTGTTGCGGGCCCGCAGGTTCTGTAGAATGTAGATTGTATATGCAAAAAGTAAGAGCAAATTTCAGGACACGTTTTACACCCGATGCACCCACGGTTGTTTGCGGTTCGTGCGGTAGCGGTCGCCCGCCCGTAAAATCGTACATGATTGCGAGCAACGATTTCAACGGCTATGTGACCGCACAAATTAGCGGTCTTGTGAGTTTTGAAATAAAACCGCAGTTCCGAGGTACCCGTTCGTGAGTTCTTAGTTTTAGAATTAACACTTTCCTACGAACAGGGACGTTATTGCATATTATACTATTATTATCTTCACGCCCATATCCCCGAAGAGGTAGGCAAAGGCACAACCAGGTCACCCACGACTAGCCGAAGACACTAAGTCCCATAATGTGATAGGTGGCCTATCGCCAACTGGGCACATTTCCAATCCCGAAAAAATTTTTTTTTAATTAGAAAATTGGAAAAATCCAATTTTCTTTTTGTTGGCCGACCCGGGATTCGAACCCGAGACCTCACGCAGTCAAGTCCAACACCCAGACCGCTAGACCACAGAGGCGATACTATTAATGTGTAAATTAGGTATGTTAATTAATTTGATTCGTATCTTATAGGTCGGCAGCAGAAATGTTAGTCCTAATACTGCAGTTTTTCGTGTGTGACGGTAATCATTTACCACCAACTGGACCACTTCGTTGGTTGACCATAAATAAGGTCTTGTTCATTGTTAACATCAGCTAAACCCAAAAAAGTATATCAACATTCAACAATGCCCTGGCAACTGCACTGTCCAAAAGAGAAAATAAATTACATCGCGTGCGAAATACCTTAAAATTCACCGGTCACACTATCCCAGAAAATAGGTTAGACGCATAATGGGAAATAACTAAGACGACAATACGGCGTCTCTGGCTATAAATCGTCTCATAAAGTATATATCCCATAAACATTTTATAAGCCATTTGAGGCACGCACATGCTTCCCCCATTTATTACCAAACTAAGTGCGTATATGATAGCTGAGATTGTTCGCAATTTTTAAACATACGCCCGTTTTATTGGGTGACCTTTTTATGTCGAAGCGAAAGTCCTAGCATGAACACATTTCAAGTTCGAATAGTAACACCAAGAAGGAACTGTTAGAAATCAAACAAGTTTTGTAAAGCTTCAAAAGGCGGAAAGGTATTACTGTTCAAAATTTTTGGCCAGTCTTTGTATTTGGACAAGCTAAACTAGATTATCTCACGACGGATTACAGCTTGACCATCGAGCACGTACCCTGGATGTTTTTTTGAGGGTGGGTGAGAGGATCCCGTTTAAGTAAATTATTAAAGTAAGGCACTTTATGAAATACTATTTTCGGAATTTTATTTAATTTCTCCTACCACCATAATAACAGTCAAATTACAGTCTGGAGTGTAGTGTAGAAGATGTACCGGCGTAATAGACTATTGCCCTGACCACAGGCAAAAGAAGATACATTTTTGGGAGGGTCCCCCTGGGTACTTCCTTGTAGAACACATCTTTCAATATCTCATAAGGTTGAACCGATTTTGTATTGACTCTAAAATGTAGACTAAATGTAGAGTTAATTCATTTAACGCTGTTCATAGATAGGGAATTGGATATTTCATGTCCAAAGTTGACAAGTGTAACAATTGTATTGTACGAAGTTTTGCCGATCGTTTGGTAAAAGTAACAATTTACAGGTCTCGGATGGAAACTGTTGCCGGGGTTCAAGGGAACTGACATATATAGATTGCACCCATTTATTTTACAGTTATTTTATTGTACTATGTATGTTCTGCCTGAAAATAAAGATTTATTACTATTTACCAAAGGGTGTTGGAAGAAAAATATGTTAAGAAATAGAGGTAGTTACACATGCTGGCAACTTTCGTTTGCAATATGAAAATACGTTATTGACCTAGCAACACACACACACATATCTTTACGCCAAGTCCCTTACGGGGTAGGCAGAGAGTATCGAGTGCCAGACCTCACGATCCTGACAAACCTGTCTTGCTTCCTTCACATTCATTACCCTTTACTTACAAACACGGCGGTTTCGGAGACTCTTGACCACCCTCGGATAATATCCGATTGATCTGATCGTGAAATGTCAGCCTTGGTCTCCCCGGGTACCTACATCCATCCACATTCGCATTGTATATCTGCTTATCTCAATACCTAGCAACGCTCCGATAAAATCTACAGTATGTTATCTTAGTAGGTACTGCACGTGCACACACAGCACACACAGTTAAACAAGATGAGACAGTTTTCTATAACACAATTTCACAGTAGCAAGAAGTGTAGACAATAAAAAACAAAATCTAGGTAAATTGTCGGTTTGGACGTCAAAGTTTTAAATGTTCTTACATTTAAAAAATAGTGAGGTAACGATTTATCCCGTACGATAATGAGCTATTATCTCGAGCCGGGAAACCGAAACTATCTGTAAGCGGTGCAGCGCTGCAATTTTACGGCCAGTTAGGGTTGCACCGGTTAAATGTGGATAATGGGTCGATGAAACCGAATCGCCGTAATTATGTACTCGACTGCTCCCTGGGTTAAGTTGCTCTGATAGTTTTCTATGTACTATTACGACGAGATGCGAATTGCATTCGAGTGCAATTCTAATCTTCTACTTCCAAACTAAGTTTCACCAAAACTATAAACAAAGAGCTATTTTAGTAGGGGTAAATGCTACGTTTGAGTTCTATGATGACTTTCTTCGATAAATATCTAAGACTTTTCTTTTTTTACTACCAGGAAGTAACAGATAGTCCATCATTAGCTTTAAAAAAATAAATAGCCGGTAAACTAATGGAAGCAACCTTTAAAATGGCAAATCCTATACCTCATCCAAACCGCTTCTGTGTTTGTAATAAACGCTCATATCTTTCAAAAACTATCTGTTAGTTTATTTTCCTATATTATGATAGTAAAAACCGATATAAACCACACATTAACGAGTCATTATCTGGAGTCGGGATACCGAAACTATCTGTAACGGTGCAAGCACTGCAATTTAATGGCCAGTTAGTGTTGCACCGGTTAACGTTTATAATGGGTCGGTGAGACCGAATCTCCGTAATTATGTTCACGAGTACTCGCAGGGTTAAGTTGCTCTGATAGTTTTCTATACACATATTATGTATGAAATTTTCTACTGCATTTCTAATTCACTAATATCACCGTTGTATTATATTGAGCTACATTTTCGTCCGTGTTGGTCCGGGCTCCTTTGTAGAATTGATTGGAGATTAGATACGTACGCGGCTAGCGATAGGTTTGCCAAATAGCACACTGTTGGGTTTAGTTAGTGCCTTCGGTTAGTTGTGGGTGCCCTAGTTGTACCACTTCTGCCTAGCTCTGCAGTGATGCGAGCGTTTTTTTGTTTATGATATTGGAAGGCAAACAAGCAGATGGATTTCCAGATGGTAAGAAATTCACGGCACCTAGAGACACCAAAGGTGGTAATGGTGCATTGCCAATCTGAGGTCGGGATGTGAGGCCTCGAGCAAAAGTAAGTTTACCGGCTTCCTTAAGAGTAAGGGCCATAACGTCATGACGTGTTCCGATTTGGCTCTTCAAATCGGAACACGTCATGACGTTGTGGCGGCTGGAATAGGTAAGGCGGTGGTACCAATCCATGTGAGTCGCTGCGAAACTCTACCACCTAGTCAGATGTCACAATGTTAGTGACGGTAAGCCTATGCTCGCCTTTTACGAGCTGCCTGGCAGGAAGGCAAATGGTCTATTTTAGTTAATTTAAGTTGACGACTTGCACTTGACAACGCCCCTGGCGTGATTCAAGTAAAGTATTAGGTTTAACCATAGCAAGAATCTTAACGTCCTGGTTTTAAGGGCGGAACCAAAGTGGGGGAAGGGGCTCATTGCATTTTTGACCCCACATGGGCATCGCCAACATGGTCTGCCCCGAATAAACCTTTACTATGTGATGTCCTCTGGCTAGGAAACTAGATCCATCCCTGGTCTCAGGTCAGTAACGATTTACAAACCATAAAAATATTAAACTGACATACACATAACATAGAAAAGAGTTGGCGCCATCGAGAGAAAACTTGATCGTAGTTTGTTTTGTAATATCTGCATTTCGTGTTTGTAAGTTTATATTGAGTAAAATAAGTCAATTTTGGTAGCGTTTTCTATAATTTTGTTTAGTGAAAGTGCAGAAATAAAATAATCATTAAATAATTAGTGGATCGTGTATTTCCTCGTTCCCGCCAAAACTCATTTAATGAGCTTGAGTAAAGATACCACCAGCCACCATTTTGAACTAATATTGAACACTAAATATGGATTCTTGGCAAACATGAGAACTGTCATGACGTCACTTTAAATCGACGCCAAAGTGAGCATAGACAAAAATGTCGTTATCTCTTTCGGCGTACATAATTCAAACATTTGTTAAAATAGACAAAGAGATGTTGTTAAGTTATATGTCGATTCCAACGGTATTTATACAACTAAATTTGCTATAGAACATTGTTGAACTTCTTTATATATTTCTAGTTCTATGAACTGACCACATATGGCGGCATATGATACGTCTTACTCTATTTAATAACGTCGCTTACATTTTACATTGTACTAAAAGCAAAGAGAAAAACAATAACTGATCCAAGTATTACATTATTACGAAACGAAAAGCGTAGTTTTCCATACAAATATTACCATAATACCAAAAAAGTTCACCCCGATTGGCGTCGAGTTCATTCAGAGATGTCAAATCTGTTTTTGTCACGATATTAATTGTGACATAGGGCAGGAGCCTCATTCCTTTTTAGTTCTGATTAGTTCGATATCACTGTCATAACATTACAATTACTCTTAACTGACAACTTGTGTCTATAAACTGCCTACCTCTGTGCCTAATTTTATGTTTAAGTCAACAGTTCTCATGGTTTATTATTTAATAAGTTTTTCGCTTATGTTTCGATTTTTTAAGCAAACCAGGAAATGTTGATTAGCCCTGTTTTGCATTTAAAGGTCATTGGCCGTTTTTTGCTTGGCCTTTGCATCAGAATATAGTAATATGTGTTTCTACCTTCCACTTAGAAGCCTATATTGTATTATTATTAATGGATATGTTGTATACTAAACCTATTTATTTATTTATTTATTAATCGCCTCTGTGGTCTAGCGGTTCAGTTATTAGTCTTGACTGCACGAGGTCCCGGGTTCAAATCCTGGGACGGGTAACAAAAATTAGATATTTCCAAATTTCTGATAAAAAAGACGTTGCTTGGGATTGGATAGTGCTATGTGCCCGGTTGGCGATAGGCTTGCCACCTATCACATTGTAGGACTTAGTATCTTCGGCTAGTCGCGGGTGCCTTCATTGTGCCTCTGCCCACCTCTTCGGGGATATGGGCGTGAAGATTATTTTTTATGTTTTCATGGATACACCGATTACACAAAAAAACCTCTTCATCATTTGATTATAAACCAAATCTTTTTTGTAAAAAGTCAGCGAACAAGCTCGGCTCTGTTACGGGTCTCGTAATGGCCAGAGACAACTGTGGCCTACAAAAACCACAGATGTTACAGGTGTATCGCTGTCCTGAGGTCGAGATGGAAGGCCTATTGTGCAAGTCTAATATAAATAACGACCCCATTTAATTATGTAATATCCCTTTCTCCTAGAGGACAATAAATTAAAGATAGGCTACTTAAAAGTAAAAATAAAAAACGAACTGCTAAAAATTTAAGAAATATGTAAGCTACGCGATATAAAATATAAGCTAGTAAATTTAAAACAGAGACTGTAATTATTAGATATAATTTATAATTGTACGCAAAGCACTATATATAAGCAAATTTATAAATAATAGTATGTATCTGAGCGCATCGCCAACAAACTGCTTCACAGTTTGGCGAAACTTGTGTAATTTAGATGTAAGTTTTTTTCAGAAGAAAATAAATAAAAAAAAATTAAGTCAATGGGTCAATTGACCGCATATAATAAGTAAGTAACTCAATACATTCTAATAAAATCATAACTTCAAAAACAAATTCATCTAAAGTTCCTCTATTTACTATTATATCATATGACCGCCTCGTTGGTCGAGTGGCTAACGTACACGCATAACTACATCGACCAACCGCGAGCTCGATTCCCGACGGGGACAGGCATTTGTGTGATGAACATTTAAAAATCTGCAGTTCCGGGCCTGGATGTTTATTAAATTTATTCTGGTAATTATTTAAGTATTTCTATGTATTGGTATCGTTGACTAACAGCCATAACACAAGCATACAATTTGCTTACATTATAATTTGGGGTTACATTTAATTCGTGTAACTTGTCCAGGTATATTTATCACAACAATATGGGCTGTAACAAGTCCATCGCGAGCTAATGGGACAATGTTAAAGAAACTTATATTCGATAGATGTTCGTGCTCACACTATCACAACAACATGGCGCGTGAGAACTATCGTATTGGGTTATAAGGTTATCTGATTCAATTAATTTTATCAAATATCAAATAATTGCTACCGAATAATTGTTACCCAAGTATATTGTTGAAATAATTAATAAGTGGTTATTAAAATAACGAGGCGTAACTTTTAGGAATCCGTACCTTAGAATCAAACATGAATATTTCTACAAGAAACAAAAAGTAACAATTTATGATTTTTTCACAAATTTAAAATATTTCAAAAATTTCGATATTTTCCTAACTTCGTAAGTAGGTAAAATAATATTTCAGTAAGTGGCTTCACAGCACTCAATCAACAGTGGTCTTGGGCCAAAACAAAAGTGATTTTTCGGAACATGGATTTTAAAGAATGGTTGCACCCGTTCAAACAGTAGATTTAAACTAAATTTAATAATAATCGGAGTATAGAAACAAAATTTCCTCAAAAGTTAAGTTACGGCCAAGGTGTTTACAGCCGTCTACATTCTAGAAAGTCTGTAACAAAAACAATGCTGTCTGGGACTGCTTAATACATGATAGGCAAACAAGCAGACGAATTTCCTGATGGAAAAGAATTCATGCCGCCTATTGACCCTACAGGTGGTCATGGTGCGCTGCCAACCTGAAGCCGACAAGTTAGGCCTCCAGCAAAAGTGAGTTTACAGGCTACCTCACCCTCCGAACCGGAACACGTCAACAGCAAGCACTGTCGTTATGGGGGCAGGAAGAGGTGGTAAGGTGGTGGTACCAATCTGGGCGAGTCACTGAAACTCGACCACCTAGTCAGATGTCATGGTGTCAGATGACGGTAAGCCTATGCTCGCGTTTTACGAGCTGCCTTGCAAGAAGGCAGATGGTCTATTCTGCAAAGAAACCCGGACCAACACGAGGAAAAGTGTATCAAAATGTGGGATTAAAAGTATCCTCGGCTAATCGTGAGAGGCTTGGTTGTATCTATGCCTAATTCTACTAAAACACGAGCGTGATAATATTTCTTTAAATAAACTTTAAAACGTAGAAAAAGCTGCGGGCAACTCTTAGTAATAAAATAACGAAATACCTTTGCCATAGTTCCCAGTAACACGAACCGCTAATGCATTCGTACGACTCATACTAGCAGCACTATTTTCAGAACGAATGAAACTAGACAGATTTTTTTTTTATAATATTGGAAGGCAAACAAGCAGACGGATTTCCTGATGGTAAGAAATTCACGTCGCCTAGAGACACCAAAGGTGGTAATGGTACGTTGCCAACCTGAGGCTGGCAACAGATACACGGCTAATGGAAAAAAAGGGGAATTTTTTACTGCTTTCAATTCTTTTATATACTAAAACAATAACATTGGGAAGCAAAAGGTATAACTTATAATAAACTAGCTCTTTCTTTAAGCGAACACACGTTAAAGTGACTTTTCGTAGCTAGTGGTGGGAACGAAATATTTTTGAGGAAAAAAAGAATTTCTAAAAGCTGATCCGGGCTATTAGTCTTTTTTAGTAGTTTTTTTATCGCCTCTGTGGTCTAGTAGTTCAGTTATTGGACTTGACTGCTTGAGGTCCCGGGTTCGAACCCCGGGTCGTGCAACAAAAACGAAAATTGGTTTTTTCCAATTTTCTAATAAAAAAAATGTTAGTCGGGGTTGAAAATGTGCCCGGTTGGCGATAGGACCTTAGTGTCTTCGGCTAGTCGTGGGTGCCCTGGTTGTGCTTCTGCCTACCCCTTCGGGGATATGGTGTGAAGATGCAGTTTTTTAATGGAAAGGGACCAGACAAACGGACAAAAATTTTGACAACCCTCATTTTGAGTTATGTATTCTGTATTAAAACGAAAAAATAATTGTTTTAAAGAAGAATCCACTCTAGTATAAAATACGAAAGTCTGTCTGTCTGGTCACGGCTAAACTGTAAACGATTTTGATGAAATTTAATATACATATACCTGTAGATCCGAATTAAAACAAAAACTATTTTTTTTAATCAATCCCCTAAGCCCTAAGGGGAAGAAAGTTTGTACAAACATCGTAATAATTCTACGCTGACGAAGTCGAGGGCAAAAAGGTAGTCAGAAATAAAATAGTAACCAAATTGTAAATCAACAAGTACTTGTACAGTGTGTTAAGTACTTATACATCAATATTAAATTCCGAATACAAGTCTATACTAATACTATAAAGAGGAAAGATTTTTTTGTTTGTCTGTCTGAAATGAACAGGCTCCGAAACTACTGGACCGATTTCAAAAATTATTTCACCTTTAGAATGAATTAAACCTACATTATCTTTGAGTGACATAGGCTTTCTTTCTTGGTGCAGTAGAAGCCAAGTTAAGCTTCGTGAAACTGCTAGTAAAAAATAATTTCCGAGGCATTTCCGAGTAACATGAACCGCTAATGCATTCGTAGGAACGTAGCTTGCTATTTTCAGTACGAATGTAACTCTATATGCGGCTAATGGAGAATGGAGACCAGGTAAGTTTTTTATAGCTTTCCAAATCCTTTTATAATATGAAAGATCTCTTTGTCACAAATCATTACATAAATCTTTAGTCTAGAGTTCTGATGTGGAACTTGACTTCATGTGGTCCCGGGTTCAAGCCCGAGTGGGGCAACAAAAAAAGTGTCTTCAAATTTCTAATAAAAACAACTTTGCTCGGATTTGAACATTTGTCCAGTTGGCGATTGGCTTGCCACCTATCCCATTGTGGGACTTATGTCTTCGGCTAGTCGTGGGTGCCCTGGTTACAACCA
>NJDD01001952.1:18681-52983 GCA_002245505.1 Calephelis nemesis | reverse complement strand
GGCAGCTACCCCCCTCCGCCCGTACCTCGCTTCGCCATTACACACAAGCCTCGAAAACATAAAAAACTATTCGAAAAAGATTTTTTGGAGTAGAGATGTAACAACCCCGTCTCTGTCTTATGTATATATTACTTTTTCGATATTGCAGACTATGTGTCCTGTACCATCCTCGATAGACCTCACTGCCCACCTTTCTCCCACAACAACCTTAAGATAATAAACGGCTCACCAGGCAAATTGATGGCCGATTCAGTCGATTCAGCGTGAATCACAGCTAGGACACACAGAAAGACAAAATACTGAAAATGTATTCTGCTGCCATTTTAAGTTCAAAATATTCAAATTAAAAATCTTAAATTAATATTTCAATTTCAATTTAAAAAAAAAAGTAAACAGTAAATAAATTGATACAAATGATACAAAATAGATTAATGCGATTGAGAAAAGTTAAATAGACAATACCGTTAGTTCTAACCGTTAGCTATTTTGACTGCTATACTGCTATCTGTTATATTTATAGTTATTTGTAAACTATATACAGCGTGAAAAGCAAAAATAATTAGGGTGCGTCAGAAATCAGAATCTACAATTAATTAAAATAATTGTCAATCAAGTTTTCGTTGCATATATTTTTTATTAATTAATCAAAATAAAATGCACGTAATTACAATTAAATCTCACTATAAATTTGAATGTCATATTATGACAAAATGTGCAGGATCACAAATTTGTAACAACTTACAGTAAGTACCACATTTTTGGCAAATAAATAAATATTATAATTGTTACTAAAAGATCTTTAATTTACATAATTTACTCTTCTCTAACATTATAATACGTGTAAATAGATAAATTTATGTATATTTCAATATTTCTTTTTATTTATTTCTTATTACGTATATTAAAAAAAAGCGTATTTTAAAATTGATTTGTTATGGAATGAAAATAAAACGGCCCGTCCATACAAAAATTACTTACAAAAATGATGTGTTTGCGTATTCATTTTCCATCAGTATTAATAACCAAATTCCTGAGAATATTAAATCACTTCCATTAAAATGACTTCGAAAGAAGGTACCTATTTGATATGCTGTCTAATAAAACATATAGTGTAAGGAATTTTTTTGTAGAAAATTATGTTATATATATAAAAAATCAATTGCTGTTCGTTGGTCTCGCTAAAACTCGAGAACCGCTGAACCGATTTGACTAATTTTGGTTTTGAATTATTTGTGGAAGTCCAGGGAAGGTTTAAAAGGTAAGAAAAAAGAATAAACTGCAAGGAAACTAAGAAAACCAACATTTTAAATTTTCCCATACAAACAGAGCGGGTGGAACGAAGTTCGCCGGAACAACTAGTATCTATATGTATGTATGTTACTCCTTGGCACAAAAGCTAAACCGACTTTTATGAAATTTGGCAAAAACATAGAGTAATGTCTTGGACACATAAGATAGTTTTAATCCCGAAAAAATGTTCCTGTGGGACCATTAACCAAACGGGCAGCGCCGCGAGCAAAAGCTAGTAAAATATATAGTATCTTCACGCCCATATCCCCGAAGAGATCGGCAGAGGCACAACTAGGGCACCCACGACTAGCCGAAGACACTAAGTCCCACAATGTGATAGGTGGCAAGCCTATCGCCAACCGAGCATATATATCCAATCCCGAGCAACGTTTTTTTATTATAAAATTAGAAAAACCCAAATTATCTTTTTGTTGCCCAAGCCGGGATTCGAACCCGGGTCCTAATGCAGTCAAGTCCAACAACTGAACCGCTAGACTACAGAGGCGATTAGTATTATAATATAAAAATAATTAGTAGTATAATATATAAACAATTTAATTGTATGTATCAAGATTAGTAAAATGTTTGCACAGATTCTAGATTCTAGATAGTTATGGGTGCCCTGGTTGTGCCTCTGCGTTCCAATTAATTGATACGGGTGTGAAGATAATTCTTCTTTTAACTATACAAAAAAATCTCTGAAACGAAAACTATTTATTTGCGGAAAATATTAAGCATACCAAAATATTGTGCAAACATTTTACATTGTAGATACTAAGTCCCACAGTGTGAATTGTGATAGGTGATAAGCCTATCACCAACCGGACTCATATTCAATCCGGGCAACGTTTTTTGTAGAAAGAATTGAAAAAAAAAACTTTTTTATTGAAGATAAAAATAGTCACAACTTTTAAGTACCCGCACGTTACCGTATAAGCGTAGGTGGCGCTACCTACAGATTAGTCAACAAGCTCGCTGGAGTTCATTTCATCTCTAGTCAAAGGTCATACAAGTAAGAGCCCTTACACATTGCAAGCGTAGTCATTTTAGCATGTTTTTTATACCGCATTTTTCTTATTTTAGCGTTTCTGCGGTCTAGCGGCCCGGCGTAGAACTTAACTTCTTGAGGTCCCGATTTCGATTCCCCGTTTGGACAAAAAAAAACAAGAAATTTGAAATTTCAATTTTGTAATAAAAATAAATGTCGCCCAGGATCGGATATTTGTACCGGTTGACGATCGACTTGCCACCTATCACATAATGGGACTTAGTGTCTTCGGCTGGTCATGGATGCCCTAGTTGCGCCTATGCCTACCTTTTCAGGGATATGGGCGTGAAGATACTTACTTACGTTTTGTATTACAAGTTGTTTCCTTGCTTTTTAAAACAATAGACAAATTGCTTACCTACCAGGAAACTTGCAAGACGAATAAAAACTGATGGCACCAACACCGTAACCTTTAACTACGTGGTAGAATTTTGCTTAAATACTGTTACCGGGGCACAGTTATACACGTCGGTACTCACTCATACACTACTTCCAATTCAGAAAATATCATAGACAATCAATTTTATTCATTCATCTATTACGCTATTACATTCATGGCACCTACTGGTGGCTGATACCTTCGTCACACTTGCAATTGTAGATATTTTTATGCAAACTTTTAATACTTTTTTATAGTCCGTTAGTATTTAAATTCAGAAAGCATAACATATAGACTTTAAATGGGTAGATTATATATACGTATATATTATACTACATCGATGTTAAAATAACAAGAGTTTTATACCAAAAATAAAATCTTGAATAAAAATATTGTATTTGAAGAATAAGCAATTTCTTCATGGGTCAATAACTTACATTTTTAAAATAAACTACGCAATCATACATATTAAACATTCACCCTAAAATAAATTTGAAAAACGTTTGAAATCTAAATGTATAAAATCCCCGTCGGAAGTCGAACCCGAGCCTCGCGGTTGGTCAGTGCAGTTAGGCGTGTACGCTAGCCACTCGACCAACGAGGCTGTTCTCCTGAGTTTCTTTAGCCTGATCTTCTCAAGTAAGCTGACGCGGTGCGATCAGGTAGATTTTAGACTTTTTACAATAACCACTTGTATGGGCAATACACAATAAATATTTTCTAATTATATTTCTATACACTAATAACCTACGAACAACAGAACGTTATAACTATAAAAACAAAAAAAAAACATGAAGAAACGTTCCGTCGCAATCTGTTGAAATCGTGATCATAATATTACAAGTCATCATACATCAGGGGCTGGTCCTCGATTTTTGTCGTTATTATCAAATTAGTATTATTTTTTGTCCTCCATACAAGATCACGTTAATTATTTCTCTCTTTATTTGGTTTATTATTCGTTTATGGAACACACTAAAGACTGCCCGCGGCTTCGCAGCCATGTTTAAATTGTTAAAACTATCTTGATAAAAGTTGTCAGGTAAGGTGTCACGATAAAATCTACATACGTGTATATGTACATACATACATATTCACTGTATTACTTACACTATTTATAACTCAAAAACGTCGAAACCGATTTGGCTGAAAATTTATGAGGGAGTTTAGAATCAGAGACGAAATTTGCAATCGACGACTGCAATTGGCCCGCATTTGATTTTTTTTTAAATCTAAATCACTTTCAGCGAGTTGGGATGATGTGACGGACCTCTCTTTAACAAACTCCAATAATTGAGGAGCTTGTAACTCGACAGCGTGTTTTTTTTTATCGTTTGTTAGGCGATTACTCGACTGGTAATAAACCGATTTTGATGATTTTTACTTGAAAAGGTAGGTAGATTATGATTCCGAGGTGGTCCCGTATAAATTTTATCATGATCCGACTAGTGGTTTTCGAGTTATACGTTACAATGCATACATTTCCATGAACCGTGACATCATTGATATTCGTAGTGATCGTAGTCGAAGATAGAGTGAGAAGTTGACAAAAGTGATATGGGACCATTTCGCAATCATTAGCTATATATATTTATTTATTTGGAAAGAAGAATCATCATCATCATCATCGCGACGTTGTAATAAAATAATTGCATTCAGTTTTCTGCAGTTTTAATGCGCTTAAACATTATAAGAATGTCTTGTATCATTAAATTCTGCATAGGGAAAGACGAGGGCCAAAGTTAGTTAATTTAAATTGTATAAATGTAACAATTTTGTCGTCAGGCATATACTGTTTTCATCTCACAACGGCTGGACGGATTTTAATATATTTTTTTAAGTAGAATAGCTTCTAAATGCGAAGCTGCTGTAAACAGTTAGTACCTGCAGGGATGTGCACAGAACGAGTCTACATATGTCCAGAAATCGAAAGTTCAGCTAAAGAAAAAGTAAGTATCTTCGCGCCCGTATCCACGAGTTGGTAGGCAGAGGTACCACCAAGACACCAACGACTGAAAGTACAACTAAGTCCAATAATGTGGTAGGTAGCAAATAAACCGCCAATCGAGCAGGGCATCTAATTCTGACCGAGACAATGTCGATTTAAAGAGAATTTAAAAAAAAATGTGTTTTTTTTGCTTTCCCCGACCCGGAAATCGAATTTAGAGACCACGTCATGTAGTCAACGCCAACAACGGATCACAAGACCTCAAAAAGGCGAGCATAGTCTTACCGTCACTAAGGTAGCCGGTAAACTTACTTTTGCTCGAGGCCTAACATCACGGCCTCTGGTTGGCAACGCACCGTTACCACCTTTGGTGCCTCTAGGCGGCGTGAATTTCTTAACATCAGGAAATCCGTCTGCTTGTTTGCCTTCCAATATCAAAAAAAATAGTATGCACACGTCTTTAGTCGATGTGAACAAATCATTTCCGATGCGGTGAGATAAAAGTCGTCCGCGTCAGAGGAGATTATTTGATGCGCTGACAGTTTGCGAGAACCACAGAACGAAGCTTATTTATACTACTAGCAGACCCCTTTAAACGTTTTGTTTAACCAGAAAAAAAGAGGTTAACTTATCATGTAAAAAAATGTTTTTTTTAACCCCCGATGGAAAACGATGGGAGTTTGACGTGTTTGTGTTTGTCTGTTTGTGGCATCATAACTTTTGAAAGGATGAACCGATTTCGATGCGGTTTTTGTCGTTTAAAAGCTTATGTGATTGAGGTGGTTCTCAGTTACATTACATATTGGTATTGTTGGGTGTTAATTGAACATTTTTAATTTAAGAATTTTTATATCTTTCTTAAGCGATTATTCGACCAAGAACTAACCAATTTTAGTGGTTATTTTTTAAGAACGGTTGTCATGGTCCAGTATACATTAATACGAATATTTAAGTTCCTTTTCTCAAAAAAAATATCACATCGACTCTGTAAGAAATTGAAGTCGATTTTTTGCACTTTTTATGCGCTTACATTATCATATTTATAGATTTCTTTCTGGAGTAGAAAATTATTCATGTACTAATATCGTTATTACATAATAGGAATTAGTGCTAAAACGGAAAATTTATTTTTGTTTTTTTTTATATTAAATCCTAAAAAATAAAATGAAAATAAAATTGTTAGGGACCACAGTGTCGACAGCTAACTGACGTAATCACAAAGCCTATGCCACACGATTTCCATGGCTTGTGTGCACTCACCCCAAGTCGCCATGAACGAGTTATTTCCGAAGCGGCGAGATAAAAGACGTTAGGTCTTTTGATGCGCCGACAGTTTGCGGGAACAACCAAACGAGGCTTATTTATGTTATACTTTCGTATTGAATTTAGTGATAGTTTTATTGAGATAGTAGTCAATCAGAAAAACGCACAGTTATTTTATCCTTATTTTGGGACAGCCTAATTTTATTGAAAGTTCGAATAATGGCAATAAAAATATATATAACAAAATACCAAATAGCTCATAGGAACTACCTGTTACGATATTTAAAAAAGAGTTATCGAAATGGCTCATAGAAAAATGCTTTTATGATGTAAAGGAATTACTTGCTCATAGAATATAGTCATATACCTGCTTATAATTATAATAGGAAAAAAAATATATTTGCCAATGTTTTGTTGTATATTTTTTTGGAATTGACATACTTATTGGAATTGACATAGTTAAATTATTTATTTTAATGGAATTATTAATTGTAATTTTAATTTAATAAAGAGGTATTACAAAGTCATCATAAATTGTTTGATTGAATTAAATTATAAAATATAAATAAATTCGAAATAAACAAATGAAAATGTAATAATTGAATATTTTAAACAATGTTTTTTGATAAAATATAGCATTAAGAGATAATAATGTTAATTTAGCCTTAAATTAAATTTGTATACCAGTTAAGTCTGGTGGAATAAGCGAAGCATAAATGATTATTATAACACCTCCATGTACCCTATTTGTGCACAAATAAAGAGTTATTATTATAATAGAGAAACATGTAATTAACGTAAAACTAAAACTCCCACGATCCTAGCTATAAAAGTTTTTGATAAAATGCGACGGAAGTAAAAGTAACGGCTTTTTATGCAAAAAAATATATTTTTATTTAGTTCTCTATGAATTAAAAAAAAAGTATCTTCACGCCCATATCCCCGAAGGTAGGCAGAGGCACATCCAGGGTACCCATGACTAGCCGAAGATACTAAGTCCCACAATGTGATAGATGGCAAGACTATCGCCAACCGGGCACATATCCTATCTCGAGCAAAATTTTTTTTATTAGAAAATTGGAAAAACCCAATTTTCTTTTGTTGCCCGACCCGGGATTCTAACCCAGGACGTCATGCAGTCAAGTCTAACAACTGAACCGCTAGACCAGAGGGGCGATTACTATGAATTTTAACACTTCATTTTGCACCCTGCTTGCAAAGGCCTGGGCACCATAGGGCCAAACTATAAACCACCAACCAGGAAGCTGCGACTATGCTGTTTTAACATAATCGAAAATATGGCAACAACTCATTAATTTTTTTCTGACTAAAGTCTATAGTATTAGCAATTTATTTTTACTTCAAAACATAACTACATATTATTAGCTAATTCTTTATTTCTGTTGGTTATTGTCAGAAGAATATTGTTAAGCAGAGAAAACCCGCGAAAAATGCGGAGAAACTAGGAAAAATGAAACACTAATTTTCCTATACAAAAATGTTAGTTAATGTCAAGCGATACAAAGTTCGCCGGGTCGTCTAGTATATTACATATAAATTAATCCAGATATTGCGTGGTCAACGTATCACGCCTGAGCGGATATGTTGGTTATTGGCAGGAGAAGGTTGTTATGTAAAGGAAAACCAGAAACAAATCAGAGATATTAGCAAAAAATAATACTTTATTTTTTGTCATACAAGTTGTTTGTAACGTCAAGCCATAGGAAGTTCGACGGGTAGGCTAGTTTATTATAAATAATATAATAAACTTAATCTGGTTTGTCAAACAATAAATAAATCAATAAATACCAATTTAAAAAGATTTTAAAAGAAGGTATTTGACTTGTTATTAGATAAGACATATTATAGCGTTAAAGATTTTCTTACAGACAAGCATAAATAATAAATGTTTGTAATAATAATAATAATTTATTATAATTTCAGAAAGCGGGCTATGTTTGGAAACAATGGTACTACAAGGACAATAGATTATACTACTGGCTGCCAGGGGAGTTTGTTTCGCTGCTTCTTCTCCCGACTGGCTAGGTTTGGAAACGGTGGTAGTTTACGGTAGACAGGGTTAAATTTATTATCATTTTAAAATTATTTGTAAGTTATAATTCAAATTGTAAAAAGAATAAAACTTTTTGTCGTATGAATATTAAAACATTGTGTATATATAATTAAATAATCACTAATAAAAATATTAAATTATTTGCACACCACAATGTAGTAGAATATGTTAGAAAGCTTAAATAATTTTGTAACAACTTCAACACACATATTCCACAATAAAAATATTTTCTTTCTTTTCTTCTTTATTTATAAGCAAAAATATATGTACTTAAAATTTTGTATGTCAATCATACAATTGATTGAGATTGAATAGATTTACAAAATACTATATTATAAACTTACTAGCAATATACTATACACCAACATCTTCATACATATCTTTACGCCAAGGCCCTTATGGGGTAGGCAGACAGTATGGAGTGCCTACTTCTAAAAGAAATAAATAGATAAGTTGAGTTGGGTTCATTGAATTTCCTAAATATATTTGTAGATTTGAAAACTGACTACAACATTGATAATTATGTAGTCAATAATTCTCACTAGACATATTTTTTCTAATATATAATATAATGGCGCAAGAATTTTTTTTTTGGTGAACAAGCACATGATTCTAATGATGATTACTGGTAGTTGTGGCTTATAGACACCAAAGATGTTATAAGTGCAATGCTATACTGTGGCTAGGTTGTAAGACCTATTGTGCAAATCTACCGGCTACCCACTCTCTAGACTGGAATATATAACAGTCACTAAAGTGGCTGGAATACACAAGGCAGTGAATCCCTACTTGGGCTAGTTGCTGAACATAACCCTACCACTGGTAGTCTCGATAATGAAAAACTATACTTAAATCTGTGCTTACTTGACTCTTGTGAGCAGCCTGGCAGTGAGGCAAAGAGACTATTCTACACAGAGGACCGGAACCAAGAACAAAATTATGGCAAAATTTAAAAATAATATCTGAAAATAAAATTGAGTTTTAAATCATTTAAGTAAAAAAAAAACATACAAATAGGTATGTTTTGAATTAGAAACTTTCAATTACCCAACTACAAATTCATATTCATTTACTTTGGCTCAACTCTACCCATAAAATATAACAGTCACTATAATCGTACCATTCATACATTACATAAAAAGATAATCCAGTTTACACCTATAGCTCTTATAAATTATACCCAGTACCAGCAGTTATTTATACAGAACTTCTTATCTAATCAGGCTACTTATGAAAGGGTAACCTATTCATAAGTCATAAAGTAAACATTTCTTAGAAATAATTGTACAAACATATGAGTATGATTAAGCTATAAAAATTGCAAATAAAACTAGTCAAGCGGGAAACCATTTCAAGTTAAACATATTTTTTTTTAAAAACAATTAAGTTTTCAATTTTTAAAGGATTCCTTTTTTAAAACTAATAAATCTGTTCACTTCACAACACAAAAAATGGTTTGCCTATATGAGCCTGCAAACTTAGTCATCTTACATCTAAGTTTATTGCAGTCTTGCCTAAGTATTGAATACCAAAAACTAGCAATTACATTAAAAATTTGTCAGTTCCAGCCACACTAGCAAATTTTAATCAACTTCAACATGCTTCTACTTAATCTTTTATGCTGATTTGTATGTAATGAGTGTGGAAATTTCATTTCATACAGAACTAGAGAACAACTGAGCTAAACAAGTTACAGCCAAATTTAATGCATTTTTGTATTTAAAATATTGCACACAAAATTAGAAAATTTGGATAAAAGTGCTGTTAGAAAATAACGGAAAAAAGAGGTGTTGTAACTTTGACATGTCTGCGTGTGTCTCTGTAGAGCAAAACAATTTCTCTTTGTTTGAAAGATGACATGATCGAGATAGTTACTATATTTACATATATATATAAGAAGTTTAATTTTAAGATTAATAACATCAAATATAAACACTACATTTTATAAGTTCAAAAATTATGTGTTGAAATGCTTTAAAAACAAATTTATTCATCATTTTAAGAAATCAAAGGACGCTCCCCGTTTTCTCATAGTAAATGCTTTTTAGAAAAAATACATATATATGAATTTTGCTTTTTTTTAAAGACTTCTGAGAAGAGTCTGCTGCTTATATGCTATATTTAAATTTTAAATATATTGATTCATTATACTAGTTTAAGTCAATTACTTTTTTATTAGGTATGTATCATCAGTTTTCGCTAAGTTTAAATTCTTAAACATTGCCTAAATTTTAGCATAGCAATCCCCTTTATATGATGAATATATAAACTAAATACAATAAGTTATGCTAGCTGTTTACCCATGACTTTGTCTATATGGGTAGAATATTTCAGACCTAACTGAGACATTATTGGTTTTATGTGACTTTCAAACAAACTTTTAAATTATTAAAAATTTTCTGAGGACGATTTTTAAAAAAAAGAGTGTTAGGATTCAGATTTTTTTGGATTTGGATATATATCAAATAACGTCAAAATAAGTAATAGGGTGTAAGTACCTATGAGCACACAGACATTTACATTTATAATCAGGTAAAATAAGTGTCAGTTAAGTAAATAGGTATTCAATTACTAGCTATTTTCCTGTATCTTAATTTACTTACCTATGAACTATAACATTTCTTAAAAATCGAGTTACCTAACTGAAATATGAACCCAATTATTTCTTGCAAAGATTCATGTATCCAAACGAACAAATAACAAATATTAAGCAGTTGGTTTAAAAATGACTGTCTAGAATATTAAATAATAAAACAGTTCCAAACATAGACTTCCTATTACATATTGAAAAGAGTTTCTCCTAATAACATTTAATAACAAACCTTTATTTAGAATGTAGGTTAAACATAGCCTCTTTTACTACTTTAATATGCAAGGCAAATGAATGATATTAATTATTCAGTTATCATGACACAAATTATCTATAATCATTACTGCCTAGTACCTTTACTTATAAATTTGACTTCCAAATAAGATATTATGTTTTTGAAATGTTCGATTATTTATTACTTTCTTAAATTATTCTTATATTCTTAAAATTATTATTTATTACTTTCATAGAACCCTTAATTTTTCAACTTTAATAAACAAATAGTCATATATTAATGTTCACAAAATTAAAGCTTTTTTGTCCCTTTTGATACACTTTTTTAGCAGAACGTTGAATTTTGGTTTTCTTTCGGAATACAATAAGCAATGCTGTAACGATTTTCATTAAATAAGTTAAATTGCTAAATTAATACACAGGTCGAAATTATTTTGCTAAAGTTTATGAAGGTTTATTTACTTTTACGAGATAAAAAATCTGTTTACTAACCTTATCAAATTAGCTGACGAGTCGAAACACAACAAACTTCAAGGTTGATAAAATCACATCGATATCAAAATCATAATCGCACTGCGGCAACAATAATTCACATCGGGACTTCAATGAGCTTATGTTTGCAAAATTCTTTTCGTGCCGGTACTATTGAACCAATCCTTTATGAAACCATGGACAAAATATGCATTTTTTATTATCTTTATCGATTTGAAACAAACCAAGGTCTGGCACGACCAAATAGTCAAATAATCCAAAGTCCGGTAGAACAGGTTCTTTTATACATAGAAATCACCAACAAGCACCTTAGTAATTTCATTAATAACATCTAAAAATCGATTCCACAACAAGGTACACGACAATTCCAATAAGACCGCGGCGGTCGAAGTAAATTCATTATTTTACTGCTGAGCAGGTTAACACGAAAATTTATACATGATGCTTGGTCAAGCATTAATTTAAGAAATTAATAAACCCTAAAACTACTAGACAAATATCTAGTTTTACAATTTTCCGTATCAATACATTATACAAAGGTTGCAAACATTAAGCATTAACACACGCGACTTACGCTCGACAAGCCTACTATGACACTAAACTTGACTAAACCGAACATAGATGTCGTGTTATACGCAGCCATGATGGAAAATGGCGATGGAGATCTGTCAAATTCTAATTTAATTAATTTTGAAACTTAACTCGTCTTAAATAAGACTTACAATTGATAACTTTTATTTGACAATTATATCATGCAACATAGATAAAATACAACTATTTTTAAATCTTCGCAATGTTGGCTTTTCAAATGAAAACTAGTACTTAACATTCCCATCAAATCTAAAAAATAAATTAAAATATCGTGTAGTACGTATTTATTAAATAAAGTTATTATTATGCTTTAGAAAAAAAGGTTTGTATGACACCGTGCTGCTAGCGAAACGACGCGGACGTTAACATCAGCTTTGACATTAGTAGGTACCAAAGACTACAGGGTCTTTACCATGAGTTTACGACTTGTCAACTTCACTATAATCGCTACCGTCTTTGTAAATTATTTGTATGAAAAATTTAAACAGTGCTTCTTTTGGTTACTAAAAGAATCACATTTTCAGATAAAAATTGTCATAGATTTCGACACGTAGCTTACCAAACGTAATCTATACTAACTCAAGGTAAAGACAGTACTTTAGTACCTACCTAATAATCTGTCTGATGAAATGTTACAGCTGCGTTGCTGCTAAGCCATTTAAAGCTTGCAAGTGTACATTGGCGAAATCAAACTGAGGAAAATAGTTGTACAAGCCATAAAAGAAGAAGAAAGTTTGCAAATAGATCTCCACTCCTCGGATCATAGAGTACCTACCAGGTGCTACCTACTAATATCTAATCTTTTTTTATATACAAGAGGAAGGAAACGAGCTAGTGGGTCACCTGATGGAAAGTGATCACCGCCGCCCACGGGCATCCACGACACCAGAAGTCTCACAAATGCGTTGCCGACCTTTAAGGAATGACTACGCTCTTTTCTTGAAGGTCCCTAAGTCATAATTGTTTTAAATACCGCCCTCGGTAACTGATTCCACAAAGGTTTTGTGCGAGGTAAAAATGTCTACGGAATCACACAGTTGTAGATCGCCACGCATCAAGATGATAGGCATGACACTTTAAAGTCTGTCGCGAAGTACGAAGGTGGAAATCAGGGGCGGGAATTAAACCAAAAAAATCCTCATAACATTTCTCGTGATAGATGCGGTAGAAAACATTGAGGGACCTAACATACGCAGCGCCAAGGAATCAAGCTGATTCCCGGTCATTAACAATTCGAATTGCTCTACGTTGAATGCGGTTAAACGGAAGGAGCTGGTACTATGGAGCCCCTGCCCAGAGTTTCAAACAGTACTCCATAATATTATGAGGCCGGATTTGCGCTTTGTATAGTTGTAAGCGATGGGTCGGCTTGAAATACTGTCTCGCTTTACTGAGCACACCAAGTTTGTTTAGAGGCTATTTTAGTGTACTGTGTTCCTACCTTTCAAATTTTGTTACCAACGTCGAATAAGTCAGGATACAGCCAGACAGACTAAACCAGTTTGGGACAACATTCATATAAAACAAAAACATTTTGTTATGATTTTTATAATTTCTTACTCTCAAATTAAACGGGTTATGTCTTTTCACCATGTTATTTAACCATACCTGAGGAGTTTAAAAAATAGAGCACAACAGTCATTTTGGCATGTCCGCACAAATGATATATTTTTTATGTCAAGTAGTTATTATTAATCAAGTCGATTTATTTTGTAGTTAGTAAACAAACTTCCATACCTTTTCCTTATTATAAATTCATTTTTTGTAAAAACATATTTATTAAAGTGAATCCTCATTTTCTTGTATGTCCCCAGGTCGGATGACACACTTTAAGTTAAATTATTCTGCTCTTAGTCTAGGTTTTTCCTTGACTTGTTTTGTTATTTATGTAAAATGAACATTATTTAACAGCTTCTTGGGTCCAGTTTTGCTAAATACTTAAACATTTTTAAAAAATGATTTAATGTTACTTGTCCCCGAAGTTTTGAAATTCCGGACTTTCGATTTTGTTACCACAGTTTTAAATAGATTAACTGCCAAACAGTTTTAGTTGTTATTGAAAAAAATTACAACGTCGACAGTAAATGACGGCTATTTTAAATACATTATTATATTTTAATTACATTAACTTTGTCTTCTTTCGGCGGTATGCGAAGGTGTGTGCAATCGGGTGAACCGAAGAAAAATTCATGGTCAGGTTTGTAATTCTAGTATATTTTACTACAGAACACATTTTTTTAAATGAATGTCATACGAGTATATGTAATTTTCAGACGAATTTTAAAATGTTTGGTTTTATTTATTTAGAATTGAAATTGAATTGTTACATTTTTTCGAATGAAAGTAGGTCTCAATATGTTACTTCCGTTTTGTTAATACAGGTACCGTAACATATAGATGTACTGACAAAGTAACAAAACCGACAGCATAAAGCTTGGTCTATATTATATGATAATGATAATTTAAACTTTAAAGAATTATTACTGTACTCTGTGATTTAAACACAGTTTTTGAAAACGATAGGTCAAAAAAACCCAGGGCCGGCGCAATAATTTTGTATATTAGATTTTTGAAGATATTTAAAAATAATATTTAATAGTATTACTGCCTCCTCTGTCTGGTGGCTAACATTCTTTATTTGCTAAAGTAGCTTTTTAGGCGTTCTTATCAAAATTTGTATTTATACCATAACGCCAGGTCCCTCATGGGGTAAACAGATAGCAACGAGTGCCAAGAATCACGGTTTAAATAAACCTGCCTTGCTTCATCCACATTAATTACTCTTTTCTTAAAAAACCCACCGATATTGGAGACTCTTATAAAACATACGTAGGACATGCTCCAGAGAAGGGTTTTGAGGATTTTTCCTGCAAATATTGAGATAGAAGAGCAACTTCTTTTTGCATTTTAGCTGGACCTTGGACGATATACCGCAGCAAGACTTAGATAACTAAATCCCAAGTATGAAAAATCTCTACAGGACCATTATAAATGTCATGGGTGGTTTTACAGACTACTTATTTATCACATAGATGATAAAAGTTCCTTATTTTTCACAGTTTCTTGAGAAAAACGTCGATTGTTAGTTTTACCATTACTTTACGTTTTTTTATTTCAATCAAAAATTGTTACATAAAAAACGCAAAACAATAAGTACGAAGAGGTTTTATAAAAATATGTACATGTTAGATGTTATCATAAATAAATTTTGAGATAATTAAGTAAATTAAAAATATCCCTAGACAGTGTTCATGTGTTTATTTACCAGAAATATTCGATACTAGGTACTCATAAAAAAATGTTTGATTATAATTACATCTTTGTGAACTATGCCTTACGATTTTGTTACCGTCCGTTTTGTTACTGTCCCCTAAAAAAAATGCTAAAAATCAGGTATATTTGGCCCTTATCCACATACATACATACATACATATCTTCACGCAGAGTCCCTTACAGGGTAGGCAGAGAGTATCGAGTGCCAGACCTCACGATCCTGACAAACCTGTCTTGCTTCCTTCCATTCATTACCCTTTTCATACAAATACGCTGGTTTCAGAGACTCTTGACACCACCCTCGGATAATATCCGATTGATCTGATCGTGAAATGTCAGCTTTGGTTTCCCCGGGTACCTACATCCATCCACATTCGCATTGTATATCTGCTTTGTCAATCTTTCATCTGTCATTCTTTCCACATGCCCGAACCAGCGGAGCATGCCCTTTCGCATTTTAACACCAACACTTTCTTTCAATCCCACTCTTTTTCGGATTTCACTGTTACGAATGTGGTCAGTGAGCGTTACGCCACAGATTTTCCGTAGTGCTCTCATTTCGACCGCATTTATCCTACTTTCATGATCTTTCTGACATACCCAACTCTCGCTTCCATACAATAACGTTGGGATAAGCACAGAATTATGCAAAGCGAGTCTAGCTTTTTGACTCAAACCCTCGCTTTGGAAAAGCTTACCCAACTCTCCATTCATACTATTCCCTGCGCTCACTCTCCTCTCTACATCCGCGGTGTACCTTCCATCCCTGCTAAAAGCACAACCAAGATATACAATTTCATTCACTTGTTCCAGCACTACATCATCAACCAAAACTCTTACATCCGTTCTGGCTACATCTCTTTCAAATACCATTATTTTGGTTTTAATCGCATTCAAATGTAAGCCCCTTTCTTTACAATCTTCTTCCATAACTGTGACCAGTGTTTGTAGCTCAGATGGTGTAGAGCAAAAGTACAGCATCATCTGCATAAAGCAGGCAGTTCACAACTTGGTCACCCATACGCATTTCCACATTCAATGATCTTAACCTTTGCAGACATCTGTCCAAATACAAGATAAACAAGCGTGCTGACAACACACAACCCTGCTTGACGCCAATATTAACATCAAACCAAGGCGATATGTTGCCATCCACCCGCACGCATGCTTTACAGTCTAAATACATTGACTGCACCGCACGCAGCAGGGATCCATCTATCCCATAATCTGGCAAAATGTCCCAAAGTACCTTACGTACAACCCTATCAAACGCTTTTTCGAGATCCACATAACATTTCCATCATCATTTTTCAATCAAATTCAATTTCAAACATTCCATTCATCCACAGCTAGATGCTTCTCTACAATGTTGCGGAGCGAAAACACTTGATCCGTACATCCTCTTCCAGACCTGAAACCGCCTTGAGCCTCCCACAATGTTCGATCGGACATCCCTTGCATCCTCCTTTCAACTATTTTTCCATACACTTTTGATGCTAAACTGATCAAACTAATGGCCCTTATCCACTAAATGTTAAAAGTAAAACTTCATTTATTCAAATGAAAACATATTTACGATTAGCTGATGTAGTTCTTGAAAGGCTAACAATAATATTTCATTAGTAACATGAAAAACATCTGTTGTTTTTGGACATTCCGTAACAAACCTGAACAAAATTTCTTCTTTTTGAGAGTTTTATTAATTTTATAAGCTTAATTCCATTAAATATAGATAGCAAAAGACCATATTGTTCCTAAATATATTTTGGATTTCGAAAACCTATCATAGATTCATTTATTTTGGATATTGAACATAGTAACAAAACTGACCAATTTATCACACTTGTTGTCTTATTTTATATTTTTTTTCCATTAATTAATACAAATAATGAAAAACAAACTCATTATATTTCTAAATCAAGACAAGATTTGCTTTCAAATCCCATTAAAAATATTACAATACGAGTACATGGATGTGAAATTTTAAAGCATATTTTTTGACTGTTGTGCTCAGTTTCTAAAACTCCTCACCTAGTTCTATGTATTTAACAGACTTTGTAACTTGTTTGTCAAGTGTCTTGTGTTACTTAAGCCCATTGACCTCTAAGTATATCCTATTTCTATGCATAAGTCAAACTTCATACAAAATTCGGGTTTGCTATATGTATATATCTATGGAAGATCCGCCTCTTATTACGTAGTCTGTGTATACTTACTCTTTGGACAAAACAAGTAAAAATTCAAAAACTGTGTTCTATGTCCCGTTTTTAGTTGCATGCATCTATTTTACTAAAATTCATACATATCTTCACGGCAAGTCCCTTACGCGGTAGTGGAATGTTAACCTTGGTCTCTCCGGGTACCTACATCCATCCACATTCGCATTGTACTTATATCTGCTTTGTCAATCTTTCATATCTTTTTTAAACATGTAATATGTTCTTATTAAAAAAATCTACCCAGATTTTTGTTTTGCAGTAAGTATGTATTTTACAGATTGTCCTAAATACGAAGGTTAGAAATTAAAGACTTTTAAGGACTTAATATAAAGTGAATTTAGAGGAAAATGAGACGTAGGTCATAATATTTTTAAATTTCTTTACGCGAAGTAATCGAGTAGCAAGTGAATGAAGTCCGTGGGGTCGGCGAGTACTTAGTATAGTTACATAGGTAATATAACGTATGATCTTTGTTAGGTACTTGATCTATCTATCTATACTAATAGCTATCTACACACGGCAACAAGTTATGAAAGATGACTGCTACTGCCATCTAGAATTTAAATTAGATACTACGTAAATTAAAGAAGCATCTTGAATTACTGAACAACGGGATTCTTGAATTACTAGTATTCACTGAAAGTTTGTAGTTCATTACGCTCACCTCCTGCAGTTATATTATCTATATTAATCTAATACTACTACTATCGATATTACGAGCCAAGCGAAACAGGAGCACATTATTTAACTACATTTTTTAAATATTTGACTTGGGAAGGAACAAAGGAGCAGGTGAGACTGCGGAACATTAAAAACATCATGACTTTATGGACTCCCTGACAATAATAATTATAGACAACAGTGAAATCACAAGTTCTTAACATGTATCGTAGAGGGCGCTGCCATATTATGCTATTTTCATCAATAAATTTCATCTTAAAAATAAATCCCTTTAGAGATGTCATTTAACAAATGGATACATTTTAATAACACATACTTATACATTTTAATATTTTTTACTGTGCTGTACTGAGCTGTATGAATACACGTAAGGTTCTGAGTCAGTATCCAGGTTGTTGTAAGTTGGGTTGGTTGTATTAGCGTAAGGTACGGGCTTTTTGGGTATTTCTGGTTTAAAATTCACATAATCTTTCTTCTTCTTCATGTTTTTTTGCTCCATTTCGTGTATAGCATATGAATAATCCGTCGGGTTAATTTCTTTCTTTGCACGTTCACACTTGGGTATTGGCACTGAGTATAACGGCCGGTGTTGGTAAGGTTCAACATATTGGCCATGAGTATGTAAACTGCCTTCAGGTTCCATATAAATGTCTAAAACTTGTGGTTCAGTGGTTCCTGCCAACGGTTGGCTATGGATAGGCTGATTGCTTTTTGGGTGCACTATATTTTCTGTTGAATTTCCATTTCTTCGCTTCTGTAACACATAGTTTAAACAATTAAAGGGCTTACTCCTTTCTTCAAATTCGTCCACACGTGCATACGATCCCTGGATATGTTCCATAGACGGTGCGGCAGTAATCACTTACTATCAGATTATCTATAAACATACTTACTTAGATGTTTCTGCCACTGGGTCAAGAGTCTTTTAAATATTTTTCCGTAGTTATTTATTTTTTAGCAGATGGATTCAGAAATTAAAATACAAGCAAATATTAATTTGTTTAGATTGAGATTAGATCAATTGGCGTATTTTTAACCGAATCTACAAGAGGTTCTCAATTCGACTGTATGTTTTGTTTGCGTGTTTGTTAAGCGATTATTCCGTTAACAGCCAAATGATTTTCATGGTTTTTTTTAGAAAGATAGGTCATTATTTCGAGGTGGTCCTATATTAATTTCATCATAATCAGATTAGTGGTTTTTGAGTTAGATAGATATTAGATTAGATAGATATAGTTAGGTATTTAATATTGCATAAATTTTTCATAAATCATGATGACCTCATAATTGAACTACTCTATTAAATTGCCTGTTATATGAGTGTAGACGAGTACTGGAAAAGGTGCAGAAGGCAGGCGCTTTCTCTTCAAATGTAAAAAAGTTTGTTTATTCAAATGCGAACGTAATTATGTACGCAAGCTAACATGAGCATTTATTTTTTCTTATTATGCTAATAACCGAAACCGTTGTGTAAAAACCGAATTTATATTCAATAATTTAATCATCTTCGTGTACACAAAAGAAAGTTACCTAAGTATTATTCTCAAATTCACTGGGATTCAATCATTAGATCTAGACTTGGTCTCAATGGGCTCACCTCGGAAGTACGACCTTTCAAATAAAAAGTATTTTTAAAATCAGTTCAGAAATGATGACGAAATCGATTACCATAAAAATAATCTCGTCCTTTTTTCGAATTCGTTTCAAAAGAGATACAATGTTATTTGAATTTTGCCTACAAATCCACACGACAAATTTTAAATCATAAGACTTAAGTCGATGTTATCTTTGATATGATATAAAATAAACGTAGGTAATATTGATCGCAAAAGTTTACCGACTCTCGTAAAATTATATACCTACCTAGTCTATCGCATTCTAACCTTTTAACCTTCAGAATATAAGCAAAATATGGATACTCACACGTTTGCGTTTGACACATTTGCATGCATAATATAAAAACAAAAGTAAAATTAATGTGCATATTCCTAAGATTCCATAAAGTATCAATTTGTCAGTGGGAATTCGGATCTCGTCACTTGAAGCAACTTTGCTGTCTGAAACAATAAAATAATGTTAATTTATTTGAGTGACAACTTCTGAGCTTTTCTGAGTTTCTACAGAGCCTTTACCATTAGTTGGTCTAGATTGCGTACGGTAAGTTTCGAGTCGAAATCTATGACACTTTTGGTCTAAAAATGTGTTTCTCTAAGGTACCAATAGAGGCGCTGCTCAAAGTTTTCATACAAATAATTTACAGACGGCAGCGAATAGAGTAAACTTGACAAACCGTAAACTCATGTCAAGGGCTCAGTGCTCTTTGGCTCAGTGTGCTGAGTGAGAGTTTCGTTTGCGTTTGGACGATCCAAATGTATGGAATAAATAAGTTGTTTCGACTGTCCGCTAGAGGCGCTGACAATAATCACATACATCAAGGTAATCGCAAACGCGATAGTAAAGTAAATCATTTCAAAAACTCACACTAGGTACACTGATTACGTTCAGTTACTTACAGAAATCTAAAGCGTTTTTGGCGCCAATATTTGGATTACTTAGTTTTTGATGCAGGCGCTGTTAAAATTTTTTAGAACCCTAACCCTGAGTTGCTTTCGATAATTTACGTATCAACATCTGTAGCACTTTTGGTCTGAAATTGTAGTTAATTTAGTTACCAGTAGAGAGCTTTTTAAAGTTTTCATATACATAATTTACGGAGATTCATATTTTTAAATGAAGAAACACTTGTACCTACTGTTTTACTTATTGCTAATTATAATTCATTATTTTATAAATAGCCTACCGGTTTCGCTTATGACAGCATGTTTAGGGCTAGAACTTAAACTACTCACCTTAGTTTCAAGTGTTTCTTCATTTAAAAATATGAATGTTGGTAAGTTTAACCAAGCGCCGACGATGGAAAACATCAAAAATTTACAGAGACGCTGGCGAGTATAGAACTATAAACTCATGTTAAGAGCGCAGAGCCACCAAGAGTTTACGGCTTGTCAAGTTTACTATATTCGCTACCGATTAGTCTCCAAATTATTTGTACGAAAACTTTAGACAGTGCCTATATTGGTAATTAAGAGAAACACATTTTTAGACCAAAAGTGTAATCGATCGATTTCGATACGTAGCTTACCGAACGTAATATATACCAACCCATAGTAAAGGCTCAGAGGCCTTACCATATTACTGTTAAATATGTAAATCAAAAATCGAAACTTAATCGGTTCTTTAATTTAAAACAATTGATTCAGTGTCGCTGACCTCATGCATGAATAAATGTCATTAACCTGTTGTTGCAATCATAACGTACAAACGCATATCAAGCAAATATCTTCTTTCACGTTTAAGTTTTTTCAGATTAAAAAATACGACTCTACAATGTTATTTTAGTGTATTATGAAAAATTTTATGTTTGTCCGTGCATAAATTTCGAAATGGTCACTATTTTTTAATAAATGTGCTCTTCTGTAAAATGACGATTTTGTTGCCATCGATATATTTTACAGCGATCATAGTAAGAGCTCTAGGCCCTTACATGAGTTTACGGCTTGTTAAGTCTGCTACACTCGCTACAGTGTCTAAAAATATTTCTATGAAAACTTTAAAAAGCGCCTCTAGTGGCAACTAAGAGAAACACATTTTTATACCAAAAGCATTATAGATTTCGACACGTAACTTACCGAACGTATTCTATATCAATTCATGGTAGAGGCTACGTAGTCATGTTCATTTACGTCAGAACAACAGTTTCTAAGTTATTGACATGCGCACACAGGGAGACATCACAGACAGAAACCAAAAAAATGTGAGCTTGGAAAATTGAACCGATACCAAAAATACTGGTTCTATGCTGATACTTAGCGGTTCTTGTCATTTTAATACTTGGATACCGTTTCCAAATCGGGTACCTGTATTCCGTATACCAGTACTGTTCCGATACCGACTCCTAGCAAATGCCTGAACTAATACCGATAAATACCTAAAGTACCCGTCATGAGAAGCTGTAAATTATGTAAACATTCGATAAAAGTATTTTTTTTAATATTTAATTAATTAATAATTTAAATATGTATAGTAAATTACGTATGTTTTGACATTTTTTTCGTGGCAAATTGATTTCCTTAGATGTACTGGGTACTGGCTTCATTACACGTTAATACACAATAACAAATAATGGATATAAAAAATTAAAAATTAAGGCAACAATTAACAAAACTAACAACAATAACAAAGTGATAACGAAAAGATAAAAAAAATAACAATAACAACCAAATCCGCGATTTTAACAAAGCAATGAAAAATTCAAAACTCGAATGACGCGTTGATTTCCAAAAGTCGAACCGATGGTTTGCATTCCCGGCGACCGGCGCGTCCCCGTACCAAGACACTCAAACGTCAGTTATTAGATAATATGACCAAATTAAATAGATTGTTACTTTCATATAACCCGTCTATTTTTTTATTTCGATTGAATATGGTCAGTTTATTGTTGTCTCAAAGTAAAAAAAAAACTTGGTAAAAGATGTTTGTTTACATAATTTATAGCTTCTCATGACGGGTGCTTTATGTATAAAAATCAATGCCACTTTTCGTTGTAATTTTATAACTCAAGAACAGGCTCACCTATCCAAACCAAATGTTTAGGCTTTATTCGGACTATTTAGTAGATGGTCTATGTGAAATTTGCATAAAACCGGTCTAGCGGTTCGTCATTTACCACATTTTTTATAATAAATTAATTCAATAAATGGTATATCGTTTTGTAAATTGGTATTTTTTAATCAAATTGATCCTTTTTCAGATGGACTAAGCTGTTATATTGAAACTTGTTTCAGTCATTTTTTTTCTTTTTTGTTATGTTGTACCTATAATGTCATTTATGCGGTCATTTCTTTTTGAACGTGCCAAAGAGTCAAGGAAAACGTGCTTCGAATAAAGAAAATTTGTCAGCGATAATTATTGCTTGGAGTTTTGGCGCCATCGAGAGAAAAGATGGTCGAAGTTTTTTCATAATTATTAAATTTCTTGTTGATATTGAGTGAAATTAGTCAATTTTGGTGGAATTTTGTACAATTTTGTTCAGTGAAAGAAGAAATAATCATAAAGAAATTAGCGTATCATGTATTTCCTCGTTGCTGCCAAATCTCCTTACATGAGCTTAATGAGGCCACCGCTTTACAAAAGAGCCTGACATGACTTACTGACGACTTATGACAGATGACTAATTATAATTGATCAAAATTGATATAAAATTTGATGCAAATTTCTACTTGACGAATGGCAATATACTAAAGTGAAGGCCAAAACTTAAAGAAAAAAATATTGGTTTGTGTTTATATTTTTAAAAATAGAGTTTCTAATTATAATAAGTTTTAAAATGGTTAGCAATTAATAAAAAAAATATTTGAATAAATGGATTTGGTGTTTCAATATTTTTTTTAAATACATATTTCGGTTATACGTAGCGAAGCACGTACCGGGCCTTTAGTACCTAATAAAAGTACCCCATGAATACAGGAAAGTCTTTGCCAATTTCCTGTTTTAGGTATCGGTGTCATTTAAATCTGTCAAAAAGGAACAGAGTTCTTCTTCAATAAAAAAAATATATTTCCTTTTATTGAACCAGTACTGATATAAAGGTATGAAACAGAAACCCTCCAAGCGATAGTAGCGGTAGCAAATCTGGTACTGGTACAAACTGGTATTGCTTCAAGGTCTCAAAACAACCGACATTTCAAGCCCAGGTGTGTAGTCGTAGTATTAGATGTTGACGGGGAAGAAGCTAAAGGTATCGTCTTTTCTTTGGGCATTCGCTTGAAGATTCTCATACAGATATCTTTCATACAAATGACTTTTCCCCGTGTTGGTCCGGGCTCCTTTGAAGAATAGACCATCTGCCTTCCTGCGATTCCTGCCGCCATAACGTCATGACGTGTTCCGGTTCGGAGGGTAAGGTAGCCGGTAAACTTACTATTGCTCAAGGCCTAACATTTCGGCCTCAGGTTGGCAACGCACCATTAAAACCTTTGGTGTCTCTAGGCGGTGGAAATTTCTTACCATCAGGAAATCCGTCTGCTTGTTTGCCTTCCAATATCATAAAAAAACGTATTTGTAGTTTCTTAGGAATGCGCGTAACAATACAATGGTGATTATTAATTATACATTTTGTTTGGATAAATTCTCCCCAAACATTTATTTGTTATTACATATTTATTTCAGTATAGTAAATTAATGCAATACAAATATTAAAATATTTAAAGCTTCTGTGGCTTTGGCTAAAAAAGTTATTACACTAATGTTGAAATTATGGGAAAATTAAAAATAATAAGACCGTTAATTTATAAAATTAAAGACTTTAGTCCGGAATTGTTTCTAAATGATTTTCACCATTTTCGTTTGTCCAACCATACAAAAGAAGCACAAATAAATATAAAAGTGTTCACTTTGTATAGCGTAGGGTTTGATAGCCCCATCGTTCACTTGTGCAAGGACAGGCGCGAATTCTGGCGGGGAGTATTTACGTGCGACAATTTAATTGATAATTGTATTTTAAGTGCTGCTTGGTTAAAAAGCAGTTGATCTAAATTTTTCAAAGGAGTTCGAAACCAGCACGTCAGATACAGTTCTTGCAACTTACGAAGGCGAGTGGCCTTTACTCGAGGTAAACGCGTATCTGTACATATTGTCAAAGTGTGCGTGAGATCGAAATCAGTATGGTTAGCATAAAAAAAAACAAATTTAATATAATAACAAATAGTACACTTTAGGTAAATAATTATAAATGTTCGCTACTAATAAGTAATTTTTATAAAATTAAAACTCGCTCGCATTCGTGAGATACAAGAACAGTTACTGTTATTTTCAATACTTACATGGCTTCTACATTGTTGCTAAGTATTATTGCAAATTAGTAATATGTTTTGTGTACTTACCACTTTTTTCATTCTGCTCTTTGTTATTCTTGACCACATCTATTTGCTTATCTACTTCTTTATCTCCACTATTATCATGCTTCCCTTTTTCATTCTTTTCCGCATGTATTTCTTTGTGTATAGCATAAAAAAAACAAATTTAACATAATAACAAATAGTACACTTTAGGTAAATAATTATAAAAGTTCGCGACTAATAAGTAATTTTTATAAAATTAAAACTCGCTCGCATTCGTGAGATACAAGAACAGTTACTGTTATTTTCAATACTTACATGGCTTCTACATTGTTGCTAAGTATTACTGCAAATTAGTAATATGTTTTGGGTACTTACCTTTTTTTTCATTCTGCTCTTTGTTATTCTTGACCATATCTATTTGTTTATCTACTTCTTTATCTCCACTATTATCATGCTTCCCTTTTTCATTCTTTTCCGCATGTATTTCTTTGTGTCCATAGTTGTTTTCGTTTTTGCTTGCGTTATTTGATTTTTCATAACTTTCAACTTCAACTGACTCAAAGTGACTACTTGTTTCATTCTTTTTTAATTGAATATCTTTGTATTTTGTACTGTTAACTTCATTTTTCTTATCTATACTATCATCGATTTCCCTGTCGCTTACTTTGTTAGTAAGATTCTGTTCAGTCGTATTATTAAAATCTGTATACTTGGTATTGTTTTGAACATTATTCGTAGTGCTCATTTGCAAAGTTGCTTCACTTTTAACTGACCCATTTTGCGTACCCATTCTATGTTTGTCTTCATTAACTTTATCCATATTACTTACGGTAGTATGTTTATTATTTTCAACGTCGTTGTCAATATTTCTGCTACTATTATTATTTTTATCATCATTCGCAGTATTGTCTTGTATTTCCCTGTTATCATATTTCTCAGTAACACTCCATTCAGTCGTAGTTTTAATTAATTCCTTCTTAACCATTTCCCTTTCATTTTGAACATTGACCGATTTGTTTGTTTTGACAAGGTTTGTTTCCTCTGTATTTTGTTTAACAAAATGTATCTTTTTTTTATACGTTTGTCCTCTTTGTGCTCTTTCGTTAGCTATGCATGTGACGTAAAATTCTTTTAGATTATCAATACAGGAGGTTTTTATTATATAGTGATTGCTACTTAGCTTTTCTGAACATGCTGATTTTCCTTCATAAACTAAGACAAAAAAGAAATGTTACCATATTTTACTAGCATATAATTTTAATCATCAGACCGCCGGTTCCAAACTCAATGTTATGCAATAACTAAGTACATACTAACTCAGTGTCATCAGGTAGTCGTTGGTGCTCTGGTTTTACCTCTGCCTCCGTCTTCGGGGATATGGTTCCTAAAATATTATAAAACGGTTCACATAATACATCTGCCTACTAAGTGCCAATAGTGTGTGCCTATGAAGTGGCTAAATAGAAATATGTTCTGTAGCAAATGTACCTAGTTGTATAAATACCGTTACAATCGACATATAATTTAACGACATCTTTTTGTCTTTTTTTAACAAATGTTAATATTATGTATGCCGAAAGAGATAACGACATTTTTGTCTTAGCTCATTTTTGCGTCGATTAAAAGTGATGTCATGACAGTCCTCATGTTTGCCAGAAACGCCATTTTTTGGGTTTAATTTATAGTGATGTACTATTTTAATTGCCGATATTTTATTTTACGCTCCCAGAAAAGAATATTTGGACAAGATATGAATGGATACCATTGACATTGAAAATATCAATCACAGTCTATCGTAATAAGAATTATTTTAATTGCTCACTTTAAAGTAAAGAAAGTGGTTAGAATGTAATCTGATCACATTTTTTTGAAATGATAATGAATATTGTAATAAAGATAACTATTAAATAAGGGGGTGTTTCTGTGGATGGATTGACATGCGGTTTTTTTGTATGATTATTAGCTATTATGAGGAGACCTGTCCAGTCGTTCAGTGTTGTCAGCTCATTTCTTAGCTGCGGATTGGATTTTCTCTTTTTAATTTAAGTAGACCAAACACGCTAATGAATAATGATGCATCTAAGCTGGTCTGGACCTCAAACACTTTCCTCCGTAAGCTGAGAATGTCATCGAGTTTGAACTCATTGGATTGGTCTTAACTAGATTTGTTCATATTTGCTGATGTCAAGGACTTCATGACAATGACCTGATGATTGAGCTGGGAAGTGGCTGATAGATCATAGTTTAAAAGTTATTGTATTGCGTTTCGTAATCGGTGCAGTTCATCAAAAGAACATAGTTAGAGAGATTTTTTGAAAAAAAGTTTGACATGACTTTGTAAGTACCTAGATGTATCCGGCTGTGATGCTCCTAAGCTATCGTGTTTCGTTGGAAAGCAGCGGATTGAGATGGTTCTCACGCCCATATTACCGAAGAAGTAGGCAGAGGCACAACCAGGGCACCTAAGACTAGCCGAAGACACTGTTGAGCTATCGCTGTCACTGTCGACCGAAGTCTCACAATGTGATGTGGCAAGTCTATCGCCGACAACAAAACAACAACAACAAACAAAAATTGAAAAAACCAAATTTTATTTTTGTTGCCCAACCCGGGAATCGAACCCGGGACCTCATGCAGTCAAGTCCAACACCCGGCACCTTTGTTAGCTGCGGTCGAGGTCTTAGACGCATAATCTGGATTTACTAAAGATTTCCTGTTACCATTTCTTTTGGATTTACCTAAAATACTCCAGGGTTATGTCTCTTCGAGCTCCTTACCACACCTGTCAGTTACTATCAGGAAAAAAATCACACAAAGAGAAAAACCGAGATAATTTAGTTTGTAGTTATTATAGTTTAATATTTTTTTATTGTGTTAATTATTGTTAGACTGTTATACGATTTTTAGCAGGTTTATTTTAATTTAATTCAATGTTCATAGTTAAGACAGAACAACGTCTGTAAAATCATTCGTAAGTACACTATTTATAACTCAATAACGGTTGAACCGATTTGGCTAAAATTGGTTAGAAGGTAGCTTAGAATTAGGAGACGAACAAGATACTTTATTTTGTTAGAATGCGAGAAAACTAATGTTTATAATGTTTTATTTTCCCTATACAAACGGATGGAACGAATTTCGATGGAACATGTATCTTTGTATGTTTATTGCAAATTTTAGAATGGGGATGGGACTGTACGAAACCTCAAGGCATGTCTCTCTAAGGAGGGGACGTGTCGTAATATTATTTTATAGTAGAATTATTTTTTATAGAAGAGGAGGCAAGCGAGCAAGTGGGTCACCTGATGGAAAGTGATCACCTCCGCCCACGGCTATCCGCAACACCAGGAGTATCACAGATGCGTTGCCGACCTTTAAGGAATGAGTGCGCTCTTTTCTTGAAGGTTCCTAAGTCATAATCGTTTGGGAATACCGCCCTCGGTAACTGATTCCACAAAGGTGTAATACGGGGTAAAACATGTCTTCGGAATCGCACAGTTGTAGATCGCCACGCATCGAGATGATGGGCATGATACCTTGAGCTCTGACGCGATGTCCGAAGGTGGAAATCAGCGGTACCTATATCTTTACATATAATAAATCTGTAGAAGGGTCAATTCTGTACATTGAAAATATTGAAAAAATAAATAGCAGGGGGTGTTACTGGATCGATACCAAACCCAAATATGTGATTAAAAACTTTTTGTCTGTCTGTCTGTCTGTCTGTATGTTCAGGCATCACGTGAAAACTAACGGTTCGATTTCGGTGAAACTTTTTATAATTATACCTTATTATCCTGGGCATAAATTAGGATACTTTTTATCCTGGAAAAATACGTAGAAAAAAATCCTTAATTTTTCAGTTTTAGACCGACAGAAGCTAGTATATAAATTTAAATGTACATGAATGATTTTTCTTTGTCAAAAAACAGCGAACAAGCAAACGGCTCTCTAGATTACGTTGCTGTCCAGCGGCCGGTATGTTAGCAAGTTGTGCAAGTCTACTGGCTACCCTACTCTCTGGACTGGAAGCAACATTGTTACCATGGAGACAGGAACAAGTAAGATGGTGGATCTCTAGCCGTCCAAGTTGGTGCACAGCACTCTACTACCAGTGGTCTTGTCCCGTTTTCCTTTTGCTTGCCTCTTACGAGCCAGACTATGTATCTCAGTTGCCAACTAGTGTACATCAAATATCTGTCAAATGACGTGTTTTATATTTGCTCTCTCAAGTGACAAACAGAAATACAAAAGAGATAGCAAACACAAATGTACACTTTTCCATTTTGAGTTGGCAACTGACATACATAATCAGCCCCCAGGTCTATTTTACACAGACGATCCAGTTGGTCTGGGTCCTTTTCTGGTCTGTAGTCTGGCCTGTATAGGACCCGGACTGACACAGGGAAATTAATATAAACCTCTAATTGATTAATAAACATCTTTTCTCGGGTTCGTGTGAACAAGTAGCCTTAGGGTGCGTAACAGGCTTAACACCACATCCTTTTTCCATATTGGTAACGGGATAATCGTCTTAGGTGTCTTTGCGCGACATATATTTCAGGTTTGTTAGCTGTGTAGTCATACAAAGATGTCTAGGTATTAATTTCTTGTCACTGTAGTGTCTGAAGGCATATATCGAACACGACGAATTATATAAAAAAATGTTATAAGAAAGTACTTGGCATTATCGCGAAAGACAGATCCATTTTGCTGTTTTTTATTTTTTTACATTCGATATCAAACTCGTCGTTTTCTTTAAAATGGACTTCTTCTCCTGTGATATTTTGCATATTTTTTGTATTTTTTATTACCAATCCCCACACGCTCTCTGAAACATAAAATTGAAATTACTTTTTTAATCCCCGACAAAACCTGCTTGGTACAAAATCGATAATTCCTCTTTTACAGTCGGGGGTTAAAAGTTGTTTGCCTCGGGATATGGCGACTTCATCTCGCTGGTGGTAATATAGTACATAATTAGTTCCCTATTGCATTAAGTCACAATAATTAGGTTGTGCCTTTTATCTTAGAGTCAGTGTTTGCAATTATCTTATTGCACATTGAAGAATATGGTACATTTGCTTATTAAGATCTAGACTATGAGGATTCAAAGCTCCAGTAACAGCAACGGTGTTACTGAAGTTCTGGAGTCTAATTATACTCGTTTCATAACCTTCCAAACCTAGACTGTGTAGTGAATAGGTTAACGCGTTGAATTCGCCACTTGGTAAAGCAAATAACGCTCTTCCTGACCTGAAAAGTAAATATGTTTTCGCCCATACCTCCCAAGAGGTAGGCAGAGGCACAACGAGGGCAACCACGTTAAGCCGAAGACACTAAGTCCCACAATGAGATAGATGGCAAGCATGTCGTCAACCAGACATATATCCAATCCCAGCTAACGTTATTTTTATTAGAAAATTGAAATTATTCAATTTCGTTTTTTTTCTTGCCAACCCGAGGAAAGAACCCGTGATCTTAAGAACTCAAGTCCGACTCCAAGCCGCTAGACCACAGAGGACTCTTCCTGGACTTAACCTTATTATTTCTGTGTTTGTTCTAAGCGAGCCGTTGCCCGTGAATTTGTACACCCGTTGAAGTGAAATTTTGTGGTTAGTCTGATGGGAACGAAAGATTTCCCACAATGAAATGTATTGCTAACGTTGACCCGTATCTATTATGTACTAATAATACTGCTACACAAGAATTTGATAATCCGTTCATTAGTTTTTGAAAAGTGAAAAGACAAAGAGATAAACCTATGAAAAAAATATATAATTAATACCTATAAATTGTAATACCTATAAAACAACATAAAATAGCTGTTTTTCTATTAGCCAATCCTGTAAAAGTAATTGGCAACGATAACCCAGATAAATGACAGACAACCTAACTTGTGCAAAAAATGGTGTAACACCATTTATTGAAAAAATCCTTTATTAAAAAACGAAAAAAAACTTAAAGATTTTTTAAAGGCAACCCATTATTCAATAAGTACATTTTACAACCTTTATTATACACCAGCTCGGTGTAGGTCGACCTAGTATGTTCGCATGTTAGACAATAATTTTATATTAAACATATTTAAAAATCTATAAATTTTAAAGAAAGAAAAAATTTCGCCCCAGACAGGATTTGAACCTGCAACCTTTGGTCTCAAGCCGACTCTAACCAATTGAGCTACTGAGGATTCAAGTCCCGTGGCGAAATTTTTAATTCCTTTCTAACCCGTTAACGCGGGTAGTTACGTCCTATAGATACACAATTCTGAGTACCCACCAAATGAGTTCATCACCGATGAAATTCACATTTTTTTAGAATGGACATAACTTTCGTTACTTGCATCGTATTTTTATTTTTTTTTATTTTTATAGCACTTGCCCTGTGCGTGGGATAAATTTCTATAAATTTTAAAGAAAGAAAAAATTTTTTCTTTTTTTTTTGCTAAAAAAAAAATAATACGATATTTAAAAATAACTGGGCCTCTATCATGAGTTGGCATAGATTACGTTCGATAAGTTACACTTTTGGTTTAAAAATGTGTTTCTCTTAGTTACCAATAGAGGCGCTGTTCAAAGTTTTCATACAATAAATGACAGAGACGGTAGGTAGCGAGTATAGTAAACTTGACAAGCCGCAAACTCATAGTTAGGGCTCTACATTATTTTAAGTACTTCTGGTTATTTACAAGATATTATATCTATTTTTAATTTTGGTCAGGTGGTTCCGCTTGTCAGGGATAATCTCTAAACTAATTTGGGTAGAACTTTCACTGAAAGTTAGAATACACGTTTTGGTCTTTTGTTCCGAAATTCCTGTACGTTTCATGCCAAAAACCCCACCTAAGTCCCCACTCAAATACAGATAAAACACTTACCCTTAGCAATGGCGGAACCTGAAAATAAAAACAATGTAAGATTGAAAAAGTTTGCGCTTACTTATTTTTCAAAGTTACAGTTTTGTTCCTTGAATAAAATAATCAAAGACAATATACCTAATACAGACTTATCTCTGGATAGTTCTAGCATACGTAGCATATTCTGTTCAAGTTCAACAAAATAATTAGGAGTTTTCCCCGTGTTGGTCGGGCTCCTTTGCAGAATAGACCATCTGCCTTCCTGCCAGGCAGCTCGTAAAAGGCGAGCGAAGGCTTACCGTCACTAGCACCGTGACATCTGACTAGGTGGTAGAGTTTTGTAGCGGCTCGCTCCGGTTGGTACCACCGCCTTCAATATTCCTGCTACCATAACGTCCAATGCTTGCCGTTGACGTGTTCCAGTTTTGCTCGAGGCCTAACATCCCGGCCTCAGGTTGGCAACGCATCTTTCTCACCTTTGGTGTCCGTGAATTTCTCACCATCAGGAAATCTGTCTGCTTGGTTGCCTTCCACTTTCATAATAAAAAGGAGTATACAAAAGAAACTTGTTTTATTCGCTGGTTCAAAATTAATAAAATTACTTTAGAATATTCGAAGTATAGGATTCATCCTCCAACATATACGATTACTATTCCTTTATAATCCCCATATTTGTTTGTAAGCTACAAATGAAATTTATACAAATTTTCCGTTTCCAAATTATTTCCAAAATGTATCCAAGTCCATTCTCCACAATTTTAAATAGATCTAGAGGTACCGAAGGCACGCGAGTGCTACCTAATGCCCCTTTTTTTTAACCCTCATAAATTGAAAAGAACCACCTAAATCCATCCGAGAAATCGGCCTAGTGACTAGCATACAAGGAAAATTGTACTAATGAGAAAGAGTGGGATTGATAGGAAGTGTTGGTGTTAAAATGAGAAAGGGCATGTTTTGCTGGTTCGGACATGGTACAAAGAACGACAGATGAAAGATTGACAAAGCAGATAAACAATGCGAATGTGGATGGATGTGATACCTAGGGAGACCAAGGTTAACATTCCACGATCAGATCACTCGGATATAATCCGAGGGTTGTGTCAAGAGTCTCCGAAATCGGCGTGTTTGTATGAAAAGGGATATGTATGTATAATGAATGTGAAGGAAGCCAGACAGGTTTGTCAGGATCGTGAGGTTTGGCACTCGATACTCTCTACCAACCCGGTAAGGTACTTGGCGTGAAGATATGTATGTATGTAATTGTACTAACGAAAACATGCAGGCTTAGAATACAGTCAATAGGTCTATATAATTTAAAAAACTTACATAAATTCCAATCACACACTCCTAAAAATAACACGAGGACTATGGATACTTTCATTTTCACATATTACACAGAGTCTACGTTTTCAGATATTTGGTACTTTTTATTGCATACGTAGTATTTATTATTTTGTTAGATTTATGTATTCACTTTTAACACGAAAATTATAGTAATATACGAAGAATCATCTGCTACAGTTAAAATCCAGTGTTTTCCTCGCTTGCCAGGGCTGCTTAAACGTTTTGTTTTCTGTTTCGATAATAGATTAAATAATTTATGAAAATACGTTTATACGTTTAGAAATTATTTAAAACGTGTACACGAGCGTTCATCTCTAATCTATAACTACTAATAAGTATTATAAAGCTGAAGAGTTTGTTTGTTTGAACGCGCTAATCTCAGGAACTACTTTGGACCCCTTTTCACTAAAATTGTGCGGACGCAGGAGCATAAAATTTGGCACACTTATAGTTTATGTGTAGAAAAAGTGCAGAACGCTAATATTTTTCAATAATAATGTTTATAAAGTATGTACATTAAATAAGGTAATAAATAAAACGTTACCCACACTACCATGCATTTGACACACACAAACAAATATATTGATGATAACGATAATGATCACAGATGGCACAAAGTAGTTGGTCCTGAGAAATGAAGATGGCGTTCTTATCAACAAGGTATTAAAAAATATTATGGTCGAATTTCGACCAACGGACGACCACTAGTAAAAATATAGCGCTGAATGTGTTGGTAAACGCAGAACTTCCGAACGACTGGACCGATTTGGTTAATTCTTTTGTTATTGTGTTAGTTATCATCAAGAGAAGGTTCTTATGAAGAGTAAAAGCGAGAAAATTGCAGAGAAAATGGGTAAAACAATACTTTATTATTTCCCATACTGAACGAGTGAAACGAAGTTCGCCGGGAGAGTTAGTTTTTAATAATAATAAATTAATAGACAAGTCAAAATAAGAAAATAATTTAAAGTGAAATGTAAAGTTGATTGAATTTACTGTCCACAAGACCACTTTGGGGGTCATTGGCCAGAAGCGTGCACGTCGCGATCCCTGCCAGTCCATTGGACTGCAATTCTGGCCCGAAAAAGTGCCGCAGAGCGGGTTAGGGCGTTCCCTGG
>NJDD01001951.1:103920-115160 GCA_002245505.1 Calephelis nemesis | reverse complement strand
ATGTACCGAGGAAGGTTCTAGATTTATTTTTATTTATTTCACTAAAGGGATTACTGTGAAATAGGGGTAACAGATAAAATTGTATTGGGCTACAATTCACACCGCGTGGTTTATTTATAATTATTTTTTAAAGTATGTTCTTAACATATTGTCTCTTTTTTTAATCATAAGTTTTGTCATTTGGATTTTGCAAACATAACACTACTTAGAATAGTGTCCAAAGAATTAGAAATTCGGAATGTAGTGTTGTAATCTTCTTTCAATAAAACATCCCTTGCTTGTCGAAATATATTTACTGCTTCAAAATCGAACGACGACTGTGGACGACTGCCACGACGAAACTATTTATAAAGTTTTTTAGTCGACAACAATACTTCTTTTAGCAGTCAACATAACATAGCGGATATTCAGATAATTAAATTAATAATATCAGTACCGGCAATTACTTTATGACAAAAACAGATAGTTTAATTATTAGCTACAATAAATACTTGATTGATAAATACAATCCGATGTATCCGACGACTAAGACATGATATAATTTAGTATATAAGTAATATACTCGATACATTCATGATTGCCAACATGACATAATTTAGTATAATAAGTAATTCACTCAGACGCGGCCCTGGGGACTTTGCCGCCCTGGGCGATATCTGCGATTCCCCCCTCCCACTCCCTTGCTTTGACGCTGTCACCGTTCTGTACAGCGCGGCGGCGCCGGCGACGGTTGTTCGATACAAGCCGAGTGATTTATTTTATATTTGGACTTGGATTATAATCGTAACTCGAGGCTTCCACTAACGTACATATTCTTAGGCTTGTTCTTTGTGTAAAATGTGATACAGAAAATTTTACCCTTCACATTCATATCATGATTTTATTATTTTATTCATATTTTAAAATTTGCCGTTCTTTTAAATTTTCCGCCCTGGACAGCCGGCCGGTCCGCTCACCCCTGAGGCCGGCCCTTTATACACTCGATACATTCATGATTGCCAGCAGTAGAGAAAAATTGAAATACACAAGTCATCTTAAGCTTATGTTCGGAATGAATTCCAACCATAGTATTTATAAATGTAAAAGTTTGCCTATCTATTAACACCTATGTCGATTTACTAAATAAATCGTGTTAGCGTTTAAATGGAATTGGAATCGAGTGTTTGCAGTTTTAATGCGCTTAAATTATTTTTTAACATGTGTTTCATTCACGAATTCGTCAACGTAGAATAGATTTTAATACAGACTTTCATCATCCAAGTCCTTAGGGGGTTGATCATTGAATAAATAATTTAAACGCAGTAGTAAAACTGCAAAAAACCGACTTCAAATTTGGAATATATGTGGTTTTCTCGTGAATGCTAATGTAGACCTGGACCGTATAATGGGACCACCGCGGGAGTCTAGGCTTTCAATTAAAAAAAATTGTGTGTGTACTTATGTACACGCGTTAGAAGTTGTACATCTTCGGCGTAATAAGATAAAAATCTTTTTCAAATTTTCTCTTTTGCCTTATTTTACATTTGTAGACAAAATGACACTAACCATAGAAACAAAGAAATATTGTGAATACAGTTGTCAGTTCTCACGCAAACATACGTAGATGTCCTTACTTTTACCTTGTTGGTACCTTTTTTTGAAAAACTAAAATGTTATCTATAGCTAACTTCATCATGTCGGTTTTTAAGAAGTATAACTTCAAAAACGATTTTGAAAATCCGTCCACAAACAACAACAAACTAGGTGGTAGAGTTTAGAAGCGACTGGCCTGGATTGGTACCACCGCCTTATCTATTCCTGCCGCCATAACGTCATGACGTGTTCCGGTTCGGAGGGTAAGGTAGCCGGTAAACTTACTTTTGCTCGAGGCCTAACATTTTGACCTCAGGTTGGCAACGCACCATTACCACCTTTGGTGTCTCTAAGTGGCGTGAATTTCTTTCCATAAGGAAATCCGTCTGCTTGTTTGCCTTCCAATATCATAAAAAAAAGGGAACACCGGAATAATCGCGAAACATACATACAAAAAAAAACATACGGGTCGAATTGAGAACCTCTTCCTTTTTTCGTCGGTCGCCTATGTTTGAACTCTGATCTTCGAACATAATCGATAGTAAAATAGTCTATCTCTATCATTTAAATCGGTTCATGAGGTTGGCGGAGAAACGTAACCGACAGACAGATTTTCGCTTTTGTAATATCCCCAAAGATCCCATAGCAGCACAAGCAGGGCACCCAGGACTAGCCGAAGACACTAAGTAACACAATTCGATAGATGGCAAGCCTATCGCCAACCGGCCACATATCCGATCCCGGGCAACATTATTTTCATTAGAAAATTGACAACATACGTTCTCTAATATTTTTGTTGTCCGACCTGGGAATCGAACCCGGGACCTCAGACTCAGACAAGAAGTGATATATAACATACTAGCTACTGCCCGCGGCGTTGCCAGCGTGATTCCACAGGAACATTATTTGGGCATAAAAATTAATCTATGTGTTAATCCCAGTTACCATCTATGCGTGTACCAAATTTCATGAAAATCGGTTCAGCAGTTTTTGCTTGAAGGATTAACAAACAAACAAACAGATAAACTTTCGCATACATAGTATTGATTGGATATTTGCAAAGATTTATATAGAAAAACCACAAACACCCAACTCAATAATCCAGTCTGAAAATCGTTGTTTTCCAAACAAATGGCTGTAATTGACCGAATATTTTAATGAAGAATAAACGATCTAAGCCCTTACCATGAGTTTAAGGTACTATAGAAAAGAAAACAAAAGAAAAAATATTTATTTGCGGAATATGAGTGTTACAAAGATGTTACAAAATTATTTAAGCGTTTCAACATATTCTACCAACTTGTGGTGTGCAAATATTTAATAGGTTTTAATCAAATTACTAATTTTAATTATTTAGTTACTATTTACACACTGTATTTTGTATTTATTACATGATTATTTATTAATACAAAAAATTTTTAGAATGTAAATTAATTTATCCCTATCTACCGTAAACTACCACTATACTAAATACACTACATACTAGCTCATATATACTCACTACACTAAAAATAACTGAAATTTGTGTGTTTAAAAAAATGTGTGAGTACTTATGTACACGCGTTAGAAGTTATACTTCTTCGGCGTAATAAGATAAAAATCTTTTTAAAAATTTTATCTTTTGCCTTATTTTACATTTTTGTAGACAAAATGACACTAACCATAGAAAAAAGGTATTTAATACATTAAAAGTTTTATTATAATGCATTATTTAGTTAAATAAAGTTTATTTAATATTTAATAAAAACTAAATTGTTATCTATAGCTAACTTCATCATGTCGGTTTTTCGTGACGGTGTGCGCGCGCATCGTAAAAATTTACCCTCATCATTTTTTCCTAACGCGCCAAAAGAAGTATAACTTCAACAACTAATATTCGATTATGAGTAATTAAACTTTATCTATAATAGCGAAACTCTTCTATAATTAGCCCTATTTTTTATGATATTGGAAGGCAAACAAGCAGATGGATTTCCTGATGATGAGAAACACTAAACACACCTAAGGACTTAATGGTGCGTTGCCTACTTGAGATCCTGGGATGTTAGGCCTTGAGCAAAAGAATGTTTACCGGCTACTTTATGCTTTATGCGAAACATTTCAACGGCAAGCACTGACGTTATGGCGGCAGGTAAAATAGGCGAGTAGCTGCAAAACACTCCCACCTAGTCAAAAGTCACGGTGCCAGTGACGGTAATCCTAAGCCCTATACTTGTTCATTTCGTTTATGGTAACCACAAACATAATTTTTAATTATTTATTACTAAAATTAAGTAACCAAATAGGCGTGTCTATTACAAACAAAACTTAATTTGTATCTAGTACTAGATCCTACTTTTTTATTTAATGTTTTATTGGTTTTTTTGTTTGTTTTACTAGTGTTTTTTATCTATATTATGTGGAACTTTTACCCTGCAGGGCGTGTCAGCCCAATTTTATGCAAATTTTTGATTTTATTAAATCTTACTTATCTTACTTAATATGTAAACATAAAAACATCTTAAATAAGTTGCGGCTGCACTTGTTGGCTGAGATAGAATATCCATAAATACTCCTACATTCATTATAATATTATTATTGTATGTATGTATTAACGTTTTCTTTCAATCACGACTCCTCACACACGCCATAAAAAAATATTACACATCCTCTACCTCCTGTCTCGCCTCCGTGGTCTAGCGGTTCAGTTGTTGGATTTACCTAGTTGAGGTCACGGGTTTGAATTCCGTGTCGGGCAATAAAAAGAAAATGTGGTATTTCCCAATTTCTAATAAAAAAATGTTGCCCGGGATTGAATGTGTGCCCGTTTTGCGATAGGCTTGCCACCTATCACATTATGTGGGCCTTAGTGTGTTTGGCTAGTCGTGGGTGTCCTGGTTGTGCCTCCGCTTACCTCTTCGTAGATTTGGTCATGAAGATACTTACTTACTTACTTTACTTTTTAAATTATTCATGAGATGTGCAAATTTGTTTTACAGGTATTAGTCAAAAAGTGGTGGTACTTTACTAGGTGGTAGAGTTTCGCATCGATTCGCCCGGATTGGTACCACCGCCTTACCTATTCCTGCCGCCATAACCTCATGACGTGTTCCGGTTCGGAGGGTAAGGTAGCCGGTAAACTTACTTTTGCTCGAGGCCTAACATCCTGACCTCAGGTTGGCAACGCACCATTACCACCTTTGGTATCTCTAGGCGGCGTGAATTTCTTACTATCAGGAAATCCGTCTGCTTGTTTGCCTTAATATAACATAAAAAAAAAAGTTTTTGTTCTATTTTGTTAAACTATGAAGTTCTACTTCAATTAACAAAACACATTTTGATAATAAATAGCACTTAGTTCGCAAGTAACTTTTCTATGTAACCAGAAACAAAAAATGGTGTGTGCTATTCACACACGATAGAAGTGAAACTTCAGTAAATCGACAAAAGAATGAGATCAATATATATTTGTGTCTCTTACCTGCAAAAGAATGAGATGAATATATATTTGTGTCTCTTACCTGTCGTTTTTCCGTTACTCCCGTTTTGAAATCACAACGATTCTAAAGAAGTTTCACTTCCAAAATTAATTGATATACAGCAAAAATTTTTGAAGTTAAAACTTCTTTAGCAGCGTTGCGCACTTTTTTTGGAATGGGTGAAAACTTCTAAACTCGTGTCAGGACTAGCGACCATATCGAAAATTCGTAAAACGGCGCAAGGCGCTTGCGCGAATGTTCGTGTTGACATTTTGTGTACGATAGCGCAATAAACGAATATTGTATTCTACCAAATGAATGATAGTACTTTCATACTGATAAAGCAATTCGTGCAAAATTATTCCCTAACCATTACAAATATCAAAAATATTCAAGTTTTCACTTCTGCCGGCACTCCCGGATTGCAACCCATCTTTTTTTTCAGTGCAGCTTCACCGTATAATATTTGTATGAAAATCTTGAAAAGCGCCTCTTAAAGCAAATAAGAGAACTTTATTTTCAGCGTAAAACGGTTAGGTACAAATTTCGACACGTAAATTACCGAGCGTAATCTATACCAACTTTTGGTAAGGGCTCTAGAAGGAATATTGTAAACATGAGGGTCGGCCTTACAAAAAATATTGAGTTGGGTAAACAAGTCGTCAAACAGCCTTATAATAGCTAAGTGCGATAATAATGATCTAAAGATATTCAGATATTGTCGCCTCTGCCTGTGGTCGAGCAGTCCGGGTGTTGGACTTGACTGCATGAGGTCTCGGGTTCGAATCCCGGGTCTGCCAACAAAAAGAAAATTGGATTTTTCCAATTTTCTAACAAAAAAATTACAAAAAAATGTTGGTCGGGATTTGGAAATGTGCCCGGTTGGCGATAGGCTTGCCACCTATCACATTATGGGACTTAGTATCTTCGGCTAGTCGTGGGTGCCCTGGTTGTGCCTCTGCCTACCTCTTCGGGGATATGGGCGTGAAGATACTTTTTTAAAGATATTCAGAATTTTACAATAATTTAATAGTTTCTTTAATATCATCTTTAAATAAATATTTGAAGCCAATACAAAAAGGGGGAGGTTCTCAATTCAACTGTTAATATTAACTGTATTTGTTTTAATTGTGTATATTGGTTACGCATAGCCCAACCGATTTTGATGGTTCCTTTGTAGAAAGAGAAGTTATTCAGAGATAGTCGCTTATTATATTTATCAAAATCGGAATAGTGGTTTCACTAATTTCTTGATAAAATGTATGTGTGATTAAGTTTTCTATGTTCCTACAAGGCTATTATATAGGCTCTATAATTAGAGTTTCAATTCAAAATCCACGCTATATTTCTTGTATTCGTGTGTTTGTCACTGATCTCCTTCTAAGTGACTGGACCAATGTGGCTAATTTTGGTTTTAGATTATTTGTTTAATTTTAATGAAAGTTTAAAAGATAAGAAGAAAGAAATCACTGCAAAGAAACTAGGAAAAACAACAATGTAAGTTTTCTTATACGTATAAAATGGATGGAACGATGTTCGGCGCGAGAGCTAGTGTATATATAAAAATCACAGGGTGTTTGTTAGTCAGGCTAAAACTCGAGAACGGCTGAACCGATTTGGCTAATTTTGATTTTGAATTATTTGTCCAAGCCAGGGGAAAGTTTATAAGATAAGAAAAAGGAAAAGCCGCGAAGAAGCTAGGAAAAAGAAAGTTTAATTTTTTTCCATATAAACTGAACGGATGGAACAAAGTTTACCGGGACATTTAGTTGGACGATAAAATTACATCTAAAATTGTAAATATCGAAAACTTATATGCGAAAACAGCCGAAGCTTTTCCTGCTCCAATATAAAATTCATATCATCTTCACCATATTTCTATGCATGATGTAAAATGTGTTACAGATTTATCTGAAATATTCTTCTCGGACGGCCACTTAATAAGAAAGTAATATGTAGATATTTCCGAATAGTTACTTTTGAACATTTAAATGTTTATTTACTGTTTCATAATATGGCAACGTTTAGGGTGCTTACATAAAGGAATAGATTTCGAGTACCTATAGACAAATTTGTACCCGGTTTCTACCTCTTCGGGGATATGGGAGTGAAGATACTTTTTTTTTTGAAGTAAAACTTCTTTATCGTGGTTGGAAAAAAATTTAATGTAACATTTTTTCGTTACGCGTCACATTTTTCCGTTACACGCCATCTTTGTTCTTATCCCTACCACGCGTGATTCGAAGTATACTTTCTCCAGCGGAGTAGCGATTGGTAATAAACTTTATTTAAACAATTTCTGTAAAGTTGCATATAGTTAATTATTTTTTGGAAAATAACGTCATAAAGAAGTTTAACTTCTACACTTCTTTACGAGTGTACGCTAGTACACGCACGAACTTTTTTTGTACCCGGTATCGGTAGACCTGATGACAGTGTTAGACTTATTTAGACGCGTCACAAAAAGAAATGTAATTGATATTAATTTTCGCATGAATTTAGCTAACACCCATATCGATTATGTCAGCTTTGAAACAATAAAATCCGAATCGAAATCGGTCCATTCATTCTATAGGTATTGATGATCCCATAGACAGATAGACACAAACACAGATACATCAAACTTACACCCCTCGTTTTCCATCGCAACACACTTCAGAGGATGGATGGAGCTTGATGACATTTTTTAGAAAATCGCGAAAAAGAATTTGGTTCTCATACAAAAAGTTCATCATCCTCTGACAAATTGTATGGAAAGTTGTATGACAAATTAAGTTGTTGCTTTTGATGTACTAAAGCCACTTTAGAAAGGTTATGCGTTAGTTACCAGTAGTCCTGTATACCTGTCAGTTGATTGTTATTCGAATCCAAGATTCATAGTTAATTAACGGCCAATATTAATTACAAATCCTAATCTAAAACTTGCTATCCAAGATTGATATTTTGATCCATTTTTATGTTATCACTTGCCTATAACATATCTGTGACAGTGACAACATGATAAATATGGCAATTATGTATAGGATAGGCCGGCGGATATACGCAGCTATCTAGATTGCTTGAATCCGTCTTTAGAGAAACATTATTAACATTGGCCGTAAGACAGCACAACGTCTGGTTCAGCTATACGTACGTATATACGTACTTAGAAGCAAACTTCAGCTATACTACATAGCTAGCTTTATCTAGCAGCACATATTTCATTAAAAAAAATTGGTAACAGATACTACAAAGGTTTTTTGACATATACCCCATTACGTTGGTTGCTTTTACATAGGGGGTAGTGCCACCTCTCCTTGGAGGTAGAATTTTCTATAATAAGGTAAAGCAGAGCAATGGTTAGATTGACCAATTAACGAAAAACCATCTGAAAACATACAACCATACAAAATTGTATCATTGGTTAAAATTTTTTTACTAGAAGGTAATTGAAAAGAATTCGTCGCTTATATTACACCGCGAACATGCATTTTTTACATTACGCTTTTTTTTAATTTACCGGATAAAGAAATAAGTTCTACGTCTTTTCGACAAATAACATCTTAACACAAGCATATCATTTGCTTACTTTGGAGTTACAATAATTTAAAAAAAAAAGTGAAAAATTGAAGTTTTGATGGAATTGTAACTAGTAATAATGTAAAAAAAAATGTGTTCTCGTAAAAGCTTAATATTTACATTTAGTTTTTTAACCTACTTCAAAAAGAGGAGTGTCTCAATTTGACTGCATGTTTGTTTTTTTATGACATTGGAAGGCAAACAAGCAGAGGGATTTCCTGATGGTAAGAAATTCCCGCCGCCTAGAGACACCAAAGGTGGTAATGGTGCGTTGCCAACCAGACGCCGGGATGTTAGGCCTCAAGCAAAAGTAAGTTTACCGGCTACCTTACCCTCCGAACCGGAACTCGTCATGACGTTATGGCGGCAATAATAGGTAAGGCGGTGAATACTAATCCGGATGAGTCGCTGCGAAACTTTACCACCTAGTCAGATATCACGGTGTTAGTGATGGCAAGCCTGTGCTCGCCTTTTACGAGCTGCCTGGCACAGGAAGGCAGATGGTCTATTCTAAAAAGGAGCCCCGGTGGACACGGAGCATACGCGATTACTCGGCCAATAATAAACTGATTTTGATAGTTAATTTTTGAAAAGCTAGATTTTAGATAGTTTAACCCTTATTCAAATATTAATTATTTCCCAGTTCCTACTTGTAAACACAAAAGTACTCCGTTTGATTAACTGAGAAGTTCCAAGAAGGACTCATGGAAATTTTCTTATGATCCGACTAGTGGTTTTTATATGGTATAGAGATAACTCTAAGTACGTATAACGTACTTCATATTACACATATTTTCGAACATTTATGTAGTATTAAGTACAACTCAAAACTGATAGTGCTATCCGTCCATGGAAAAAAATATGTGGCAAAGAAGTAATTGAAGTCGGTTTTTTTCTTTTATTTAAATTATATGTCTCTTCTTTGAGACAATAATCAAGTTGATTGCGAATTGTAATAATTCGGGAGCTCAAAGGAGCCGTCGCGACGTCGCAACACATACCAGAATTAGAGTAATAAGATTTGGATGTTCAAAAGATTTCGTACACTCCATATTAAGACTGCCGACTGTGCGATGTAATATGGCGGAGGTACTCAGTACATAACCTTTTTGTTTGAATGAAAATTAACATGTATTAAGGCGAAGTAAGTTCCTTAATTGTGAGTTTACCTTAATGTCAATCCATGTAAAATGTCACCTGTCATACGGCGTCGGTAAGCAACGTTTGTCACATCAGCAAGAAATAGTTCACTGACTAACGCAATGCATATTATAATAAGATTTGGATGTTCAAAAGATTTCGTACCCTCCATATTAAGACTGCCGACTATGCAATATAATATGGCGTAGGTATTCAGTATATAACTTTTTTGTTTGAATGAAAATTAACATTAAGGCGAAGTATAATCCTTAATTGTGAGTTCTTCTTTTTCTTTTGTCAATATTGCTTTCGATCGTTTTTCACGATTACTTTGCCAATGTCAAGTTAGTTATTATACAATATACAGTCATAAGTCACTATGTACAAAGTCATGTCAGGTCAGGGTCATGAGTGAAGCGGTGGCTTCGTTACTCAAGCTCATCTGGTGAGATTTGACGGCAGCTAGGAAATAGACGATACACTAATTTCTTCATGATTATTTCATTTGTGTACTTTCACTGAGCAAAATTAATCTAATTCTCACCTAAATTAACCAATTTCACTAAATATAAACATGAAATTCAATAATAATGGAAAAATTACGGCCACCCTCATTCACGATGGCGCCAAAACTCCGTGAGTTTACATTAATGTCGATCCATGTAAAATGTCACCTGTCATACGTTGTCTGTAAGCAACGGCTGTCACATCAGCAACGCCCCTAATTATACAATGTCTTATGAAATAAAAAAATATACAAGAAAATAGTTCACTGACTAACGCAATGCATTTTGTAATAAGATTTTGATGTTCAAAAGATTTCGTACCCTCCATATTAAGATTGCCGACTGTGTAATATAATTTGGCGTAGGTATTCAGTACATAACCTTTTTGTTTGAATGAAAATTAACACTTATCAGGGCGAAATAAGATCCTTAATTGTGAGTTTATATTAATGTCGATATATGTAAATGTCACCTGGGGTACTATTTTTAAATTTCCATAGATGTCCTCACCCGTGTTGACCCGGTCTCCTTTGTAGAATAGACCATCTGCCTTTCTACCGATACTCCTTTTGAATAGACCGTCTACCTTTCTGCCGCAGCTCGTAAAATGCGAGCTTTACCCTCACTAACACCATGACATCTTACAAGGTGCTAGAGTTTCGCAGCGACTCCTTCGGATTACTACAACCTTACCTATGCCTGCCGCCATAACGACATAGCTTGCCGTTGCCATGTTTCGGTTAGGAGGGTAAGGTAGCCGGTAAACTTACTGTTACTCGAGGTCTAATATCCTTTGGTGTGCTGTCTCTAGGCAACACGAATTTCTTACCATTAGGAAATTCGTGTGCTTGTTTGCCTTCCAATATCACAAAATAAAACACTACTACTTTTTAACAACACACCGTATCTGCAGGCAACGGTTTCCTTTTTTCATCAGCAAAGTACTTAAACTGAGAATTAAAACTGGTATAGGCTCGTCAAAAAAGGCCTACCAAGAAACACTGGA
>NJDD01001951.1:21213-85139 GCA_002245505.1 Calephelis nemesis | reverse complement strand
TGTTTTTATTAGTTTTTTTTGGGAATGTTTTTTTTTTGGGAAGTCATGAGTGTAGTTGTGGAATTGTGGTCATTAGTATAGTTGGTATAGCAGGTGATGCCAGAGGTGATTAGTCACCTCTGGCTTTAGAGATTGACGTCTTTCTATTGGTTCGTTTATAACTATTGCGAATATTTAAGCCGTAGCAACCATATTTCTTTTGACCAACAACAAGTATATCACGAGGCGTTTGGACCGCTACCTAGTGCAGACGTCATTGGTAATAGTTTAACAGGATGGTGTAACAGGATGACACAAGGAATCTACAGGATCGTATTAAGTTACGAATCGAGGCCCGGATGTTGGGTGCTTCCGGGGGGTGCATTATTTAGTCGACACTCTTGCTNNNTTACCGTGATGTGTTTTCGTAGTGTTATTATAAAAGAACTATTATGCCAAAGTTTACGATGATTTGATTGACTAAGCATATATACAATACGGATGTGGATGGATGTAAGTATCTAGGGTGACCAAGGTTGACATTCCATGATCAGATCACTCGTATATTATCTGAGGGTGGTGCCAAGAGTCTCCGAAACCGGTGTGTTTTGTATGTAAAGGGTAATGAAAGTGAAGGAAGCCAGACAAGTATGTCAGGATCGTGAGGTCTGGCACTCGATACTCTCTGCCTACCCCGTAAGGGACTTGGCGCGAAGATATGTATGTATGTATGTATGATGATTTGCTTAGATACAGATGGGTGTACGCTATAGTTGTTTGTAAAAGAGTATAGTAATGTTTGCATACAATGTAGTGAGTGATTCAGTGGCTACGATCATGAGTTTTACGATATGGTTGTACTCGTAATGTTCTACTAGATAAGGTGTTACAGCTTTCTTTTGGTAGTTCTTGTTTATTTACTATAGAGGCTGCTATTGCTACAGTGCAACAGCCACCACCTACAACATGTGAGCTCTTGGGCTACCACTTACTAGCCCCGTGGCTCCTGTTGCCGATATTATTTGTATACTAGCTGGATCGGCAGACGTTGTTCTGCTACTTTTTTTAATGCGATTTCAGTAAAAAAAAATTGGGGTGAGTCACCCTTGTCACTTAGGGATATGAAAATAGATGTTGGCCGATTTACAGACCTACTCAATATGCTTACAAAATTTCATGAAAATCGGTGAAGCCGTTTTGGAGGAGTACGGGAACGAACATTGTGACACGAGAGTTTTATATATAAGATGTACTCTCACCTCTTCGATTTATATTATAAAATAGTACCTGGATAATTTCCAAACCGAGCTAGATTGATTTATTGCCCCCAAAACTCTCTGCACTTAAATTTAGTGAAAATCATTCGAGCTGTTTCAGATTCATTCAGGATGTATGTGTGTATATAAATAAGACGACGTAAGAAGTAAAACTTTTTATTGAACTATTTTTCGTAGAGCGTAACAAAAAAGTTTTACTTCAAGAAAAAATATACTTCGCTCGTTACGCCATGTGCTGGTTTACCAGCCGGTGATACAAAAATCCTTTAAAACTCAGTATGAACTTCAACAATAGCATACAGTGTTTTTGTCGACGTAGCTAGAGGTGAATGAACGTAACCCGTTGGTTCGGGCTCCTGTGCAGAATAGACCATCTGCCTTCCTGCCAGGCACCTCGTAAAAGGCGAGCATAGGCTTATGGTCGAGTGACAAATGTCACGATCCTTGCAGATCTGCTAGCTTCTACGTTCATCACTCTTTTCATACAAATATTCATTTTAAACTTTATATTCTCCTCTGTGGTCTAGCGATTCAGTTGTTGGACATGACTGCATGAGGTCCCAGGTTCGAATCACGGGTCGGGCAACAAAAAATAAAATTTAAATTTCCAATTTTCTAATAAAGAAATGTTGCTCGGGATTGGAAATGTATCACATTGTGGAAATTAATGTCTTCGGCTAGTCGTGAGTGCCTTGGTTGTGCCTCTGCCTATCCCTTCGGGGGTATGGGCGTGAAGATGCTTTTTTTATATATTCAAATAATTCTAAAATGACGAATAGACTTCATAAAAATCATAACGTTTTACGGCGTTAGATATTAAAATGTTCGTCCGTTATTCTGAATGTAAGTTACCGTTTGATGCAGACTGTGTTCGATCCGAACGGTCGCTTTGGAAATCTATTGTGTAAGCCTAGTGAATATCCTGTGGCTGATATGATGATGATGATAATGGTGTTCAATTAATTTAGTATTTTTCAAGGAATAACTTTGGATCATGAAGCTATAGTACAATAGTATATTATTCTAGAAGAATCTGTTTCTTGCTTTAGATCCAAGCCTATTTTCAGTAACAGAATAATGATTAAATGCTTTTTTAGGGTCCGGCACATACATATGGAATTCCTTAGCCGCATTCCATTTCCTTTACAAAATTTTGAAACGAAATTTTCACACATACAAATCTACTCCAAATCCGTACAGATAAATTCCGAATGTTACCTTATAGTTTTGTATGGATTCGCTGCTTTCGAATCTCTCTCGTAACGGAATTCCGTAAGAAAGTTGCCAATGTATGTGGCGGACCTAAAGGTCCACATTGATCCGTGACAAAATCCAGAATGCATGTGGCGAGCCTAAAGGTCGTCCGCATTAAATGTCCAAACTTATAAGGCCTTCGACCAATCAAATCGCAGATACCTAATTAGAAATGCTGCGATTAAATTGGTTGTAGGTAATTGTTGATAGATCAATGGCGTCACTGTTTTCTAAACACTATTGCCACGAAATAACTATCGCTTCATACAGTTGTGAAAGAACTTAAAAACCTAACCTAAGATCAACATGTGTTTTTTTGTGCGCGTTGTGAAAAGAAGCTAGACGGAAAAAATCTCACGAAAAGTTGTAACGACGCTTTTTGCTGTAAGCTATGACCTAACGTGCGCATGTTTCTTTGTCTGTCTGTATCTCTTTCTCTTCAGAAACCAGATACTATATCATATATAAATAGAAAGGAAACCAGATATTTTCATTTTTGTTTCGCATTGAACAGTGTATGTGTCGCGAAGATTATTGTTGTTGAATGTATACAGGTGTTTTTACATAAAAAATAATCCGTTCGGGTGTCTTTTGATATCTGTCAACTTCTTTTTTACACCAGTAAATCCTTGCCTTTTAATTCCGTAACCAAAAAGGCGTAAAAGCTAAATATTCCTAATTTGACTTTACATATGAAGTTAAAATATGCTAACGTGAAATTTCGTATTATTAAGAAGTTACGAAGTGTGCCACAAACACTTACTTAGTATTCAGCAGTCGCGTTTATGACACGATTACTGAGTCTATATCTCAAGTCTGAGTCTAATATAAAACAACTTTATAACATATTCCAGCAGTATGGCGGAAACGGTTTAATTAATGTGGGAATAAGGTAACATTATTAGAAAAAAATGAAATATTAACTACTTTTTAGAAGAACATAGAGTTTCGACCCTTTTAAAGTTATTTAAGAATGGAAAATTAAACACCGAATTTTAATAACCGAATAATCGACTTAAAAGTTAGAAGTAAGAGACATAGCTTCAGGATTCTACTTAAAGTAGCGGCACACTATGTTGGCTGGTTTGACATATTACAATAGTGATGTGAATGTCATACTATTAAAGAAAATCGGGATTCCGTAGTAGCTAGTAAAATTGCATAAAAGTTCTTGTAATTCGTTGCTACGTTGATTTTATTTAATAAATTGAATTGTTAGGCACCTAAACAAATTTATTACTACAAAATAATTAATCAAGGTTCATACGAATGGTTAATGTTTATACAATCAAAAGTATTTTTTTCAATTTTCATATTTAAGTTGATAGAATAAAAGGTAAACTATGGGAATGTACATATTTTTTTTTAGTTCTTCATACGTCGCTAACATCTATATTAAGTACAAGTTCATTTTCTATACAATTATCTATTTTCGCACCTTTTTGCAGGCTTCTTTAGTCACGAATCCACAAGATTCTTTAAATGTTTTTAGTATTTTTACTGGGTCCGTCGTCGGACTTGACTTTTTGAGGTCCCGAGTTCAATGCCCGGGTCGGGCAACAAAAAAGTTACAAAATGTAGATTTTCAATCTTCTAATAAAATTAACGTTTGCCGGGATTGGATATGTATCCGGTTGGTGATAAGCTTACCACTTATCACATTGTGGGACTTAGTGATTTCGGCTAGTCGTGTTGTACCCTGGATGTACTTCTGCCTATCTCTTCGGCGATATGAGCGTGAAGATACTTACTTTGCAACTTATCCCTTAATTTGAGCTGACATCAACTCAATTGCTTTGAATTCACAATAATAAGTCGATAATCGTATTACTCGATGCCTATGTTTAATACTATTTCCAATGACGTATCGAATGTTGCCTCTTCTACGTTACTATCTCTGCGTTTCTAGTTCTTCCTTTACTTTTGCATCTAGGCCACTTTTGAAGTCATGTGACAATGTCTGGTTTCTTATAGAATTAGGTAGTGGATTTATCAATTTCCATCAAGAGGTGTGAGGTGTAATCAATAATTTTAATTGAAGAAAGCAAGACAGCGATTAGGTAAATTATAAATAAACTTTTCTGCAAAACATTTTTTTCGAATTTGATTAAAAAAATTAAGAGAAGGTTTAACAAACTCGTCGATGATTTTAGCTTTTTTTAATTAGGATAAAATATATTTATCCAAAAATACAACTTTTTTAAATATAATTAAAAAAAAGTGTTTCTCGCCATCGCGATCATCATACATAGTAAATAAACTTCAAAAAAGTATTTCTTGCCATCACGATTTCTTTCCATCAATATTTTGCGTTTATTACACTATTTGTATCGGATCGCAATGGTCTTCAAAATCTTCGTTAACGAACTATTCCCACTGGAGAGTAAGCCAGCTTCCTGCTGTGATTACTCTAACTTTTATCTCGTTGGATTCTCCTCCCGCAAATAGTAGCCATACGTATATATTCGGATGGCGTCGGCAACAAATCTATAGTCGTCTACGACTATCTACGATTGTTTTCTTTCTTTCGGTGTACGAAATTTATTTTATTCTAAATCAGACTAGACATATTTATGCCAAAAGAAAAAGAGGGGTCTTGTAAGTTTGACGTGACTGTGGGTATGTGTGGGTATGTACATCTATGGCGACATAACTCCTAAATGAGTGGACTTATTTAGATGTAGATTCTTTTGTCAGTAAGCTGACTTAATCAAGATGATTCCTAGCTACGTTGTGGACATGTTTTAAAAGGGGTTATTCAATTTTTTTAATTTATGACTATGTTTTGGTTATTCATCCTCGTCCGAAGTAGCTACGCGTTCTGATGTTATTTACAGACTAACGTTCGAAACAGTTACGAAGAAAATGAACAATGAAAAATGAAATTCATTTATTTGCTGAATACGTGTGTTAGAAGTTGTACAAAAAATATTTGTTTATACCAACATATTCTACCACAATGTGTTGTGCAAATATATTTTTTTTAGTTTATACAAATTTATTGTTTAAAATTATAATGTAATGTCAAGTTTGTTTAAGTTTTAAAATGTTATTAGGTTTACTTTAACTTCCATAAGCTACCAAAGTTGCGTGTTTATATCAAAGTTATATGTTTGGCTGTTTAAAATATTACTACGCGTAAGTTCGGGCATATCAACAAAATCACAGATAGAACTCCACTAAGACACCTTTGCTATTCACCTTTGCCCGTGCATTTGGACTGTCCACTAGGACAGACCAAATGCACGAGCAAAGGTCAATAATAATGTAGTATCAATATCTGAAATCCGAAGCCAGCTCAAAACTGTTTAACAGTCACAACGCACTCACAGTCACGAGCAATGTCAAGCCAAAGCCACTTTATTTTGTCCTGAGCACGGATTCGAGTTTGTCTGAGCTGGGCGGCGATCCTGTAATGACATGAGTATAGTCATTTTAATCGTATAACTTACATGTTTAACATAAACCATAACATAATTATTTAACTGGTGTAATGAATCATTTACTTGACATAGTATATCCATAATAATTACATACTATTATTATAAATTCAAAAAAAAAAAACAATATAAATATTAAAGACAAAGACTAAAAACGCGGGTTCAAACACAAGCTATTTTTTTTCAATAACCAACCACTGAAGGCCTATATAAGGGGACGAAATTTTGTATGAAAATCGTGAGTATTTGACGCTGACAAAGTCATGGGCAATAGGCCAGTTGTTTATAGTTTAGACTCGTGTCACTATTGTCGATAAAGAACAGTAATCAGCTCTTCAAACGTAATCAATTCAAAGTTCAAACGAAACGACATGAATTGACAGACGTCAAGCCGACCATCATAGCGTGCCGTTACTATAGTCCAATATATCCACGTTACGATGCTGTTTGTAAAATAATGAATTATAAGTAATACGTAATACAGTACAAATGTTTCTTCATTTAAAAATATGAGCTCTTCAAACGTTATCAATTCAAACGAAAAGACATAAATTGACAAACTTCAAACCGTCCATCATAGCGTGCCACTACTGTAGTCCAATATATCCTCTAAAACCTCTACGGATGTGATGGCGCAGTCCACAGAATAAAATCAGATTGCGGATACCCTCAGCACACTCCTCAAACTTTATAACCCACATAGTTTCAAAATAGAAGCTTTGTTTAGTCGCGAAGGGACCTCTGATCTAACCGTCTTGGTATCCTTATGCTAAAATGTTATGTAAACAAGCTAAAAGGTTTTTGTTCACAAGAAAGATCAAATGGGGATACTTACAAAAAGGCATTGTGTTCGTACTTCGTACGTAACTTTTCACTATTCTTAGAATCAAGTTCAGAAAAAGTTCCGCGCTCATGACACTCGTTTAGTTTATGTCCGGGATTAACATAAAGACAACTTTTATCTCAGTAAGCCCAAATGTTCCCGGGGGATGAGTAAAAATTTCATCGGGATTGAGGGTTGGACAAAAATATAGTGACACGTTCATAATAATTTCCATGTGTGAAAGGTTTTGTTTGACTGAGAAGGATTTACCGTGTAGGGTTGTCACTTGCGATTTGAATGAGCAAAATTAATGAATAAATTATGATAACTTGTTATTACGAATTTTAAACTATATTCATTTTTCTATAAGGCCTTATAAGGAATAAGGCCTTAAACGGGGATTTTGAAAAAAAAAACAATATACATTTTTTCACACCTTGTAGGGGTGTGAAAAAATGTTATAGTACTACTAGCTGGTAATATGTGAACGTAGCATTTTCACCATAATTTAATACCTAACGTCTAAAGAGAAACTAACGTCTGATCCCAGACACGTCAACTATCTTTTAATTAGTCAATAAGTCGACATTATTTTTCCAAATTTGTGATCTAATGATAGATGGAAAGTTAATTGACATGTCTCAGTGTTTTTCAAATGTATGTTTAGAGATACAAAAGTACCCTTACTAAATTTTGTTATACAATTCTTTGTTGAACCAAATAGCATTAAATGTCATTCTTTTAGGTAGACATGGAGGCTACAACCCACCACCAGGTGTAGCTGTAAATAGTAGCGTAGCTAGGTGCAGGTGAAGTGTGCCTATTGAAAGTGCCTAGCGGGCCTCAAGATGACACCAAATTTAAAATCCTCATTTATTTTGTAATGAAAACAGACCTGAAGAATGTAAGTCACGCTCATCATGGATTTTCTTACTAAGCCCTTATCAAGAGTTTACGGCTTGTCAAGTTTACGATACTCACTATTATTTGTATGAAAACTGTGAACAGCGCCTCTATTGGTTACTAAGAGAAGCACATTTTTAGACCAAAAGTGTCATAGATTTCGACACGTAACTTACCGAAAGTAATCTATACCCACTCATGGTAAAGGCTCTGAGCTACTCAGACTTGAATTTGATACGTGACTTAATTTGTAACCGAGTAACCTTGACTATGTTATACAAAAGACATATTTTGTTTTATTCGAACGGAAGATAATTTAAAGATAGTCAAATGGGAGTTTTGGCGCTATGGAGAGAAAAGACGGTCGAAGTTTTTTTCATAATTATTGAATTTCGTGTTTATATTGAGTGAAATTAGTCAATTTTGGTGGCATTTTGTACAATTTTGTTCGGTGAAAGTGCACAAATCAAATAATCTGTAAGAAATTATCGTATCATGTATTTCCTCGTTGCCGCTAAATCTCACTATATGAGCTTGAGTAATGAGACCACCGCTTTACTCAAGACACTGGCATGAGTTATTGACGACTTTTGATTATAGTTGAATCCGAATTTGGTAAATTTGTTGCAATTTGTACTTGATTAATGGCAAAATGCTAATGCGAGAGCTAAAACCTAAAAAAGAAAGGATTTCAAATTACAAAAAACCGACATTAAGTTTTTGCATTAACCTCAAATACTAATTCTGTTTACAAAAACGTTTTTTTAAATCAGGCCAAAAATTACTGATTAATCGCTAGCGCTGAACATACCTACTCGTACATTAAAATATTGGCGTTGAACATATAACCTTCGCCTTTTTTTTTAAAGTCACTTAAAACAGGGCCTCGTTTTGATTTTGGCCTCGGTTACTACACCACTAGTTGTGAATGCGATACTGGCTTCTGAAATTTTTTATTAATCCGTCTTTTAAATACCCTCAAGCATGCCCTCAAGTCAGTGCTCTCTGGGAAAACCAAGTTGCATTTGACAATCCATTGTTTTTACGAGAAATGTTCGCATAGACAAAACAAAAAAAACGGGATAATTAGTTTACATACAATAAATTTCGAAACAAATGTTTTGTTCATGGAATATTCAAGATATTTACAATCTATGACATACATGACTAAGTAAGTGTCTGCACGCCTATATCCCTGAAAATGTAGGCAATGGCACGACTAAGACACCCACGACTAACCAAAGACACTAAGTCCCACAATGTGATTGGTGGCAAGCCTATCGCCAACCGGGCGCACGCCCAAAAAACACATTTTTCTTTTGTTGCCCGACCCGAAAACCGAACCCTGAACCTCATGAAGTCAAGTCCAACACCTGGACCGCTAAACCACACAGGCGATCACATGACTAAGTAATAATAAAAATAAATAAATATAACAAATCACACAAATTGAATCTAACCCCAAAGTAAGCAAATTATATGCTTGTGTTATGGGTGTTAGTCAACGATACTATTACAATAGAAATACTTAAATAGATACCAGAATAAATTTAATAAACACCCAGACCCGGAAATGCAGACATTTAAATGTTCATCACACAAATGCCTGCCCCCGTCGGAAATCGAACCCGAGCCTCGCGGTTAGTCGATGTAGTTAGGCGAGTACGCTAGCCACTCGACCAACGAGGCGGTCAAAATAGTATACAACTATTAATGCAGTATAAAATTATTTACAGTAGCTGGTATAGCTATTAGAGTACTACTATTTAATCATCATAACTATATACTTTTATTTTTAAGTTGGCTGACCTAATATAAATTTAAGCGTAATGATAAGTTATGTAATAACAACTCTATATAGATATCTTTAAAATACATTCGGATTTCCGAAGCTTGACGAATATAGCCGAAGCGTATAATTTAAATAGTACTACAATACTTGTGTGTTATATTCACAAAATGTTACTTACATTAAATGATGAGCTGTGTATCCAGTTCATTGAAGCATAACAGTGATGTATTTTCTAAACGTATCTATTTCGAATGACCCATGGAATGAGTCCAGGCGGAAATAATCCGGAACACAATCAGCATGAATAATGTAGTTCATGTAGATCCGGTAATATTTGCACACAGACCTAAAACCCGCACCTCGCTTTGTTGATATGTCTAACCACTGACGGGCGCGAGGTTTGTGTGTTGACAGAAAAAACTTTGTCGCTTGATATGTCTAACAGTTGATTCTGCAATAAAAAAATATTATTTCTCCTCTTTCTCCTGTAATTTCCCGGTTTTTCTCATCATTCATCTCTCTGACCTTTTTCTAGCTATAGCCATAAATTATAAAGTAACTAGCTGTCCTGGCGAACTTCGCTCAACCCATTTAGTATAGAAAATATTTGAGTATTATTTTTCCCACTTTACCTGCAACTTTTCCGGTTTTTCTCTCCATAAGAACCTTCTCTTGGTAATAACTAACACAATAGAAAAAATAATTAGCCAAATCGGTCCAGTTATTCGGAAGTTATGCGCTTACCAACAAATTTAGCGATTTATTTTTATATTATAGATATGTACTACTACCTACTACATTACAACTAACGCACCTAAAAAGCCATTATTTACAAAGACTATAGATGCTATATGAAAACTATCTTGCGTTCTAATGTTACGTCTATTATTGAGCTAGTCTATAGACTTCCGGACCGGAACATGACAGCGTCATAACAGCTGCAGGAATAGGTAACCCGTGCAAGTTGCTGCACAGTACTCTACCACCAGTGGTTTTGTTGGTGCTGTTGTATGCTTATCTCTTATGAGCTGCCAGGATAGAAAAGCAGGTGTTCTATTATAAAAACATTTTTAAAAAAACATATAAACACAAACAAAACTTAAATCAACAAATATTTTATTCAGATAAATTATAACCTTATTTTCTATTACAATAAATGTAGGTTCAGTCAGTAAGTCTAGACTTGTCATTATCTTGTTTTGTGACCAGTTAAACTTATGAAAATGCTTAAGAAAAAAAAGGCCAGTCTCAAATTGGAACGTACCCTGGACACATTATGTATTGCGTGTGTTATCGTTAGGTATTCCATTTGTTTTGAAAGAAAGAAAATATTTATTGAAACACACATTTAATAAACACATTGCCATGGAGAGAAAAAAATGTAAGTAAATAAAAATATTATACAAGAAATATTATATTTTAATATATTATAAATGCAGTGGGCAGGGCTGTAAAGTTGTATTTAAAAAAAGTACAGGAACATAACTAAGCCTAATAAGAACATTCACATAATTTTTAAAGGCAAAACAGCCCACCCACGACTAGCCGAATATACTAAGTTCCACAATGTGATAGGTGGCAAGCCTATCGCCAACCGGGCAAACATCCAATCCCGAGTAACATGTTTTTTCATAAAATTTAAAAAACCCCTTTTTTTTTATTTCCCGACCCGGGAATCGAACCTGGGACCTCATGAATTCAAATTCAACACAAGGACCGCTAGACCACAGACCATTACATGCAAAAATGACAAAGCATTACGCAAATATTCACAGCATATTGCACAATTCTTTATCTTAAAAAAAATTATAAGGCACAGGAATTTCATGCAGTCTAAAAAACAATGACTGCATAATATCCTTTTATATTCGGTTTTATTGTTTTAAATAAAGATTTGGCAGAAACCATCGAGTAGCTTACATGTAATCAAAGTATTTTGGAGAGCTCTATCGGAAATACATGAAAGAGGGACGTTTCACGTGTGAGCCTTTATCTGGCTTATCTTTTATTTGAATCTAGGATTAACTGTTGTAGAAAACAAACACTTTGAATACCTGTCGGATATTGTATTAGTTTCTCACATCGAGTTTTGTCGTCTATATATATGTACCATTATTTTTTAGATGAGTTCAGCTGTTTTTCGCGGATTTGTAAAGGATTTTTAAAGGTATTTTGCTTAACACCTAGCAGGGCTAATTAGTATATTTTTAATAATGAACATTGGGTAAAGTGAACAATAAATAGCAGTGTATTTGCTACCTCCATTGTATTTCTATTGGTCACTGGAGATAGCAAATATAAAACACGACAGACAGCTATTTGATGTATACTTTATCCTGTGATCTTCACTAAAAACATACGGAATCAGACCCCAGAAGCGGTGTTAGCATAGGCTACCGCCCAAGGCGACAGACACAAAGGGCACTTGAGGCCTAGTTGTGAATCCTTTAATTTAGAGATGTTGAAACAATAAGGCTGGAAAACAAAACTGTTTAGTTATTTTATCGTTACTCATTTATGGTTTATTTATTTATACACAATGACAAATTTTGCCCAGGCTGTTGTTAGAGTTAAAACTAGCAATATTTATGACAAATTTCTTATTTTTTACTGTTTTTAATTCACTAAAATCATTTTTGTTTGACATACAACATTATTATTAATATTCATTAGAACAATTTAGTAACGAAGGCTTTAAATTATTAGTATTCATTTCCATTTATTATTTCGGCATTTTCTTTTCTTTTTAGCGTTTAAATTTTAGTTTCGTAATAGCGTACTTTTATATTTTTATAAGAAAACACCGTCATTGGAGAAAAAAAAATAACTGACCACAATTTTTTCATAGAAGTTTTGTGAGAATCACAGCATTTATTTGTAAACGTTAAACTTTCGCAGTAAAGTATTTAATAATGTATTCGCAAACTACAATTATTTTTAGAGTACGACTTTTTAAATTTTACAATGTACCACAAAAAACTTGCATTAGTAAAATTAGTACGCCATAAACCTTTGTATAAAAGAAAGTCATGCTGGCTACACTATCTATTATGAGTACCCTCAAGAACGGCTCATCCTGTTTGGCTGAAAATTGATAAGGGACTTAACCCGAAGACGGACATAAGATACTTTTTATCCCGTTTGACTGCAAGAACTAGGAAAAACGAATAGTGTAAATATATATTTAATGTAGGTAGGAACCATCTCGATCACACCAACTTTGAAAAAAAAATCGCATAGAAATCGTTATGCCACAGACTGATACGTTAAACTTATAACAGCATTTTTTTCGTGGGGCTTAAAAAAGTTACTCTTCTTTACCCCCGACAAATAGTTTATCCCTTCAAAAGTTACGATACCAAAGACAGACACACATATATAACTCGTACGAATTAACTATGCACTCCTCTAGAATGCGTACCCTTCTCCCGCTACCCCGCGCGTCGCCACGCCGTCGCCACAAACGCTCAGTAGCAATAGCATCTTTGTAGCCGTCTAACCGATCTTTAACGAATATAAAAAAAATGAAATGACAAACGACGTCACAGCGCGAGGTGCACTGTTAATTCGTACGGTTCGTTCGTATACATATACAAATTACAACACCTCTCTTTTTTAAGTACTTTAAATAACACATCCATCAGCCACCTCCCAGTTCTTCATCTTGTCAATCAAGAAATATCAGCAGATCTAGTTACGTCAAATCTAATAAGTAAACCTGGACGGGTTATTCAGAGTTATGTCTCCTATCTTCGAGCTCTTATATTATCATATATATATATATGATAATATAATATATATATATGATAATATAAGAGCTCGAAGATAGGAGACATAACTCTGAATAACCCGTCCAGGTTTACTTATTAGATTTGACGTAACTAGATCTGCTGATATTTCTTGATTGACAAGATGAAGAACTGGGAGGTGGCTGATGGATGTGTTATTTAAAGTACTTAAAAAAGAGAGGTGTTGTAATTTGTATATGTATACGAACGAACCGTACGAATTAACAGTGCACCTCGCGCTGTGACGTCGTTTGTCATTTCATTATATATATATATGTATGTATGATATCATATCACTTATGCTCAAAAGTGAATGAAATACCCATTGTGCATCTTATATTAATTCCGACGCTGACTAATAAGCTGCAAATGAGTTGATGACCTTGAATGCCTGGACAGATCTCCATAAACCGAACTTAAGAACCATCAAAAGCCGTCCATCTGTTGGGGAGCTGCGATGCAACAGTCAGACAGACACATGCACACACATCCCCATTTCCTTAACATCGCATAACGCTTAAACGGATACACCAAGTTTGTTAATTTTTCTTGTAGTGTTAGTTTATTGTCAGGAGAAGGTTCTTACGAAGAGAAACACTGGGAAAAATTGCAGGGAAACATAATATTTTAGTTCTTCCCACACAAGCTATCAGTAGCTATCAATGTAGCCGTACGAAGTTCGCCGGTTCGACTAGTTAGTTACAAAAGTACCGCTTTCAGAACTTTCACATTATGTAAAACGTAATGTCTCTTGCCCTAAAATAAAAATCGCCCCTAGAGTTACATTAAATAGGTCGCAGGTCTAATTAAGTCCTGCTGGTGACCACAATAACGGTAGGTCGTGACCCTATGGACCCGCTAATTACGGTCCCTCAGGTATTAACAATGTTTATGTCATGTTAATGTTATGTATTTGATATTTCGTGAGTGAATATTCAAATATGTACTAATATTATAAATGGCAAATTGTGTTGGTTTATTTAAACACTGTATAAACACAGGAATACGACGAAATATATTTTTAAGATTGAACGACCAAATGTACGTACACCTATAGACAACATAGATATTATTGGTGCGTCGCTGTCCAGAGGCTGCGTTGTTAGGCTTATTGTAGATGTCTACCAAGTACTCTACTATTCGCAAAAGCAAATGTAAGGCACTGGATCTCTACCTAGGCAAGTTACTGCATAACGCTCTACCACTAGTGGTGGTATTTTTTTATATGAGAGATCAGCGAGCAAGCACACTGCTCTCCTGATGGTAAGAGATAACCATGACCGATAGACACCACAGATTTTACAGGTGTGTCGCTGGCCTGTGGCCGGATGATCTTCATCAACATAGACGAAAATTTACACATTATTAAGTACAACTAAAAACTGCAAGAGGGGTGATAACATTTTTGTGGGACCGTCTCGGAACAGTTAACTATCTCTCGAAAAAATAATTATCAGTTTCGTGCACTTGGCATTGAAATAATTTTGTCGGTTTTTTGTAGTTGTGTTGGTCACTTCTGCTTTGCAAAACAGACCATCTACCTTCCTGCCAGGCAGCTCGTATAAGGCGAGCATAGGCTTACTGTCACTAGCACCGTGACATCTGACTAGGTGGTAAAGTTTCGCAGCAACTCACCCGGATTGGTACCACTGCCTTACCTATTCTTGCCGCCATAACGTCATTACATGTTCCGGTTTGTAGGGTAAGGTAGCCGGTAAGCTTGCTTTGCACGAGGCCTTACATCCCGGCCTCAGGTTGGCAACGCACCATTCCCAACTTTGGTGTCTCTTGGCAGCGAGAATTTCTTACCATCAGGAAATCCGTCTGCTTGTTTGCCTTACAATATCATAAAAAAAAACACTTCACGTGCCCTTGAATCTACCCTAGGTTTCAATTAGACGTTTTATAAAATAATAAAACCACCTCGAAAAACAGACGCTATTAGATTCAAATTTCGTTTGATGTTAAATAAACCTGCAGCAAGATTAACCGTGTCAGTCCTCAGGGGATCGGAAGACTCTTCATGTTACTCCTAAGACTCGTAAACACAATTTAGAAAGGCATAGCTCTGGGTCAAATCCATTACTTAAAAGGGTCCCTTTAAACGATACGTATTTGAATCAATTTCAATTATTCCCTTTGTTGCTGCAAAATTAGTATTCCGTTTTTTTAAGCTCAAAATGAAAGTAATTTTAATAATGAGAATGACGGTCATTGACAAAAACTAATCCACGGTATTTTCAACAGATTGCTTCGGCTGAGCTGGCATCGGTTTAAACGTGACTATTCCGGCTCTCCTATTCATCAGGCATTATACCGAGTTCATGGAAGACCGCTTTAGTACACCCGATTTCTAAAAAAGATAACCGCTCGGATACGTCCAATTACCGGCCCATAGCTACAACTTCTTTGTTTTAAAAAATTATGGAATCCATGACAAACAATCAGCTCTTAAGCAGCACCAGCTGTTAAATGATCGTCAATACGATTTTCAGCGTGGTCGTTCAGCTGGTGATCTTTTAGTTTACTTAACACACCGGTGGGCATAAGCAGTCGAAAGCAAGGGAGAAGCATTGGCTGTCAGTTTGGACATAGCAAAAGCCTTTGAGCGAGTGTGGCGCAAGACGCTTCTATCGAAGCTTCCTTCTTACGGCCTTTCTGAGAAATTATGAATATGAAGGTACCATCAAGGTAGTGGTCGACGGTATGTGCTCGGAGTCCAAGCTTTTCAATGCTCGTATTTCCCAAGGCTGTTTGATTTCTCCTACTCTGTTTCTTCTGCATATCAATGACATGTTGCAAATTAGTAACACTCCTTGCTATGTAGAGGGTACTACTGAGGAAGCATTATATTGTTGCTGGTTAATATATCTCTGGAACATGTCATCGTCAGCCGGAATCAACTTGTGTCTAGTAGTTGACAATCTGAAATTTCATTTTGGGGCCAACTGAATCTGGTGAAATACTCGTCGTCGACAATTCGAGTGATGTTTAAATTCGTGGTCATCTGGAGGAGAAGGCTATACTAGCCTCTAAAAAACTTGGTGTGCTCAGTAAAACGAGACAGTATTTCAAGCCTACACACAACCTTCGCTTACATCTATACAAAGCGTAAATTCGGCGTCATATGGAGTACAGTTCTCAAATCTGGGCAGGGGCTCGACACCGCCCGCTCCGTCTATTTGACCACATCCAACGTAGAGCAACTCGAATTTTCAGTTACCGGGCAATTACCAATCGGCTTCAATTCTTGGCGTTGAGAAGAAATGTCGGGTCACTCAGTTTTTTCTACCGCATCTATCATGAAAAATGCTCTAAGAACTTGGTTTGATTCCAGCTGCTGATTTCCACCTGTAGACATCGCGTCAGAGTTTAAAATACCATGCCCATCATCTTGATGCGTTGCGAAAGAAAGAAAGAAAGAAAAAATATTTATTTGTGGAATATGAGTGTTACAAAGATGTTACAAAATTATTTAAGCGTTTCAACATGTTCTACCAACTTGTGGTGTGCAAATATTTTAATAGGTTTTAATCAAATTACTAATTTTAATTATTTAGTTACAATCTACAACACACTGTACGTTGTATTTATTATAAGCTTATATATTAATACAACAATTTTTAGAATGTAAATTAATTTATCCCAGTCTACCATGCGTGCGTGCGATCTATACCTGTGCGATTCCGAAGACATTTCTTACCCCGCACAACACCTTAGTGGAATCAGTTACACAGAGCGGTATTCCCAAACGATTATGACTTAGGAACCTTCAAAAAAAGAGCGTACTCATTCCGTAAAGGTCGGCAACGCATCTGTGAAACTCCTGGTGCTGCGGATGTCCGAGGGCAGCGGTGATCTCTTTCCATCAGGTGACACACTTGCTCGATTGCCTCCTCTTGTATAAAAAAAATGATAATTGGAACTTTTTCATGTAGGTATTTACATGTATCCCCATGTCCCTGGAATAATTTCGCTAAATGTATTTTCGTAGTAAGGAAAAGACGTCTGTCGGTTCAGCTAACAGTTCATAAATATCCCCGTGGCAACCAGCTGGCACCGACATCGGCTGTTTGTAGCTCTTCAGGTGGTTCGTACCCGCTGGGCCAGTAATATGCCAACCTATAGAATTCTGTCCGCTTTCAAAATGATTTACGGCCAATAATAATAACCTGCCCACAGATAGAGATAAGCCTTCAAGATCCGTTGCTAAGATATTCATGTTAATGACTAAAAAATAGCAATGTTTGCCTAATAACTGATCTAAATTAGACGTATATTTTATCTTAGACTAGCTTTCCCGGCGAACTTCGTTCAGTCTGCGAACTCGTTCTGCTTTTATGGGATGCTAGCTTTCACCCGCGACTCCGTCCGCGTGGATGTCGGTCTAAAACTGAAAAATTAAGATTTTTTCTACGTATTTTTTTAGTTTTCACGTGATGCCTGAACATACATACTGACAGACAGACAGACAACATTTTTTTTAATCACATATATTTTGGGTTTGATATCGATCCAGTAACACTCCCTGCTATTAATTTTTTCAATGGTTTCAATGTACAGAATTGACCCTTCTACATATTTATTATATGTATAGATTCCTTTTTTCTTACCTTTCGAACTTCTATGTAATTCCGCAATTAATTTAAAAGCAAAAGTAGGCAAATCGATCCAGCTGTTGTAGAGTTTTAGCCGGAAGCAATTGATTTTTCATATATAAAAAGGTAAAAATAAATATCTTCACACCCATATCCCTGAGGTATTAGGCAGGGGCACAACCAGGCCACCCACGATTAGGCGAAGACACTTAGTCTCACAATGTGATAGGTGGCAAGCCTATCGCCAACCGGGCACTTACCAATCCCGAGCAACATTTTTTTTATTAGAAAATTGGAAAAACTAAATTTTTATTTCGTTGCCCGACCTGGGAATCGAACCCAGGACCTCATGCAGTCAAGTCCAAAACCTAAGCCGTTAGAAAAAAATATCTATGAACCAAGCCACACATAAGGACTAAGTCTAAATCAACTCTGCATAATTATCCAAGTACATGTGGGGAACCCTTGATAATTTAAATAAATACCAAATGACTTTGGGTCAATTAATTAATAAAAAATTTAAAGACATATACTAATAATAATAATAAATTAATAAAGATAGTAGAACCACGTGTAATTACAAATCTAACATTAATCGCCGTTTTCTCGAAATCAACTTTATGCAGTTGTTACATTTTGGCATAACTCGATCCAATTTAATTAAACCTGAGGCATTTTGGTGTGTGATGGGATGTCACTTGTTAAATTAAATAAGTAAGCAATTAAGAAAAAAGCACATAATATATATTTCCTTGCTATCAATAAAGATTAATATTGAAACCTTTATTGGAACGAAGTTCCTTACGGCAGGCTTGGCGGAGATAGGGGTTTTGCTGCGCGACCGAACCGAACCGACTGAAAAAAATGTTGTATTAAAAATCGTAAGAAACTGGGTGGAATAAAACCGTTAAATGAGACGTGCGCAGGCGCGTCGTCGTATACACAAGCAAGTAGTGTATAATACCTTTCTCTTTCTTCCTCACTCCACCCCGCCAATGAATAGTATATACTCATGAATTGTGTCGATTCTATGTACATTAGCCGAAGGAATTTTGTTCCTACCTAGTGTCCCACGACACCACATTTATATTTAAATAAGCCTGAAGTCTTTCGACATAATGGAAACGTTATTTTTTCATCACATTAACATTTAATATTCAAATATTCCTATGTAAAGTAATACTCGCACTTATGGTTTTTGCCTTTTCCGATATTATTACAAAAAAAACCCTTAACATTAAATCAATTAATTTGAGTAATTTTATTCGGTACAATTTTTATTCTTAGTTCAATTATTAGACAACTCTCTTTTATTTTAACGAAGACGGACGAAGGAATTTATGTGCTTATGAAAAACTCTATTTTTTTAATCATATGTAAATAACAAAGAATGGGGAAAAAAGGTTCTTGAGTAGCGGCTCCGTACCGGAGGACGTAGTGTTGGATGACTTCCCACCCGGTGGACTGATGACCTGGTCAAATTCGCAGGGAGTCGCTGGTTACAAGCGGCTGGTGACAGTGACTTGCGGCGCGCTTTGGGCTTACGTCCAGAAGTGGATCTCCTCCGGCTGATGATGATGATGAATATCATCATCATATCACTGACCAGAAAAAGGAAGCTTTTCTTGCAATACGATTGAACTTATACTTATTTCATGTGACCAAACCTCATTCCTAATGCAAATGTGAGTATTTCCCTGAATCCTGTGCTATAAAAAATAGCTGAATATATCCTGATCTTGAAAGGATTTTGTTATATCTTTCTTATTTGTACTTTCCCTTAAAACGAGACCCTCGTCAAAACGGATTTGTTAACTGAAAAACGCACAATTTGCCTTTCTATATATTGTTGTGTCATCCGATCAAGATATTTGCGGAAATTACGTGTCGTAGAAGAAAGCGTATGTGAAGAAAGTTTAATGTTGAATAATGGAAATTTGCAGAGGCTTATTTCCTTATTTTTATAAACAGAAAAGGCGTTTTTGGAATGGGTAAAATCTTCTAAGTTCGCGTCAGATCGTCAGATCGAAAATACGTAAGATGGCGCAGGGCGCGCAGGCAGACCTTAATATTTGTGTTGTCATGTTTTTGTACTATAGCGCAATAAATGAATATTGTATTCTACCACATAAATGATAGTACTTTCATACTGATAATTAAATCAATTCGTGCAAAATTATTCCCTAACCATTCATAAATATCAAAAATGCACAACGTTAATATTCAAGTTTTCAATTCTGGCGGCACTCCCGGAGAGCAACCCGTCTTTTTTTATATTATACTAGCGGTCCGCCCCGTATTCGCACGGTTATGAAATATGCATATAAACCTTCCCCTTCAATCACTATATCTATTAAAAAAAAACGCATCAAAATCCGTTGCGTAGTTTTAAAGATTAATGCATACAAAGGGACATAGATTCAAAGGAAGCGACTTTGTTTTATACTATGTAGTGAATTCACCACCGCCCGACATCAAGAGAACCAATTCGTGATGAGCACACTAGATGGGAATAATTCGTATCCGTCAAGAAATTCACAAATACAAAAAACAAAATTTTATGGCAAATCTGTACGCCTACTTGGCAGGTTAAGGACATTAACATTTAAAATATCTAACATCATTTTAAAGTCCTTAGCTGGAAACACATTATTGGACGCGACTGATAAATACGTACCTACATTACCGTCCGCGGACGCTTTCGCTTGACATAAACATCCAGCGCTCCAGAGCCCTTACCATCAGTTTACAGCTTGTAAAGTTTACTATACTCGCTACCATCTCTCTTAATTATTTATACGAAAACTTTGAACAGCGCCTCTATCGATAACTATGAGAAACACATTTTAGACCAAAAGTGTCATAGATTTCGACACGTAACTTACCGAGCGTAATCTATATCAACTCAGTAAAGCTTCAGATATCTTTCTTACGTCCGACCATAGGGTCACGTCCGCAACCTACGTCCGATAGTTTGGACGGCTCAGTGTATTTTTATTACCTAGATACCCTGTAAGCGGTGGCCGTCAGCCGCGTCTAGCGTAATAAATGACATTTGAATATTAAAAAAATAAGAAAGTATATTTACTTGAATGTTCTTTAGATACGTCGGCAAAAATTGAGATGTACAATGTTGTATCGCCTCTGTGGTCTAGCGCTTTAGTTGTCAGATTAGACTGCATGAGGTCCCGGGTTCGATTACCAGGTCGGGCAACAAAAAAGAAAATTGGGGTTTTTCCAATTTCCCAATAAAACGCCGCGCGCGGACGCAGGTTGCGAGATATAGTCTGATGAGATATAGTCAACCGCAAGTCTGTTAAATAGGGGCATTTATTTTCTTAATTTCGCATACTGCTGTTCAAATGGTGTAATCCTTTTACGCATCAAAATAAATAATTCTAATTGTAAATACCTAAAATTATAAAAAAGTCATTGTTGATGATAACGGTATTTACAAAAAACACATAACTTACATCAATNNNCCGGTTCCGCCTCTCTCCGATACCTCACTTCCGATACCTCATCTCCGATACCTCACCCGTCTTGCTCCTTCTCCGTCATCTCTACCAGTGGACGAAGTCGGTGTGAGCACGGAGGATATAAGTCGCATCAAAACTTAAATAAGTTTTAATTAAAATAATTAAAAAAAACTTATATATAAAATTCTCATGTCACAATATTAGTTACCGTACACCTCCGACACGGCTTTATCGATTTTCAGCGAATTTTATATGCATATTCAGTAGGTCTGAGAATCGGCTATCTATTTTTCATACTAATTGTTAAAAGGGTGACTCACGCCAATTTTTTAACGCCATATTAAATAAATAGCAGATCAACGTCTTCCGGGCCAGCTAGTAATAATCTAATATGGAAGAAGACACAAGTCCCACGAAAGGGACAAATTAACAAAAATTTAAAATAAAATTTAAGCGGCTTCCCTGAAATAAGGTAGCATTGAAACACAGGCGAAGATAGACCGCTTCTTTGGTTGAGCGTACAAGCCTAACTTCACCGATCAACAAGTCTAAGGTTCGATTCCCGACGGGGCCAGGTATTTTTGCGATGAATATTTAGTTATCTGCATTTCAGGTTCTGGGTTTGTCTATTTTATTAATGCTGGTATTCGTTTAAGTAATTTGCTTATTTTGGGATTAGATTCGATTTGTGTGACTTGTCCAGGGATATTTGACCAAGACAGAAAGTACATAAGTACGTAAAATTCACATCTCAAAATAAACTAAAGTACACGTATATTTAGTTAGTTTATGCTTAAATTGTGTTTTTTATCTTTTTTTAAATTTTACTATGTATAAAGTATTTTACCTTTTATTTTTAACATTCCAATTTCCTGTTTCAGGGATCTGTGGCAGATTGCTTTGAGCGATAAGACCGCCATTTGTACATTTTTCATATTTTTGTAACTTTTATGTTTTCATAAATATTATGCAATTAAGAATAAAATAAATACACAGAATTCGTTTCAAAATCCTCTGCCGACGTAAAACGAGTTTGACTTTTCTGTCTATGTATGTATGCGTGCATGTGTGAGTGTACGTGTGTCTGCTCGTGTGTGAATATGTCTGCGTCTACGCTTGTACGTATATGTGTGTGTGTGTGAATATGTGTGTAGGTTTTGGCGAGAGTTTTTGATTTTTTTAGAATTTTTTAGCCTCTGTGGTCTAGCGGCTCGGTGTCGGACTTGACTTCTAAAGGTCCCGAGTTCGATCCCCGGGTCAGGCAACATATTTTTTTAAATAAATATAACGTTTACCGGGATTAGGTATGTGTCTGGTTGGCGATAGACTTGCCACTTATCCCATTGTGGGACTTAGTGCCGTGGTTGTCACTCTGCTTACTATTTCGGGGATATGGGCGTGATCATACTACTATACCAGAAATTAACACCGTGACCAAGAATACGTAATAGAATTTTACGACCTAATTTGACTTGGTACACAGCCTTACCTATTCCTGTTGTCATAATATTCTATGTTTCGGTCTAAAGGTTAAGACAGTAAACTTGCTCGTCACTTAACCCCACCTTAAATTGGTAATGCATCATCATCACTTTTGGTGATTAAAAGCGATGTCTATGTCTTATCTATCGCCTCTATGCTCTAGTGGTCCGGTGTTGCCCACGACTACATATGGTTTTGAGTTCGATTTCTGGATAGGGAAAGTTACAAAATATTGTTCAATTTTTTAAAAAAAACGTCGTTGCCCGGGACTAACGGTTCGTGGGGTTTATTGCTCTCGGCTGATTGTGGTGCCTTAGATATAACTTAGCTTTCCTCTTCGGGGATAGGGGGGTGAAGATGTATGTATAACCTTGAGGAAATCTGTCAGTTTATTTGCATTACAATTTCATAAAAAGGGAAAACGCAATCACTAGGTCTAGGTGGTAGACTTTCGAAGCGACTCACCCGGAGTGGCAAAACCGCCTTACCTATTTTCCTGCCACCATAAGGTCCATTGCTTGCCGTGTTGAAGTGTGACAGAGGGTAAGGTAGCCGCTAAACTTACTTTTGCTCAAGGCCTAACATCTTGGCCAAATGACAACGCACCATTACCACCTTTGGTGTCTTTAGGCGGCGGGCATTTCTTACCATCAGGAAATCCGTCTGCTTGTTTGCCTTCTACTATCATAAAAAAAAACACTGAAATGGTAAAATTGCAAAACGAATATAGCATACTTGGAAACAAAACTAATGCTATGTCCACATCCATGAATCGGTTGTGTTGCCAGACCAATGAGGCTAATTTCGTACATGAATATTGGAATTTCGTAATTGGTGTTCCACATAAACTCCACTATTGTTCTACATCCCCAAAACATCTCATCTCAACCTTTAGATGACATGTCAAAACACAGACCCAAATTAGTGGCCTTTTCGTTTACAAATCTCACTTGACAAGGGTCTCTAAGAGTATTGGGTACTGTACCGACCGCACTCACCTTGTCTACTTCCTAAAAATCTTACGTAAGGGAAACTTACCTTAATATGTTATATTCGGGGAAAAGCTCTTTGTTATATCTGCCTCAGTAGTTTACATTTCTAACCTAATAAAAAGGGGATAAAATAATATAATGTATCTTTTGTTAGCTCTAGCTGTTTACGTACATTTCAATAACCTATCTAAAGATAGAGATAGCCTACTAGGGATTTTTTGCAGGTATATTGTTGTAAATTCTTGAAATATATCTGTATTATTACAATAATGTGTAGTATAAGTGATATAACACAGACTACTAAGTGAACTACACCTTAATAAAAGCGAGGTTTTCAGTCGGGAAGCTAGAATAGCTTTGCGTAGTTAACGTTAGGATAAGCACAGGCTTATCCTAACGTTATTGCATAAAAGCGAGAGTGAGGTATGTCCACCAAACCATGAAAGTAGAATCAATGCGATCAAAATGAGAACGCTACAAAAAGTCGCGAACGTGAATCTGTTATGTAACGCTCGCTGACCGCATTCGCAACTGTCTCAGAAAGAGTGTAATTAAAAGAAAGTGGGTGAGAAATTGGAAAAGGGCATGCTCCGTTGGTACGATCAAGTGGCAAAATGGCAGATTAAAGATTAACAATGCACGTATACAATTCGAATATGGATGGGTGTTTGTACCCAGGAAGATTCAGGTTGACATTCCACGATCAAATGGCTCGGGTTTTTTCCCAGAGTGGTGTCCGGAGTATTTATATGAAAAGAGTAATAAATGTCGAAAAAACTAGGTAGATCTGCAAAGATCGCGACATTTTGGCACCGATATTAACTGACTACCTCGAGGCTTGGCGTGAAGACAAGTATGTTTGTATATAGAAATAGTTGCCTTTCATATTGATCGGTAGAAACTGTATCTCTTATCTTAGATAGATTATTGAAATTGGCTGTTAATGGTTAACTATATTTTGGCAACACACACGATAGATACTCGTAAGTTACGATTGACGAATACTCAATTCAGTAGAACATGGACGAAAAAACGTTTGCAAATTAATATTATATCTATTTCCACAATATTTCACGCTCCGGTTTCATTTTTTGCTGTCCATTTTTGCGTTACTCGATCTCCAATTTGGTGCAGAATATGCAGCAGTGGATTAGCGGTTCCTAGAATAACTATACAAATACTGACGCATTTCGTATTTTTATGAATTTGAATAAAATAGAAAATTAATTGAACGTCTCTATTAATTTTTGTAGGGTGCAACAGAATTTTTGTTTATATTTGCAAGGGTGTAGACAGGATTTTGTATAGAGGGGGCAGACCAAGAAAATCCTAAAGTAGGTACATCATTATAATTATGGTTTATCATATAAGTATCTCACATAATATAATCTAGGTGAGGTAATAAATTAAAACCAAAATGCCAAAATTTAATTAATATTAAAGCCACAAATATATTCATAGTTGACGAACATTTTGAACTGTTTATAATATTTTTTAAACTTTTCTTTATTTATTCTTCACTTTATCAGATATACTCGTATCTTGTTTTAACTGTTTTTTGGCGTTAAAAGAATTGCAGTACTATGTGAACACTCTTGTAGAGGGGGCGGCTGCCCCCCTTGTCCCGTACCTCGCTTTGCCCATGGGAATCTAAGTGCGTGAAGCGGAAGACAAAAGACAGAAGAATGGTATCAGACAGTCTGTCAATGTAGCCGAAACACCGTAAAAGTACGTGTAGAAACCGTCTTGATCCAAAAATGCTAGACATGAGATCTTCGAAAAGAACAGACTAAACATTTTGAAGAAATTTCATGTACAAACTAATCTGGCAACGCCAAACGTGTTTTGTCGCTTTCTATTACTATCGTTGGAAGAAGATAGCGATAACTTTAAATAAATTTAGTGTGTGCGCAACAAAATTACCTCTATGGTAGTGTTCCGGTGGGTAGGATAAACAGCTGGCTTGCACATTAGGCCTAAGGCCCGGTCATAGGACAGTGAAGCATCTATGACTTGTATGGTGTCTATGAAAATATAAATTCTTTCAATTACAATGTTATGTATATATAACAATATGTGTGTGTGTATATAACACTAAAATCGACCAATGGATCGGAACGTGGTCACACACTGAGAAGATCGGGTTCTCAGTTCTTCTGGCATTAACTAACACAAAAATGGAAGAACAAAATCTGTCCACCCATTCAAGCCACGCAAAATGGAGATTCATTTCTACATACATACATTAAGATTTAAGAACTTTGTTTCTTTATTACTATACTAGCGGCCCGCCTGCGGTAAAAATATACATAAAATCCGTTTTGTAGTTTTAAAGATTTAAGCACACGAAGGGGCATTCCCTATGGTGGACACTGGAACCGACTTTGTTTTATACTATGTAGTGATTAAGCACTACATCTTCTAAATAGGTATTCAGTTAAGGTATAGTAACCTATTTCATTTAAATTCAATTCAATGCATATTTTAAATTTATTTAATGAAAGGTCTTTTGTATAAATCAGGAAGTTTCTTGTAAAAACGCAATTAAAGTATGGCTTACTTTGTGGAGATGAGACACGGTAGTTTCTAACCACCTAAGGCGTCGTGTGATTATTAAACTTTTTTATTTCATAGCAAAATCCCATCCAATGTCCCTTTATATCCTGCGGTGTTTATGGAAGTAGTTGATCTCTCATCAGAAGATACGTGTTGAGTATATTAGCACATAAAAAGAAAGTACCTGGATGCCTGAGCTTTGCTCGGTATTGTTTTAGCAAACACTCATTGACTTCGTGTTACTTAACAACGCCATCTGCTAAAATAACTTTATTGATTACAAAAAATAGTATTACTATTCGCCAATAGATGTCAGGAAGAGTCATTTTTTTCAGTTTAAACACGAATTAATGACATTTTCTAAAAATTATTCCTAGCTAAATCGATTTATCGCCCCCGAAACCCCCTACATACTAAATTTCATGAAAATCATTGGAACCGATTGCGATATTTCAATTATATATTTATATATACAAGAATTGCTCATTTAAAGGTATAAGATTTAGATGACCCGAAATGACTTATGAAACAAATCCAAGTAGTTGCAGCTGCCGACATAAAATGTCACACGTAGCTTAAAGACCAGTAAAGCCAAGTCACATCAAAACACGATAAGAAAGTTGTGACGGCATCCGTCCCTGCCACCCGAGATAAACTCCGAATATTCATCATACTTAATTATCCCACTCTTTTAACAGTTCTTTGAAAGTCAGGAGATTAACAGACACTTGTCACGGCGCGCTGATTTGGAGCCATGAATTCCAATTTTGCTCTGCTTAATTTGTTAGTAAGCGTTTTGATTAACTTTTATAATTACAGCCGAGTTTAATTAGTTTGCATTAAGTCTGCATTTGATTTGGACTTCAAGTTGCTTTATCTATATATCTTTTGTAAAACAGAACAACGGGCTAGTCACGTAGCACTTGTGAGGAGTCTAGATACGAAATATGAAAGATGCCTCTTTTTTCTTTCGTCAACAAATTATTTTCAATTTCTGCTCAACAGTTCCAAGGTATTTTGAAAAACAGACCAACTGTCTAATAGCCGTTTGGACATTATAAGGTCACCTCTTCTGTAGGTATAAACCCCTCAGGACAGTCATGTGCGCAGTTGCTGCTTTACCACAAAAGAAAAGTTTATTTTAAATGTCATGTATAACTCATGTCTGTTCCAAGTGTCATAGTTGTAGGGGATCCCAAGAGGGGATTTGTGCTGTTACTCTGGCGTCTCAGATTATGATACCTTTTGCCATACTTAAACACCTTCAGCATGTATCAAATCTCTACATAAAGGTGCACTTATTAAGTACTGTCTAATTTTTTTTTGGATAGAAAATAGACATGAGCATGTGAGACAATAAATGCGAGGGGTTTATTGTACGCCAACAAGTGCAACTTCAAATATTCTGACAATATGAGCTGGATATACGGGAGTAAGAGGGTCAAAAACTTTTAAAACACATGCTACAATGTACTGCCAATCTACTTAACATATTTTTGCTACCAGAGACACATTAGGTATGCATACTATTAAATATTAATATCTAATAATATAGCTTTTACTTCTGTTGCTCTACTGGCTGTAATTGTTCTTTTCGCTTTTAGACGCATGACCTCATATGAGATATAACATAAAATAACCTTTTTTACTCTCCGCCATCTAACCGACAAAACCTAACAGACCACCATGACACTAAAATAACTTTATATTTAGCATCCTCGGTTCCCCTACTATATTACTCTGGCCTATTTTTCATTATCAACGTCAAACATTTTCTGGTTCATCAGGTTTTAATAACCGCTACAATATATCCAAAATATTTTGTAGATAAATCCAGCGGCGTCCATAAATATGATCACTAATAACGCGCATCAACTATTTGTCCGGTCGACGGTCAGCGAGCATTTTATGAGGGCATGAGTGGCTCCGTTAATCACATTCGGTTGATTCGGCTCAGGTAATCCCGCTTCTGATAAAGACGGATGGGGTGTCACCCGATAAACCCATTGCTTTTTACCCCCGACCTGCTCTGATCCTTGCCGTGATGTACAACTTTAATTAATAAAATGACACTTAACTAAATCAGATCTCATCTAATAAAGGATGGTATTTTCGAAACTCCCCTCGTGAAAGCTGTGGAGGCAAGTAAAAATCACTAACAATGAAATAGTGACCACAATGTAAAATTTATGACTCCGTTATAATTGAAATTTTTGTGCAAGAATTTGACTAGCATTAAACAAATTTGATAAATTAAGTAATTTTTACCCACGACTCTAAGAACTCTACTCTACCATGCACGCTTAAAACAATATTATTTTATTAGCATTAAGGGGCCATATACGCTAAAATACGTCAGCAGTTTACTGTTTTTTTCATACAAAGCAATCATGGATCTTGCTGACAAAAATACACAAGATTAACATGAATAAGCTTTACTATACTCGTGTTCCCAAAACACGATTCATTTCACTTTGCTCAATAGAGAAAAATCAAAAAGTTAACCCTTTTTTGAAAGCTTTTGCTTTCTGTCTACTTCAATTGTGAAAATATCGACATCAGATTTAACATAAACATAGATAAGTACTATACCTAAAAGATAACTGTTTCAGTTTGTATACTTTTTTTCAAATTACTTTTATAGTGTCAAAAATAGTGATTTGTCGCTTAAGACTTTAGAGCGCCATTGTTCATAGTAATCAGAGAACGGGGGAGCGCGGTGATTGGCTCTTCTGGCTGACTGAGTATGGGGCCTTAACTGTGAAGGCTGTTAAGTTATGGAATAGTTTGCCAATTAATATAAGACTTGTACAAACGTTGACTACTTTTAAAACTTTAGTAAAAGTACATTATTTGAAAAGCCAAAGTTGTGCTTGTGATGATTGATGTGGTATTTACTTCCATTTAAATTATTTATTGTTGTTACGTCTTAATTTGAAATGGTGTATCTTGTTTATATTAGTTTCACATTTATACCATTTTTATTTTTGTTTTTCTTCTTACTGTTATTAATAATATTTTAATATTATGTTATAGTTTTTTTTGTATGTTTAATCTCTTTACCTACTGAACCTTTGTTTATATAATCTCCTTAAACAAAAAGGTTGTCTGGTAGAGATCGCTTGGTTTGGCGATAAGACCGCCTTTTGTGTACTATAAACTTTAATAATATGCTCTTGTTAATACTTAACTGTACCATTTTGTAATAAGTTTAATTGTGCACAATAAAGAGTTCATTCATTCATTCATTCATTCATTCATTCATTCAACTGTCATCCGAGAAAGACTATCTTAAGACTTAGTCATGAAGTTGCTTTTATGAGTGGACAATTGACAACATAGAAATAATTATGTTTAAGCGTTAATGGTAACCCCCTGATCCTTGCCATGATGTAAATGTTAATAAAATGGCAAACGTATAACTCAGTAAACTTCTAACAAAGGATGGAATAAAGGGAAATCCCCTTGTAAATGTTCTTTTACATTTTTACAGTAAACCAAGTGATTACCTGCCAGGAAACTCGAAAGACGAACAAAAGTTCATTATCCCAATCACTACAACCGTGACTAGATGTTTTGTAAAGGATAGCGCCCACTGTTGACGGGGCGGTGCGTCTCGGTTCGGACCGCATCGGCGAATTTCTATTACTCGGCGCCAAAGAATAGAGCAAAAAAATAGAAAGGCGACTCAACGTTAAAATCGTCAAGTATGAAAAGTGGCCCCTCTAGTAGTTGTTATACAAAACCTTAGCGTTAAAATGTCGTTAGTGCTCTATCAACTATAACGATATCGTGTTTTTTGGTGACTGTAGGCCGCATTGGGGAATAAGTGCGGGATGTCTCGTTGATATCCGCCGCGGAAAAATCGTCGCCGATGCGCCCCGGCAAAGTGGGCGTTGCTTCATTCAACATGTACGAAAGCGATCTAGGTGGATTATTGCTCAGCTCATAAATAAAATGACATTTAGATACTCTCCTAATAAAAGACGAAATTTTGGAAACTTCCCTTTTGAAAGCTTTAGATTCTAACAAAAGTCACTATCAATATAACCGTGACTGAAAACCAATGACGTTAATCACTGAGAGAAGGAGCTAGAGAAAGAAAGAGCGAGTTTTGCGAATCGTTTTTGAAAAATTTAACTGTTTGTATTTATAACTCATAGATAGGCGTGGCGTGTACCTACTATTGAATGATTTGAAACTATTTGTTACCTGATTTTATATCACATGATAAAAGTTGCTATGACAGTATATTATTTAAAAATTTGAAACTTTTAGCTCGTAAAAGGCGAGCATAGGCTTAGACTAAGGGGTAGAGTTTCGCAGCGACTTGCCCGGATTGGTACCACCGCCTTACCTATTCCTGCCGCCATAACGTCAAGACGTGTTCCGGTTCGGAGTAGCCGTAAAGTAGCCGGTAAACTTACTTTTGCTCGAGGCCTAGCATCCCGGTCTCAGGTTGGCAATGTACCATTAACACCTTAGGTATCTCTAGGCGACGTGAATTTCTTACCATCAGGAAATCCATCTGCTTGTTTGCCTTCCATTATCATAAAAAAATGTGCAAAAATTCACTTGCATTAAACAAAGTTCATCGCTGTGAAATCACTAATTTTTACCTGCTATTTATTGGCTTTGGTCCTTACCGTAATATACCTTATTTAATAAAATGACACTCTGCTAATTCATTAAACTCCTCGATAAAAAAGCGGCAACTCTTTACCTCGTTAGTTATGAAATTTTCTGAACTTTCCAGCTCTGAGGCTATTTGAAATAACTGTAATGAACTGTCTATTTTCTTGACAGGACGTAACTTCAGGTCATAATATAAATATTATACTCGCGGACTTGCGCACTTTGGTAGCCCACAAACTTCCGTGAAATTTTTAACTCTTCTTCTTTCTTTAGGTTTTGGCCTTCACGTTAGTATTTAGCCTAGTATTTTTACCAATGTTAGTCCGGGCTCAATTGCAGAATAGACCATCTGCCTTCCTGCCAGGCGAGCACTGGCTTATTGTCACTAACACCGTGACATCTGACTAGGTGGAAGCGTTTCGCAGCGACTCACCCGGATTGGTACCACCGCCTTACCTATTCCTGCCGCCATAACGTCATGACGTGTTCCGGTTCGGAGGCTAAAGTAGCCGGTAAACTTGCTGTTGCTCGAGGCCTAACATCCTAGTCTCTGCTTGGCAACGCATCATTACCAGCTTTGGTGTCTTTAGGCGGCTGGAATTTCTTACCATCAGGAAATCCGTCTGCTTGTTTGCCTTCCAATATCATAAAAAAATTGAGAGTTTTAAAAAAATCCCTTAAACGAACGAGTATTTAGTTAAATAGCAACGTCACTGAATGCCCCATAAAACACCCGTGAAGCACTATTTTGAAACAAAAACAAATGAAGCTAACGTTAAAAAACCCCTGCATAAAGCTGAAAGCTAAAAGCTTCACATAAAAAAATCACAAACCCAACGCTGAAGGTGGCAGGATTGCATTCGTCAAACGTAAGTACACAAACTTTGGTAAACGAATTCGCTAACGAGCTGGCGTATGGGTGATGACGTGAGGCCTCCTGCATACGTAATTTTATAAATATTAGCCTAAGAGCGTTTCTACATGGTGAATACCGAAATTTGTCAAGTTTTTTATGATTAATAGTCGCCCGTTGGTCGAAATTCGGCCATAATAAGCTTTAATATCTTGTTGATAAGCCATCTTCATTTCTCAAGACTAATTTGTTTCCAAACTTTTTACTGAGCCATCTATGATCTTTTATCCCTTAACCCTAAGAGCGTTTCTACATGGTGAATACGGAAATTTGTCAAGTTTTTATGATTAATAGCTTATTATAAAATATGCCTCAACCCGTCGGATAGACAAAGATTTAATATACTTAGCGACAAGGTTCCCTAAGAGCGTTTCTACATGGTGAATGAATACGGAAATTTGTCAAGTTTTTTATGATTAATAAAAAACAAGTATCTTCACGCCCATAGCCCCAAAGAGGTAGGCAGAGGTACAACCAGAGCACCCGCGACTAGCCAAAGATACTAAATCCCACAATGTCCCTATCCCTGTCCCTATGTCCCTTTGTATACTTAAATCTTTTAAACTACGCAACGGGTTTTGATGCGTTATTTATAATAGATAAAGGGATTAAAGAGGAAGGTTTATATGTATATTTTATACCCGTGCAAAGCCGGGACGGACCGCTTGTATTCAATATACTAAGCTATAAGGTTCATTTGAAGAAAATTACATAACACCTTTCTTGGCAAAACGTTCATTCTAAACCATTTCAATGTTAGACGATGTCTTCATAATTCATATACCTTATACAATACAATTCTACAATACAAACTCTTTATTGTGCACCAAACACAGATAAATTACAAATACATCAAATAAAACTTAAATTATAAGATACACAAAGGCGGCCTTATCGCCAAGTCAGCGATCTCTCCCAGGCGTCCCTGGAGTGCATGGAACATTAGTGGAATGCCGTCTAGTAGTGCTCTTAAAAATATAAAAATGCATCTACTAATAGACAAAAGAAATCGTCCTAAAAGCAAAAACCTGTTTCAGTTATAGGTATTATAATTAAGAACAAGCAATAAAAGTATTAATCACGGTGAACGCAGAAATGTATAATATGTACTACAAGATTTGGTAAGGTTATCTATACCTATAGACACTTTTCATACTGCGCGGTGCTATATCTATATACATATATAAAATCGCATGATGCCTGAACTGTTGGATAAATTTTGTCTTTCTTTGTATTGGTCATTGTTAGATGGAAGGATCATATGAACAGAAACAGGAAAAATTCTAGGGAATTGGGAAAACCACACTTGCCCATACAAACTGTTAGTATCTGTAAACATCAATACTAAGTTCGCCGAATCAGATAGTTATAAAACAAACTACAAAATACAATAATCCGTCATAATGTATTGAACGCCAATTTCATCTCAATGACGTCACGTTAGAGTGAAAGATTTTAACTTATCGTTTTGTTCTGATACTATTTATATATTTGTTCTCTTACTGGTAGTTTCTCTAATTTTATTTAAGTTCAAGTACATAATTTTCATCGTAAAGTTTGCTTTTTGAGTACTGTTAAATATTAAATCATATAACAAAAATTTAGGCAAGCACCGCAAATTTGCCTAGAATCGTTTTGTTTATTCTTCAGAATTCTTTGAAAACTTCTTTGTAAGCATAATAAACTTTATAGAACAATAAAATATTAAAGCAGGAAAATAGGCCCTAACCTTATTAAAACTTTTCTTATTTCGTTGTGCAAGTTTTAGATTAGAGTCCTAATCTAAAAGTCATTGAGAGTCATTATCCTCTAATGTGACGTCACAATCGACGCCATGATACTTTGAGGCGTTTTGGTGGAAACTTTAAATTTAAATTCTATTTTTTAGAAAAGTCTTTATTTTTTGCAAAATATGATATTCGTTAACTAACTGTAGTTTAGTTTATATATTTCCAAATATTTTACAACAGTTTGTCAAATCTGATTTTGTGCCTGTTTCTCAATATCATGAACAAAAGCCTAGCTCTGGTGGAATGCAAAAGGAAGGTTAATAATACCATTTTAAGCGCCTTTTAAAAGTTAAAAAACTTAAGTTTAAAAATTAGCCAACTTTTTTGCCAATACGAATAAGCACGCAATTTTTTCCCAAAAAAATGTTTAACCCGTGTTGGTCCGGGCTCGTTTGCGGAATAGACAATCTGCCTTCCTGCCAGGCAGCTCGTAAAAGGCGAGCATAGGCTTACCTTTACTAACACCGTGACATCTGACTAGGTGGTAGAGCTTCGCAGCGACTCACCCGGATTGATACCACCGCCTTATCTATTCCTGCCGCCATAACGTCATGACGCTGGAACACGTTTGGAGGGTGGGTAGCCGGTAAACTTAATTTTGCTCAAGGCCTAACATCCCGGTCTCAGGTTGACAACGCACCATTACCACCTTTGGTGTCTCTAGGCGGCGTAAATTTCTTACCATCAGGAAATCCGTCTGCTTCTTTGCCTTCCATTATCATAAAAAAATAACCTGCCTTTTTATTATTAAAAAGAAGAAGAGCGATTCTTCTTTAATAAATTCTCAAAATTTTGCGTATTAATTGCACATAATTTACTTTTGTAATTACGTTTTGATATTGCTTTAGACAGGATTAAAGAAGTTTTAGCTTTGATGAAGTTTTGCTTTTACTCGCAGTGGATTAAATAAGGGTAATTAGGGGGTAGTATCGTGTGTGGTGGTCTATGACCACCGGTAGAAGGGTGCTGGGGGGTGCAACCTCGTTCGGAGCCTAAAAATACATTTTTGAAGTGAAAATTTCTTTACCGGCGGCATTGCGCACTTTTTGGAATGGGTAAAAACTTATAAACTCGCGTGACCTGATCGAAAATTCGTAAGACAGCGCAGGGCGCTTGCGCAAATGTATATATTGTCATTTTTGTGTACGATAGCGCAAAAAATAATATTGTATTCTACCACAGAAATGATAATACTTTCATACTGATAATTAAAGCAATTCGTGCAACCATCGTTTTCTTATTTTATTATAGCTTTTCTCTGCGTATAGTCTTATTTTTAATAGCTGAAGATAATAGCCAAATGGATTCACTAATGAGAAATGCACATTGCCTAAAGAAGCCATTAATGTTAATGTTGTGTTGCCAATTTCAAGGCTAATCTTCAGCCTAATGTGTAAGTGTAACAGCTACCTTGGTATTTTATTGAATCACGAACATTCGCGCAAGCGCCCTGCGCCGCCTTACGATTTTTCGATCAGGTCACGTGCCCTGACGCGAGTTTAGAAGTTTTTACCCATTCCAAAATAAGTGTGCAACTCTTTTCACTTCAAAAACGTCAAATTTATGTTTGAAAAAAAAATGATATTTATTAAATAGTCAAAACATATTGTGTAATTGTGACTATAAACAGCTGAAGATTTACGATACCACAGAAGACATACACAAAGACACGTCAACCTTATCCTCGTTTTGCGTCGTGGGCTAATAAAATGAATTCAAGAACGCACCGGATCATCTACAAATTGAGAATAAACGAATGAAATATTAGTCGGATGGCACAAAAAGCGCTTCCGAGTTAGACGGAATCCTATTGAACTGTTATCGAAAGCACACAGTGGTCGCAGTTTAGGGCTTAACGAGTAATCGCCTGTCAATGTCGCTATAGAAGCCAATTGTGAATAACGCAGCGGAGAATTTATAATGGACGAACAAAACTACCGAGCTACACATTCAAATGTGCTCGCTAGAAAGGAAGTTACGAGGATTCATTTGTTTTATACCGCTTTTGATGTGTTTAAATTCAAAAGTGTCATTTTAACCGACGCCATTTTGGATGTAAAATGACGCCACATTATTTATCGAGTTGCTGTCAACGAGCCTATTTATTTGATACTCATATTGTAAAAGTACATTAAAAATTACTATTCCGCCATATTGGATTTAGAATGGTGTCACATTATTTTTCGAGTTGCTTTAAAGAGCCCATTAATTTGATACCCACATTGTAGAAGTGCATTAAAACTAACTATTCCGTCATCTTGGAAGGTCCGCCGAATTAATTTGATACCCATATTGTAGAAGTGCATTAAAACTAACTATTCCGCCATCTTGGAAGGTCCGCTATATTGGATTTATAATAACGGCACATTATTTGTCGAGTTGCTCTCAACTAGTCCTTTCATTTGTTACTCATATTGTAAAAGTGCATTAAAAATAGCTATTCCGCCTATTTTGATTATCCGCCATATTGGATTTAGAATGACATCACAGAGTCCTTACAAAATTTCAGCTCAATCGGTTGAAGATATCTACTTTAAAATTGAGTTTAAAGGTTCCACCTAAACAAACATACTTACATATAATGTAAGTTCAATAAAAGCTTTTAAAATAAATCTCTATATTCCTTGTAACAATTCTGCGAAATTTTTCATTGTTGTGTTAGTTACTGTCATATAAAAAAACAATATTCATAGTTCAGACACGACAACGTCCGTCGGCTTAGTTAGTGATTAACAAAATATAAACATATCTTATCAACATAACTATAGTAAATCTCTCTCCTCTAGATTGTTATTGAAATCGGCCGTTAGGGTTAAACGAGTAATCGGTTTTCAGTGTTGCCATAGAAGCAAATTGTGAATAACGCTGGGGAGAATTTATAATCGACGTACCAACCTACCGAGCTACACGTTCAGGCCGAGCCTCTATTGCTACAAAGCAAGTTATTCCTTTGTCCTCTACTGCGTTTGATACTTTTTTATTCCATGCCATTCACCGTAGGTTAATGGGTTAATGGGTTATACATGTCATATACCTCGCGTAATTAATTGATGTTTATTATGCTCTTTTACTGTGGACATTCGTTGAAATCTACAGCAAATATAATTTAGTTGGTGTACTTCTGATATACATGAAATGTAGGTTTGATGTTGTGTACTCTTTTGAAATAACACTTGTACTTTTCCACAATATTCTTTAACATTTATAACTTATGAATATACTTATATCTTTGGTACTTTAAATCAATGGGTTTCACCGAATGGGTTTCAATGAAAACAAGAATTAAAAAAACTTCGACACCTTTGCCATAGAATAAGTAATATTTAAGACGTATTGCAGGGCAAACTTGAATCTCAAGATGTATAATAAATGTTTAACAAAAATAACGATACCCGAGATTGGAAATGTGCTTGCCACCTAACACATTGTGGGTCTTGGGCTAGTCGTAGGTGTCCTGGTTGTGTCTCTGCCTGCCTCTTCGGGGATAAGAGCGTGAAGATACTTTACTCTTCAGAAGGTGTGCCAGTGAATGTATGTTAACTGTGGAATAAACCCCTGCTTTCGCTGTGTGTTTTACTGTTACTATAGCGTTTTAGAAAAACAATAGTGGTAATTTTGTTGCGCACTCACTAAACTTATTTTAAGTTATCGCTGTCTTCTTTCAACGAAAGAAACAGAAAGAGACAAAACACTTTTAGCGCTGTCAAATTAACCGTACACCTTATTTCTACAGACGTTTAAACTATTACTCGGAAAACTTCGATTAAAAAGATCGCGATTTGACATGTTCGGACTAATCTGACGTGTCTAAAACGTTCCATCTCTTTTGTTTTTGTTTCATTTGAGAAAGATAGCATGCATCTAAAATAAGTTTAGTTTGTGAACAGCAGAATTACCACCATTGTTTGAATAATTTAATATATCAACCGAAAATTACAACCTTGGGAAACACAACACAGCATAGTAGTACTACTTATTTACACGCTTCAGCCACATTCTTCAAGCTCCATCCAAATGTATTTTAAAGATATCTATATAAACTTGTTATTACACATAATTAATCATTTCGCCTAAATTTAGATTAGGTCAGCTAATTAAAAATAAAAGTATAAAGTGTAAAAAGAATAAAAAGTGTAAAGTCGAAGCGCATAATATAAATAGTAGTACCAAAGAGCAGTACTGTGATTCTGTTTATATTGCAATAACACTGCTATAAAATGCCTTAATACTGATGAATACAAAACCCTAAAATTTTTCCACCGAATTTCTCTAAAACTATTTTTTTCCTTATAAATCCGAAACGCTTACAAAATATTTGTGTTATCTTTTTAAATAAATAGACTAATTCAAGTTTTTATCTATTATACGTCCAAGTAACGAATAGCTATAATAAAGGATACGGCTAGATGTGAAAAGAGCTTAGATAATATGAATTGGCAAAGTTCAATAGGGTCGCCCTTATTTCCTATTATCCTGCAATATGCTTTCAATCGTAAAAGAAATGTTGCAATTACCTGTGACGTATAGCGAATGAGATACTGTTACGAGAAAACTCTAAGGCTAAATTCACATTACATTGATGAGTTGTCATCAGCCGTGATCATTATATTGGGTAAATATATTTATATGGCTTATTACGATAAGATACACCTGGTGAAAAATTATTTTATAGTCAAAATTTGGAGTATCCTAAGCTAGAAAGTAGAATCCACTGCTTCTTGCAGGGCGAAAAATTAAAAAAGAAGCAAATATTTTAATGTACATTCTCTTCTTATAAAACTTTAACATAACCTTAATGCTTAAAAAATTGCAAATTAAAAAGCTGTTTTTGCTGATTTAAGTATAAAAAGCTTCATGCTAGTCAACAAAACGCTAGGATTCAGGATCAATCCCGACAGAGGCAGATACTTGCGTGATGAATAGAGATGGCATTATTCTTAATTTTATTGATATTGGATAAGTGCCTCGTACGTTACAGATTTGCCATCTATCACATTGTGGGACTAAGAATCTTTGTCTAATCGTGGTGCCTTGGTTATATCTGTGCTTACATGTGCCTACATCGGGACATGATTGTATTCCCTAATTTTTGAATTCTTAATTCAGCGTATTTGCTGCTATACTGCATTGATGCAGCTTGCCGTCCTTTGTCTGTAAGGGGCTAACCCCTGAAGTTGCTTCGATATCTGTGTAAAATGTTTGCCTAATACGTCTAACACACAGCGGAGTGCGGTAGGTGCTGCTAGTGATGCACAAGAAAAGTTGGGGTATTTTCTGGTGTTGGCTGCTTTTAGAAACCTACCCATCAGAAAATATCCTCCTGGCATTTTTTTCTCTTTCTGAAGTCATACTCCGCGGGTGATTAGATTATAGTCCAGTAAAGTTGCAAAAACCGCGCGGTTAGCAACATATTTGCCATTTCAAAAATAGGATAATTTGATTTTTTATTAATTAAAGTTATGTTTTAGTTTAGTATTAATAATTTTGATAGTATTTTTTGTTTTAGTATCAAGAAGTGACATACATACATACATACATACATCCATACCACAAAAACCATTTCAACACACACATGATCATAATTAAATATATATTCATCATTGCTTTCGGTATTCGTCACAACTAGCTCTTCTTTATCATTTTACATACATCTTATTATACAAGCGTTCATCCAATTGTGTACACATAATGTTCTGACCTATATGCAGTGAAACTAACGTCAAAAGAACTCAATTTTATATCTCGTCAATTCGAGGCAGGCAATGCGTCAGTCTAATGTGAAACTAGCTTAATAGGAAAACTCCATAGCATCGAATATTACATAAAATATTTTTATCAACTATTGAAACTTTATGACATCTATAAAACAATGAAAATACGAACGACCCTTTATATTAAATCCTTTGTTCTTTTAAGACAGGGAATATTGAACATCTTGTAATAGTTTTGCGACAACTTTTCTTAATTTTTCAAGATTGAGATAGCCGTAGCTTCGAAAAATTATGATGAAGTTGCATAGGAATAACCAAGAAAATTATGCACTATCCATCGTCTCAACTAACAATGCTGTCAGCTCGTCAGTGCTCGAAACTGTGTTTTTTGTGAGAATGTGTTGCTAAGCGCATAACTTCCGAACGACTGTTACTGTAATTCTTTTTTTATTCTGTTAGTTATTAGCAAGAGAAGGTTTTTATGACGAGAAGTAAATTACTCTTGTGATGTTTCGTTCCGGAGGATAGGGTGTTCGGTAGACTAGCACAATTGGCCTAACACCTCTTCCACAAGACAATGACACACCTATGACATCTATGGTATAGGCCACACACGGTCATCTCTATCTATTAGAAGAGCCGAGTGCTTGTTCGCTATCTTATCATATAAATAAATATATATAAGGCTTTAGTTATTAAGCCTTGATGATACTGTGGAAAGTTAAACCGGTTGAATATAGCATAACTTAAAGTGTATAAAGTGTAAGTGTAAAAGTACAAGCGTTTACCTGAAAAAAGTATGTATACAATGAAATTCCACCAAGTGCCGACGATAACAAGTACAGGTTCTAAATGAGATATTTAAATGGAAGTCCCAAGCTATCACTAAAATTTATCACCAGCAAAAACAACTTTGTTAAACACTCTGTTTTCAAACAGCCCGATCCTTTAACAGTCTATCTAAGAGTAATGTATAATATTACTTAACGGCCAACACTAATGTTATATCTACGGATAAAGATAAGCTTTCTAGTGTTTTGTTGTTAAGATATTTTTGTTAATAAAATGAACAGTGTTAACCTGACAACTGATCTAAAATAGCACGATCTCTTATCTTAGATAAGTTATTAATATTAGCCGTAAGAGTATATGGATTAAGTTAATCTGTATGTGCTTGTTTTATTTAGTTGTAACTTGTAACAGACTTCGAAAAAAGATGAGGTAATATGTTCGACTACAAAATTTCTTTTTTTATGTTCATTGATTAACTTCTCAGTAGGTACTTTCTTTCTTTGGGTTTTTGACATTCGTGTAATCATTTTGCCATTGGTCAAGTGGAAATTGGCATCCAATTTACCAAAATTGGGATTCAATTATAATTAATCATAAGTCGTCAATAAGTCATGTTAGGGTCTTGGGCAAAGCGGTGGCCACATTACTCAAGCTCTTATAGTGAGATTTGGCGAGAACGAAGAAATACACGAAGAATTTTTTGTAGTTAGAGATAAGATCGCGTTCTTATCTCTATCTACAAAAAATTCTTTCAGCCAATCCAAAAAAAGAAACTGTAAAAATTAAATGGAGTATCGTATACAAATAATTAAAAACGCAGTAAAACTCCAAAAAACCGACTTCAAATTTGGAACATATGTGGTTTTCTCATGAATGCTAATGTAGACCTGGCCCAAATTATAATGGGACCACCGCGGGAGCTTATAGGCTTTCAATTAAAAAAACAATTTTGAAAATCCGTTCACAAACACCGGAATAATCGAGTAACATATATACAAAAAAAAAACATACGGGTCGAATTGAGAACCTCCTCATTATTACTTCGGTTAAAAAACGATTAACGATAAATATATTAATGACGTATCTAAAAAATAATTTTTTGTGTACTTTGATCACATAATCGCCTCTGTGGTCTAGCGGTCCGGGTGTTGGACTTGACTGCATGAGGTCTCGTGTTCGAATCCCGGGTGGGCCAACAAAAAGAAATTTGGATTTTTCCAATTTTCCAATTTAAAAAAAATGTTGGTCGGGATTGGAAATGTGCCCGGTTGGCGATAGGCTTGCCACCTATCACATTATGGGACTTAGTGTTTTCGGCTAGTCGTGCGTGCCCTGGTTGTGCCTCTGCCTACCTCTTAGGGGATATGGGCGTGAAGATACTTGGATCACATAATTTGAAGTCATTTTTTACATTTTTACTGCCCTTAAATTATTTTAATAAAAAAACTTTTAACCATTAGGAAATCCTATTCTATTATAAAAAAAGTTACCAAAAAAGCACATCAATTAAGCAACTTTAAATAACTGTACTCGTATGACCCTAAGACCCTTGTAGGAAGAGAGTAACAACAAAACAGTTCCAATCCCCAGGCAACAACCTTCCCGGGCCGGAAAACCTTTCCCTTCCTATTCAGAGATATCATTGAATCCAAGTTTTTGAACGAAATATCGAAGTAACATAAATTTCACATCAATTATTTTTATTTCTGATTGGGTTTTTAAACTTGCACATTCTTGCGACTCAACGTAATTTCGCTGTTATTTTTCGAAAACAAAAAAGCATAAATAGTTAAGAGGGGATCCCTTTACCGCCAAGTCTTCATCTGATAATGGAGTCCCAGGTAAATGGAGGAAATTGCAAGTTTTTTTCATAGTTACATGTTGAAGTTGAAATCGGTTTTTATAGTTTTACTGTGCTAAATTAATCAGATGAATTTTAGGGTCGCTTATTTTGGAAATTAATGATTACAAACAAAATTGTAATAAGGTAGGCAACAAATTTTCGGGTCGTAAAGTTTAAGGGATCAATTAGGCTCCCTACATTTAGGCATGAAAATTAAATTCTAGCTAGAACTTCTCTAAAAATTTGGAATCCGTAAATTTGTTGGTGAACACAAACATTAATCTTACTTTAATATAGGACTAGCAGTTTCACGCAGCTTCGCCTGCGTAACTTGGCTTCTACTTCACCGATTTTGCTGAAAAAAGCATATGTCACTCAAGAAAAATGTAGGATTCTAAAGGTAAAAGAATTTTTGAAATTGGTTCAGTAGTTTCGAAGCCAAACAAACTAACAAAAAATCAAACCTATCCTTTTTATAATATTAATATAGAGAAGCAAACTAACTTTTCCAATAATAATGCAATATTTTTAAGTGTGCTAGTAAAAAAAACATATTTTTCAACGGCATGTTTGTATGAAAGGGGTAACGAATGCAGAGAAAAAAAATCCGTCTGCTTGTTTGCCTTTTAATATCTTAAAAATCCCTCGTTTTTGACTGTGTATCCTGTATCTATGTAATACACAGAACTCATTGTTTTTTATAAGTAGGTATTGCATGTACAAATTTGGTTTCATCACTGTTATTATATGAATATATAAATAAATAAGTAAATAAATATCCCTGGACAAGTTAGACAAATTGAATTTAATCGCTAAGTAAACAAAAATTTTTGTTTGTGTTATGGGTGTTAGTCAACGATTGTAATACATAGAAATACTTAAATAGATACCAGATTAAATTTAATGAACACCCAGACCCAGAAATGCAGACATCTAAATATTAATTACACAAAGGGCTGCCCCCATCAGGAATCAAACCCATGCCTCGCGGGTGGTCGGTGTAGTTAGGCGTGTTCGCTAGCCACTCGACCAACGAGGCGAAGAATAGAATAGAATATTTTTTATCCGAAGTAAGTATTCACGAATACATTTTTCGAAAGTCAGCAAATTATGCATATACAATTAATATACAGTCACATACAGTTTCACTTTTTTAAACTTTTTTTTCCCCCGTGTTGGTCCGGGCTCCTTTGTAGAATAGACCATCTGCCTTCCTGCCAGGCAGCTCGTAAAAGGCGAGCATAGGCTCACCGTCACTAACACCGTGACATCTTACTAGGTGGTAGAGTCTCGCAGCGACTCGCCCGGATTGGTACCACCGCCTTACCTATTCCTGCCGCAATAACGTCAATGCCTGCTGTTGACGTGTTCCGGTTGAAGGGTAAGGTAGCCGGTAAACTGACTTTTGCTCGATGCCTTACATCCCGGACTCAGGTTGGCAACGCACCATTACCACCTTTGGTGTCTCTAGGCGACGTGAATTTTTTACCATCAGGAAATCCGTCTGCTTCTTTGCCTTCCAATATTATAAAAAAAAAACTAATTAAAAAGATCCCTGTTTGTTCACTGGGGCATCCTACAAAAAATCCTATTCAATAGTATATTTTTTCATACCCAAATAAAAACTGTTGTTTAGAAAATAACTCATGACCTTAAGCCGCTTAAAGAAGAGATCAACAACAATTTTAATCCCCAGGCTATAACCTGCCGCGTTCGGGACCGGAACAGCTCTTTCTATTCAAAGAAATCGCTAAATTTAATTTGTTCGTTCCTTCAAATATCAATTATAGTAGTATTATTTAAATTACGCGCTTCGGCTATGTTCATCAAGCTTCGGAAATCCGAATATATTTTAAGTATATCTATAGAGTTATTATATAATTACTCTTTTCGCTTAAATTTAGATTAAGTCAGCCAAATTAAAAATAAAAGTATAAAGAGTAAAAGTATAAAGCCGAAGCTCATAATTTAAATAGTAGTACTGTACTTACTTGATTGAGAAGTAAAGTTAAAATATTATTCTAATCGAGTAATGTATTGTTTTTGATAACAGAGCCCTTACCATAAGTTTACGGCTAGTCAAGTTTACCATAATCGCTACCGTATCTGTAAATTATTTGTATGAAAACTTTGAACAGCGCCTCTATTGGTAAAAAGTGTCATAGATTTCGACACGTAACTTACCAAACGTCTTAGTACTTTTCAATGTAGTAGTGTCTTAGTACTTATAACTTTTCGATACACGTAATAGGTATACCGTCTAATTAATAAAAAAAAAGGCTAAAGTAAAAGTAAAGTTGATAGTACAGTCTATATCACATTGTAATAAAGACTATAATACCATATTTTAAATGAACAAAGACCTGTACTGTTTTATATGTACCACTTATAATTTAGCTAAAGAAATGTATAAAAACAACGGGTTGCACGGCGTGCAAGTGCCGGCAGAAGTGAAAACTTTGATATTTTGGAATGTTAAGGGAATAATTTTGCACGATTTGCTTTAATTACCAGTATGTAAGTACTGTCATTTATGTGGTAGTATCATATCATTTATTCCGTTATTAATCACAAACATGACAACACGAACATTCGAGTAAGCGCCCTGCGTCGTCTTACGAATTTTTGATCAGGTCACGTGGCCGGATGCGAGTTTAGAAGGTTTTACCCATTCCAAAAAAGTACGCAACGCCGCTAAATAAGTTTTCCGACGATGGAAATTATCAAACATATTGTGATTGTGAATGCTCTACTTGAACCTCTGCCTACCTGTTTGGTATACAAGCATAAAGGTACTTTACGTATCACAACGACATCCTACCGAAAAAAATAATCCACGCAAACTTGGTTGTTAAGTGCTGCGTTGAATATTACTGTCGTCTTATAGTCAGTGCTCGCCATTGTCGTGCTAGAGGGTAACCAGCCAAGATCTTTCACAAGCATAAGAATTAAATACATGGGACAAACTAAAAGTTTTGCGCTTCTAGCTAATCGGAACTATTTGAATTTCGAATGTCATATTTTGTTAAATTAAAACGATGCAATCTTCTTAGTTATGAAAAAAAAAACAATTGGCGGGAAATAATTAGTCAATTGTTTTTTTATCAATACATCACAGTTCTACGTACGCAACGAAAATGGAATTAGGTCGAAAAGATTTTATAGTGATGATTTTTTATGATTTTAAAAGTTCTCTTTCTCCGCAATACTATGCCGCTCGTCTTCAAAATGCTTTTGGGAGAGAAGCACCTTGTTTGAGCACCGTGAGCCGGTGATTTGTTGAATTTGAGAGAGGACGAATTTCTTTACACGACGAATTTCGTAAAGGAAGGCCGTCAACTGCCGTCAACGAAAATAATGCGGCTACTGTTAAGCGGTTAATATGAGAAAACTCCCGGATTACCTATGGGACAACTCGAGGACTATTGGGGATCGGTATCAGACAATGGGTGTTTAAAAATGAGATCAGGCCAACAAAAGTGAGACTGGCGAAAAATGTTGGTAAAAAAATGATCGCATTTTTTATTGTCAGCTACGGTCCTATCTTTACAATTCCACTTGAAGATCAAAAGTGTGATAATGCCGAGTGGTGTTCTACCATTTGTTTACCTAGGGTGTTAAAAAAAGTTCGCGAAAGACGACCTTTTTCACACACGGGTAACAAAACAAAATCATTCTTAGCTTCCATAAAAGTACATCTCGTCACTCATCCTGCGCATAGCCCCGATCTAGCACCCTGTGATTTCTGTATTTTCCCTAAAATCCAAGATATGATGAGAGGTTTACTTTTACCAACTCCGAAGAAGCAGTGATAGCATTTTATCAGCACGTAGAAAACATGCCCTCAGATCTATGGTCCTCCTGTTTTAAAAAAATGTTCGATCGCATGAAAAAATTTTTAAAATGTAAAGGATTATTTTGAAAAGCAATAAACATAATATTTTGGTCATGGCATGTTGTTTTTTTAAGTTACGCTAAACTTATGGTGTGACCTACGTACACCAATTTCTTCTTTCATCTAAATTAGCCCTGTCTTATTCCTCATATTATACAAAAGAAGTTATATAAAAGTATTATAGAATCGAATACATTCCATCCACACGTGGAAAGTAAAAGCAGTTCGACAGTGATTTCCAGTAAAGGCGGAAACACACGCAACACAAACGTTCGGCCGGATATTGCTTGCTTCACAATCGACGTAAGCCTGATCACGTACGCTTGAAAAGGATCCACGTACAAAGCTACCTGGATTCACTGATATTATGGATTATACAACCTATATGGAACTCTTTGGTTTTATATTTCGTTAGTAGCGGCCCGCCCCGGCTTCGCACGTTTATGAAATATACATATAAACCTCAACAATCATTTTATCTGTTACAAAAAACCGCATCAAAATCCGTTGCGTAGTTTTGAAGATTTAAGCATACAAAGGGACATAGGGACAGAGCAACTTTGTTTTATACTATGTAGTGAGATGGTAGTGAATAAGCATACGACTCTCCTGAAAAGTCGCTTATAGAGACCATAGATGTTATTGGTGCATAGGTAGGTAAACGGGCTAATAGGACACACTACTCCCTAGCATCTAACATAGCGGCAGGAATAGGTAAAGTGGTGGGACAAATCCGTGTGAACTGCTTTCCACAATTAGCGAGGGGGCATTTTTCCCATTAATGATTATTAGGATACGATTATCCGTTAATCATCGTATCCTAATAATAATTGTGTCGTGATGCATTTTTGGGAAATTATATAATAACTAGCTGCGCCCCGCGGTTTCACCCGCGTAAGTCCAATCCCGCGGGAACTCCGGGATAAAAAGTAGCCTATATGTTATTCTGGGTCTTCAGCTACCTACATACCAAATTTCATCGTAATCGGCTTTGTAGTTTTTGCGTGAAAGAGTAACAAACATCCATACATCCATTCATACAAACTTTCGCATTTATAATATTAATAGGATTTTTGTGTTCTAATAATCATCATTTCCTTATAGGTAATTCTAGTAATCATCGTATAGTACCAATCATCGTGCCCTAACAATAATAGTGTTGACATAATAATTATTAGAATAATCGTATCCTAATAATCATAGTGTCCTAACAATAATAGTGTAGTGGTGCATTTTTAAGCAAATACCTTATCTTTTTACCCAAACATAAAATATGTAGTAAAATAATGATAATATAGTACAATAGTTTTATCATTCGGGTCGTTGGTCGAGTGGCTAGCGTACACGCCTAACTACATTAACCAACCGCGAGGCTCGGATTCAATTCCCGACGGGGGCAGGCATTTGTGTAATGAACATTTAGATATCTGCATTTCCGGGTCTGGGTGTTTATTAAATATATTCTGGTATCTATTTAAGTATTTCTATGTATTAGAATTGTTGACTAACACCCATAACACCAACATATAATTTGCTTACTTTGGGGTTAGGTTCAATTTGTGTAACTTGTCCAGGGATATTTGTTATTCTTATTTATGCGAGTATTACCCGAAGATGATGTTAAGTGTCTCTGAAGCCGGCGTGTTTGTATGGAAATGTGGAGAAATCTAGGCAGGTCTGCACTTGATAATCTCTGCCTATACGGTAAGGGGCTTTATGTAAAAATATGCATGTACAGAAGCACTATTTAAATTATGCGCTTCGGCTATATTCGTCAAGCTTCGGAAATCCGAATATATCTTAAAGATATCTATATAGAGCACATAATTAATCATTTCGCTTAAATTTAGATTAGGTCAGCTAATTTAAAAATAAAAGTATAAAGTGTAAAAAGAGTTAAAAGTGTTAAGCCGAAGCGAATAATTTAAATAGCAGTACTGTATGTGTGTACCTATCTTTTAAACTTTTAAAAGTTACTTCATAATTTTAAAAAATGACTTGTCTTTTGCCTCTCTCTCCTCTTGCCTGAAGGTTAAGCCTAACGTACGTTTCCGTAGTCTCGTTACGTTGGCAGGAATGGTAGAAAACGTACCGAGGCAACGGTAAGGATACCCGCGTACACGTTATTACACAGCACTCTACCATCTACTTCTTTGACAAATTTTACAGATTTTTTACAACAGACAGATAAACAGTGAGACAGACAAACTTTTACATTTATAATATTACTAGATAAGAACCCGGCTTAGCTAGGATAAAATGTGACTTATAATATACATCTAGAAGCAAAATGTAGGTAGATATTTCTGTAGTCACCGGTTTTCAAGGAATATTAAAGACATAGATTCGTATAGCTTCATTCATTGTGTTTAATAAATATAGTAAATAAAAACTGCCAAAGTTTTTACACAAATAATTTTCATTTTAAATTAACATTTAAAGTAAAGTAACAAAACAAATTGCAAGGAGTACTTATCCGAGAATTTGGCACCGGCACTTATAAAGGAATATTCTCTATTATACATCACAAAACGGAACGCTTGTTAAACTGCCCAAGATGGTGACTGTGATTTGTCTGTCAACACATTAGAATTTAACAAAATACTCGACAATCCGAATTTTGCGGATATATGTTGTCGACTCAAAATCATTATTTTTTTATGTTTTATTATTCAGGTAAGGTTTCAATCGAGTCTACCGTACCCCTTGACGAAATTATTAATATAGAAGCATGGATTGTCGAGGAAATCGTTTGAGCTTACAAATTTAAGGTACTTTATACTCTTTGGTTAGCGCTCAGTAGATTTGAGTATTTTAGTAGTCAAGGCTCAGCAGTTAATCATGCTCAAGCACAGTACCTTTTTCATGAGATTACAGTACTGCAGTCGTAAGCATCTTCGTAAATTGTTTCTATGAAACCTTTGAGCAACGCCTCTACTTATAACAAAGAGAACTAGAGAGAGCGAGAGAGACATAAACACGGTAATTATATTTATATAGGTAATTATATTTATATGTGATATATTTATATAGATTTTGGTATGGAAATTAATGAATGTAATCTAAAAAAACTCATCGTAAAGATCACTCACTCTTGCTACCCTGAAAACTTGTAACTTCCACAATCAACTTTACGGGTTTTCAATGATGAAGTTGCCGAAATTTGCAGGGTTAAGCCAAGTCATCTTGCTACAAACGCCAATACAAAAAATATATGGACACGTATATCGTATAATATATTATATCACGTGCAACCATAACTGATTTACTACGGACGAAGTCGGTCGAAGGATTAGCATACATGCCTAACTCCACCGACCAACCACAAGGCTTAGCTTCGATTCCCAACGGGTGCAGGCATTTGAGAGATGAACATTTAAATATCTGCATTTTCGAGTCTAGGTGTTTATTAAACCTATTTTGGCTGCCTATTTATGCATTTTTATGTAATAGGTGGTAGAGATTAGCAGCGAGTCGCCCGAATTGGTATCTACTACCGCTATACCTATTCCTGCTGCCATAACGTCAGTGCTTGCCGTTGACATGTTCCGGTTCGGAGGATAAGATAGCCGGTAAACTCACTTTTGCTCGAGGCCTAAATCCTAATATCCCGGCCACAGGTTGGTAACGCACAATAATTACCACCTTTGGTGTCTCTTGGCGACGTGAATATCTTACCATCAGAAAACCCGTCTGCTTATTTGCCTTCCTCTACCACATAGTCAGATGTCACGGTGTTAGTGACGGTAAGCCTATGCTCGCTCTTTACGAGCTGCCTCGCAGGAAAGCAAGTGGTCTATTCTGCAAATGAGCCCGGACCAACACGGGAAACTCGTTTAATTACAAAATTTCGCGGCTTCTAAATTTCGCATTTGCAAAAATTTCAATTGAAGCTTATGAGAGAGTGGCGGCTCAAGAAAATTTAAGTTGTAAAAACCTAGTAGCGCCATCTATCCGAAGTCGCCGGTAGCACTTCTGCTTACCTTTTGGTGTTCATATTTTTTTCATGTTTTATGACATTGGAAAGCAAACAATCAGACGGATTTACTGATGAGAAGAAACGCCGCCTAAAGACACCCAAAGTGTGCATAAAACAATGTATTGATATCGTTTTATTTCAACTATTTTATGAATTTTTGTAACAAAAAGCCTGTTTACTAGTCAGCTTTCCACTCTAAAAGTCTCATTCGAATTTCCTTTCTCACTTTTAGGGGTTTAGGGTAAGATTATTTTAAAATCTAAACGCAAACATTTTTTTTTATTTATTACAAAGTGTCTGTGTATCAATTTCCAGCTATTTACCTACACTTAAAACTGACCTGTCCTGTACAAAATATAACCCCTCATTTAGGGGGTTGGAGGCATACTTTTAATAAAACGGGATAAACGTATTTTCCTTTAGTAACAAATAGTCTGCGTGCCAATTTTTGGCTTTCTACCTGCAGAAAGTCCAAAATAAAATTTCATACTGCCTTTTAAGGCGATGGGGACAGATTTTCAAAAAAAAATTGAGCACGTATTGTTCATAAAGTTCTAAGAGTTTTTACACCAAATTTCAGATTTCTGTCTTGTAAATTGCGGAATACTCCATACAAACTTCCACTCCTTCTCCCATCTAACCATTAAATCTAATCAACATTATTTTAGTAACATCTTGAGTGTCTCTAGGCGGCGTGAATTTCTTACCATCAGGAAATCCGTCTGCTTGTTTGCCGTCCAATATCATAAAAAAACACTGCCATGAGTAATATTTCTACTATGACTAACATATATCTAAGCGTGCAAGGCGGCGACTGAAGTTGGCATTAAGCCCATTAACAAAAATCAAAACATAATTCATGACTGACGCAATTGACTGATACCTTCATGACTTTGTATTGGACACCTCATAATACATACACTAAACGTGTGTATAAATATTTAAGTATCTTCACGCCCATATCCCCTAAAGTGTAGGTAGAGGCGCAACAAGGGCATCCACGTCTAGCCGAAGACACTGAAGTCTCACAATGTGATAAGTGGCAAGCTTATCGCCAACCGGGCACATTACCTAATTTCGGCCAACGTGAATTTCATTAGACAAATTGAAAATATTTATTTTCTAATTATTCTTTTGTTGCCCCGACCCGGGGATTGAACTCGGGACCCCAAGAAGTCAAGTCCCTCGCCGGACCGCTAAACCACAGAGGCGATAAAATAATTACAAATATTAAAACGTTATTCATAGGTACTGACGCAACTGACTGACGCCTGCATGAATATACATGATAGAATACATTCACTAATCGCGTGTGTAAATACTTAGTTTAACAATGCGTAGGTATGTATAAAAAGTACCTAACTAGAATAGTGGATGATCAGCAGTTATAAATCTTGTCTTTGTAAGGATCAGACAATGCTCGTCAGTCAAACAGACAAGGCGTCGATGTATCAACATTAATTACTCACTCGCTTGAGGTATTCGACCGTTGCGGTTCGGACTAATGAGTTCAAGATCTATCCTCAGTTTGGACCAAACACGTAACTATGATGTATAGCTGAACTATGTTCGTAGCCGTATTTATCGTTTCTTATATATCTACGTAGTTTTATTACCGTTTTATTACTTACGTTGGGTAAGCTATTTCAAAGCAAGGTTTTGAGTCTAAAAGCTAGACTCGCTTTGCATAAATCTGTGCTTAAACCAACGTTATTGTATGGAAGCGAGAGTTGGGTATGTCAGAAAAATCATGAAAGTAGAATAAATGCGGACGAAATGAGAGCGCTACGGAAAATCTGTGGAGTAACGCTCGCTGATCGCATTCGTAACAGTGAGATCCGAGAAAGGGTGAGATTGAAAGAAAGTGTTGGTGTTAAAATGCGAAAGGGCATGCTCCGCTGGTTCGGTCATGTGGAAAGAATGACAGATGAAAGGTTGACAAAGCAGATATACAATGCCAATGTGGATGGATCTAGGTACCCGGGAAGACCAAGGTTGACTATCCACAATCAGATCACTCGGATATTAGCCGAGGGTGGTGTCAAGAGTCTCCGAAACCGGCGTGTTTGCATGAAAAGGGGAATCGAACCCGCGAAATAATAAAGTCAAGTTAAACAACTGGACCGCTAGATTACAGAAGCTATAGAAATGACAGGCTTAAATAATTTGGAATAATTATTTAAAAGCTTAAAAAACGCTTAAAAATAAAGCTACGTACATACATACATACCTCCACGCCAAGTCCCTTACGAGGCAGGCAGAGAGTACCGAGTGCTAGGCCTCACGATCCTGACAAACCTGTCTAGCTTCCTTTACATTCATTATCCTTTTCATATAAACACGCCGGTTTTGGAGACTCATAACACCACCCTCGGATGATATCCGATGTTGTACAAAAATGATGAGTATTGTAAATATTGACAGGATTAAAAAAAAAACAATGAATCCCCTGCAACCCCGTAAGTAATGTTGCTAAGAACCATTTCATTTACACCAGCTTTCAAACAGAAACCAAATTTGCTGAAAAGTTTTGGTACCACAGACTTATGCACTAACAACACCTGCTTTCCTGCCAGGCAGCTCATAAGAGACGAACAAAGGTTAAAAGTGTCTTTACCAACAAGACTACTGCAACTGATGACAGAGTGCCGTGACTCATCCGGGTAGAGATCCAACGCCTTAGCTATTCCTGCTGCCATAGTGTCATGTTTCGATTTGTTCCTAAAAATACATAATGCAAAAAAAACATGTATTGAATTCGACCATCGGATAGACAAAGGAACATTCAATTATGTAATAAATGTGGCACATCTTTTGTATTATAATCCTTAAACTAAATAAGTATTATGAAAACGATAATAATATTATATTTACACTAAAATTTAAAAAAAATCAACAAGCCCCAACTAAAACCACATGTAGTGGAGCTGAAAACCATCTCAAACATGTCAGCTTTTAAACAAATTGCAACCAATTCGGTTCATGCACTCAAAAACTATAATGCCACAGACACACACAGAAAAGTCAATTTCATAACACTTTTTGATTTTCAATTCGGGATTAAAAAAACGACCTGTGACTTAAACATGTCATTTATCAGAAAGTCAAATAATTAGATTGCACTGAATAACTCAAAAAATTGCTGAGAAAACATTTAAAATTCTAGTTAGATAAAATTCCAAATCTTTGAAAATAAATACTTTTAAAGAGAAAAAGAATTCAGTTTTTCTCACTTTGTCTAAAATATTGTCTAAAAAACGGCTGCGTCTAAAAAATTCAATCAATCAGCAGCATGCTGTTTTTTAAACAAGATGAGATTACAAAAAGATAAAAGACATTTCTTAATATTGCTATTAAGAGTCTCTATGTGAATGAGCCTAGTGCTATAAAAAGTCTTAATAATTATCTATATGTGAACCTACATATGTGTGTGTGTATGTGTGACATATTCTATGGATGTGATGACTTTTTGACTTAAAATTATGAGCTAAGGGGGGGATCCTAGGCAATATAAGCAAGTCTCTCCTATCCACACATGGACAACAATGGCTAGCATTGCCACTACAGTTATATGAATAGGTAAGAGATGAAACAAATCTAGGCAAGCTTTACACCACTTTACCACCTGGAACCCAGGACCTCATGAAGTCAAGTCCAACACTGAAACACTGGATTAAAAGGCAAAGAATAGAATCTAAATCAATAGATTTTTGCATTCTTGCAATCAATCAGATAAGTTTCTCAACCACTTCGCCTAGTCTTATTTGTCAATGCTTTCCGCTACTGTATACATTTGGAGGGCAAAATAACCTTCTAAACTTACCTACACAAGTGGCTTAACTTAACATTAAAACATCCTAGAAACCCATTAAATGTTTTGATGGCCAAAGATAAGGTGCATTACTGAAAAATGATCAAAGATGTTTGAAGTGCATCATCCCACAACTTCACAAAAATGTACTTTAAAAATAATACAAGCATCAAATAATTATTATTTATTTACAACACTACAAAATAATTTAACTTACTCTTAGGTTTAAACAATATTTACAACACTTTTTCTGATGAACCTTCAGATAAAAGTTCTTGCTCTGCGGCAGCTTTGGAAGCCTGTATTTGGGGCCTCATGTATTTAAAATATCTATAGGCGTGATTCGTCAATAAAGCTGCTCCATATATTGTGAGACCTATGCAGCATATAACACCCGCTCTGTGCAACTTATCATAAATAACAGTACGCGGATACTTCTTCATGGTTTCTGAAAAACATACAACTCAGATATTTTTTCCTGTTGCTGCGGATATTCTCTGCCTACCCCGTATGTGGGTGTTATTTTTTATATTCAAAACTATACATATTACATGCTAAAAAATATTTACTGAGTGTAAACCTATAGTATAACCTCTTTGCAAAATCAAATTGATCTACATTTTAAGAATACATACCCACAAGAGTTGATAAGTTCTTTGCAAGATAGGGCAAATTTTATTGTTGGTAATGCGTTTAAATTTTGAAATAATATTAAAATTACTAGTGTTTTTAATTTTATCGGGCCAAGAAATTTTTTGTCAAAAAATTGACAATTGACAGTGTTGACACATGTCACTGATAACAATTTCTTCCTTCTTTATTTTAATGGCAACTTTTTATGAATGTTTGCACTACAATTCTTAAAAACGCCAATAAATTACATTTTGTAATTTTTAAACTATTTTTGTTTATAATCATGTAACACTTTTCAGAACTCTTGTAACAATAATACAACAATAATCTCAACAGAGAAAGACAACATTAGTACAAAGTTATGTATCTTTTTTTTCCCGCATGTCAGCAGTATCTTTTTTTATTTCCCGCTTCCAAGTAGTTTATCAGCCGTACGTTGAGATGTCAGTTATCTTTTAATCTGTTATCATCAACATTTTCCATATTACGAATTGTGACTCAATCACGGGTTAAAATGTGGTAATTGAAGTCTTCTAAACACATAAGGCCTTTAATGAAATTTAAATATAACTATGTTTCCAATTTACCGTGTACGATAAACGATCCCTAGGTTAGGAACAATTGCTATTGCTTACTGTATATCAGTATGAAGCAACAAAAGGCATGGATGTGTGCTCACGCAACGACGCTAAATTATTTTCGACAAAAAACGTTAGGAGCACTAGTGACCGTTATTCCTCGTTTCCGCGAGAGAGGACTCTCTTGTCCAGGGGGGTTACCATAAGCTCTTAAAACAGTATTATTTCAATAATACTTCATCACATCGGAATAAGACAACCTTATGACGTATACCATAAAGTTGCTTATAAAGGCGGTCATTTAGCAAGATGGAAATAATACTGCTATAAGCGTTCATGGTAGGGCCCCTGTATAGGTATATTATTAGACTCTCTGGTTAGGAATAAAAAGCTGGCAACCCTCTATTCATTGTCATTTGTCAACAAAGGAATAACCTCTAAATTATTTATTTTTATCTAACTTTTATCAATAGGTACCTAATAATAAAAATCTAATACACTAAATGATATTAAATAAGTATAAGGAAATTTATTTTGTTATAAACAACGCATACCTTGCATTTTGAAGTATGAATTATAAGATTTTGTCTAATGTTAATTCTATCCAAAGATTATTGTTTATATCGAGTCGTCATTGTTCTAAAGTCCCACTTATTCCTGTCCCAACCTTAGAACGACTTCAAAAGCAAAAAATAGAAGTTAATACAAACACTATTGCACTTCTGGAAAGATTGTCACTAGTGAAATTTGATACAAAAGAAGGTGTAGAAGTCCTAAAAGAATCAATTGCTTTTGCTGATAAAATTCTTCATATAAACACAGATAATGTACAACCATTATTCACTGTGTTAGAAAATGAGTAAGTTTTTATTTATGACTTTCACACACATGACACACATTTCTTTTCTATGATAATGTCTTCCCGGGCCCACTAACTATTCCATATTGCAGTCGGCCAGACCAGTTGGTAAAATCCTACAATAAATGTAAATGACATTGCAGGTTTTAAAGTAACTTGTGCTTTTCTCTTCAGTTACAAAAGATATTTGTTAATACTAATTACCTACATTTTCTACCACATTGTGGTGTGCAAATATTTTAAAAGGTATACAAATTAATTATTTAGACTTATAACATATTTTTTAATATTTGAACAAAATTTTAAAATATGACAAGGTTTAATCCTAACTACCTTTATAAACTACTTTTGCATTTTGTGTAGGTACCTAAACATCTGCAAATTTGGAACCCTCTCATGTGTTCAAGATTTTCACATATTAATAGGTGTTTGTCTAATGAACATGTTTAAATTCTTTAGTCGAAGCATTAAAAAAATTAATATTGGTATGTTTAAAAGTGTTTTTGTGTCATAGTATATTTGACTAACACCAATAACACAGACATATAATGTCCTTACTCTAAAGCTAAATCAATTAGTTTTATTAGTCCAAAGACAATGGGCGTGTTCGGCCGAAGTAAGTACTTACAAAATTTTGTAAGTCACTTACAATGCTTACAAAATTTTCGGCCAGGACACAAAATAAGTGCTAACGCAGTAAGTATGGCTTAATATACGACGCCATTTTGCTTATTGTTTATGTACGGGATATGACATAAACCGGTGTTTTGTGTTATGTCAAGCCAGTAAGTCTGTCCTCGCCGAAAAGTGCTACAGTCAGCTTGTAAGACTTTAATTTTTTTATGCTTACTGGCTTACTAAGTTTAGTAAGTACTTAATTCGGCCAAACACGCCCATTTACTTATAATGGGATTAAAAATTGTTAATGACAGATACTACATATGACATCAATTACCAGCTGCTATATTTTGTTATACTGTAATGACAACCAAGTGGAACTAACCAGTAAGATACTGTATCATAAATAACAAACATTTTCCATTACTACTATTCCAGGAACCTCAGCTTGAGGGAGGATGAAATAACAGATGGCAACTGTCAAGCCGATGTATTAAGAAATGCAGTTTTAAAAGAAGACCATTATTTCGTTGCTCCACCAGGAAATATACCATTGCATGAAATCACTTCAGAAGAAGAAAATAAACAAAGACTAGAAGAAGGCAGTGAAATAGAACAAAAGAAGAAAATAAGCAAAGAGCTGTAAAAAATGAATAGTGAATTACAAAAAGTTTTAAGTTTGTCTAAATTTTTCATACCAAAAGGGAATAAAAGTTGTGTACTTTTAAAAGAACCTAGTAGACTTCTGATGCACAACATTAATTATAAATGGCTAGAATTTATTCATACAAAAACAAATCAAAGTTACCCAATTTATTTGCACAACACTGAAAATAAACAGACAAACTCTTTGCAGTATGGATTAATAAAGTCGCCAGTTTCAAACATCCCCCAGGAGATGGAAATAGACTGCCAATCACAGCAATTCAAGAACAAGTCAAAACTAGAACTTCATTTGTTTTTTCCACTACAAGATGTAATGCAACAGTTTATAAAATGGCAGAGATATAGGAAATTTTGGTGGAGCTCTGTAAGTATGTCCTCTAGTAATTGGACAATAATATGCAGTAAAAAGTTCCTTTCTAAAAAAAATTTACAACAATGAACTCATTTAGTACATACTCAGAACTGTGTATGTGTGTGTGAACTATCTGTGTTAACGGGTATGAAAGGAATTGTTACAGGTTCAAATCCTGTCAGGGGCGGAAATTATTCTTTCTTTAAAATTTATAGAAATTTAACCCAAGCACTGGGCAAGTGGAAAGATAAAAAAAATTCCTTTCTAAAAACTATAAATTAAAAAATAGCCAGGTCTAGTAATGTGGATTTTGTGTTTCTTTGAATTAAATACGATAAATTGATTTTTTTTCTATTACTAATGTTTTCAAAGCAAGAAAGTAGTTGTTTTGGTCACGTTAATAAACTTTAATATTTTTGGTCTAGTTATAGATTAGGTTACTAGACGTTTTTGGAAAATTATCTAATTATTAAATTAAATAATTAGTTGTAGCAAGAACCCTACCTAAAATTAAAGCAAAGAATTAGGTCACTTTCCAGGAGCTCTTGAATTCATCCCAGTTTTTTTAGTCCAAAATTTTTTATACCAATTTAAAGTAACATCATATTAATTTTGCAGATTACAACTACACCCAGTCTATTTCAAATCAGTGATATGAAATCAGAAGGACACATAATGAATGTGAATATTACAGCAAACTTTAGCTGGGGCCAACATATAGTTGAGAATATTACTTTACACTCAAATGAAAAGGTAAAAAACATTAGTATAGGCGGCATGAATTTCTTACCATCAGATCATCTGTCCTGCTCATTTTCCTTCCAATCAAGACATATATTTTATTATATGACATATCTGTTCATCCTTATCATAATTTTTTTTAAACTTAAATAAGTCAGTTTTAATATGTGGATATCATCTTTTTCTAAAATGTTCTGCCAAAAAAAATAGAATTTTTTAAATATTAAAAAGATTGTCACAAACAACTCTTTGTCAGAATTAGATAAAAATTATGTTAGATAGGAAGAATCTTAACTGATAATTAGTTTCTTATTTGGTTTTGGTTTCTAAAATTTTTGGCAATTCTAATAAATAAAATTACAATTTTTGAAATATACAAATGATTTTAAAAAACATATCTTTGTTGTAGAGAAAAAATATCTGTAATTCCTATATAGGAAAAAGCTTAATTAATAAACTTCTAACTTGGTATTAAGACAAAATTATCTAAAATTGAAAGCACATCATGAATTTGTCTTTTTTTGTAGGATTCAGAAAACTTGCCAAGTCTCGTGTGTAACACTGGCCTAGAAAATGCACTTCTGACTCTCCTGCTTGATGGACAAACTAATTCAACTAAAGAAGGTTATTTGAGGCTGCATAATAAATTGGCTCCGTATAAAATATCATTTGCTCTAGATGCCCAAGGTATACTTACACTTGTCTATGTTTTTAAGGTATAAAAATTTGCTACCTTCTCTATTCTAACTATACAAATATTTATTGTACACCATCAACAAGAAAATATACTTACATAAAAACTTAAAATTAAAGTTAGAGTACAACAGGCGGTCTTATCACAAAAATACGATTTCTTACAAACAACCAACAATATAAAATATGTATGTGCTATGTACTTAAATATTTTGTTGTGGTGTAGTTATTAATATGCAAGATGAACAGCAGTTAATATAAAATAAGTTTAGAATTTACATAGACTCTGCAAGATAGTCTCTATCTAAGAACTCTTTTAATTTATTTTTATATTTATTATATTTATTTAATTTCACCATTCGGGTTACAACTTCGTAATTAGTGTCCAGTGTATTTACTATAAAGCAGTTCAGCTCCCGCATTCACAATTTGATGAAATTTTGTTTAGATTTTGAGTGGGATCTCCATTCTTTGATTAATGAAAATCTCATAAAAAATTACCTAGCAGTTTTACCATAATGCAGTTAGTTGTTAAGTAGTTACAAATAGTTGACATCTAAACATGTTTTTAGACAATGTTATTATAGTAAACAGTCTCACAAAACTTTCTGATGTAGAAATTTAAAAAGTATTATTTCTTTGTAACACATACATTAGACAGGATACCCTATAGTTATCGGTTTTACTTATTGCAAGATACACATAGAGCTATAACTTCTATTAAATTTATGTGGAACAGTACAAGTGTTTATTTTAAAAAATGTAATTTATTTATTTTTAATTTCAGATTCCAAAGAAACTGACTCACTAAAAGATTTGGCAAAACTGTTATATTACAAACTCCAACAAAACAAGATATCTACGTGGCTGCCAGATTTCATTTTACCACTAGCATCTCAAGTATGGATTTAAGCTTTATCCTTAATAATAAAGTACTTCAAGGTTTAAGTTGATGTTATATTCTTTTTTTACGTATGAAATATCCCCCCGGATGAGAGTAGCGGGTTATATCGGACTCGAACCGACTAAAAACTACGATGACCTTACGCCGCCTGGCTAGGAGCGAGATTGGGTCGCTCTCGCATTCACCGTCTTCGCTCCAAAATTGATGTTATACCCTGTATAACAGTGTCATAAAGATGATGATATGAACTTAAACCTTGGTGGACTTTCATCTGTGAAACCGATTGGCTATAGCATAACATAAAGTATATAGTGGAAAAGTAAAAGCGTTTTCCTCCAAAAAGTGAGTTCCACTCTTATAAATTTATCGTATTAATAATAAACAGGCTAAAGTACTACTTTAACCTAGAAGTAATTAAATCTATGTTTATTAATAGGACGGTTAGGAACCACTGACATTAGGCAGTACCAATATTGGATCGCCTCTTTGGTGGAGTGGCTAGCATACACGCCTAACTACACTAACCAATCGCGAGGCTCGGGTTCGATTCCCAACGGGGGCAGGCATTTGTGTGATGAACATTTAGATGTCTGCATTTCCGGGTCTGGGTGTTTATTAAATTTATTCTAGTATCTATTCAAGTAATTCTATGTATTAGTATCGTTGACTAACACCCATAACACAAGCATATAATTTGCTTACTTTGGGGTTAGATTCAATTTGTGTAACATGTCCAGGGATATTATTATTATTATCTTTAGATAGAGTAATAAAAAGTATATAGTGAGTGGCAAGTACAAGCGTCTTACTTAAAAAAACAAGTAAGTTCCACTCTTATAAATATTAATAATAAACAGGCTATAGTACTCCAAGGTCTAAGTTAATGTTATAGTCTATCACTTTGTAACAACTTTAACCTAGAAGTAATTAAGTCTATGTTTACTAGGACAGTTAGGAACCACTGACATTTGACTAAAAAAGATCACTGCTTTGCTCGATTCTTAGTGTTTCACACTTTTAAAAAAAAGACAATGCAATTGCATTTTTAAAACGCAACACATTCTTTGTAAACTTTTTGTTACTTGTAATTCAACTGGTGAATCTTTTGCAGCTTTATTAAAACTTTATTTATTTGTTACGAAATATAAGTAAAATCGTGTTTCGAATTTTGTGATTATTAGTGCTGGCGCTGAGGTGTAATAAATTTAACATATACGTCTTTATTATATATCGAAATATCTTCACAGATTACATTTTTTTATCAAAATATTTTTGTGGTGATAAAGAAAGACAAAAAAAGCAGGTTAATTCATTAATAAATGCATGTCATCTATGGTCACCAAATATGCTGTCAACCTGAAGCCGATATCTTCTTACGTAAATTTACCGTCTTCCATATCCTGCAGACTTTAACACAAAAATGGCAAGCACATACATACATACATACATACATATCTTCACGCCAAGTCCCTTACGAGGTTGGCAGAGAGTATCGAGTGCCAGACCTCACGATCCTGACAAACCTGTCTTGCTTCCTTCACAGTCATAACCCTTTTCATACAAACACGCCGCTTTCTGAGACTCTTGACACCACCCTCGGATAATAGGTAAAGCGGTGATACCAATTCAAGCGAATGCTCAACCAACTTGCCCACCTAGTCACGATCACTGTTAGTTTTAAACGTACCGTCGCTTATCTTTTACGAGATACTTGATAGGAAACCATATTTTGGCCTATTTTTTAAGAAACGAGATACCGAAAATATATGAAAAATTGAAGAAATAAATTAATATGTCTGGAAAAGTTACGCAAATTTATTTAAAGCTTGTTGTTTAGCTTGTTGCTTGTTTAATCAAACACGCGAATTATGTTAAAGCTCGGTGAAGTTGCATAAAATCGCGAGATTAGCAACAAATTAGTCATTAAAAAAAAAGCGAATTATATTTATGTTATGGGTATTAATTAGCAATACTAATACATAGAAATTCTGAATTAAATTTAATAAGCACCTAGACCCTTAAATACAGAAATATAATGCTTGTCACACAAATGTCTGCCACTGTCTGGAATCGAAGCCGAGCCTTTGCGGATGGTCAATGGCGTTAGACGTGTACGTTAGCCTCTTGATCAACGAAGCGGTATTAACTCTGTATTTAAATAACACTTGTCCTTTTCCACTTTACACTTTACAAACACACGTGTATGACAAGTACGAGTGTTGTTTAATACAATTGTTTTTTTTAAAGTGTACGAGCGGGTAACTAATAATTGTTTTCAGGTTAAAGAAAATCTGGAATTAGGAGTCACTTATACAGCTATCTTCGATAAAACTACATTAAATAATGGCATTTTTCACTTGTTGTACAGCAGTACCATGTTGAAGGTATATTTTTTGTATTTTTTTTTTAAATTTAATTGGACTTCTTTATACTTTTATATCTTACTTACTTCTTTTATTTATGAAGTCCAACTGGATAAAAAAAGTAAAAAAATACAAAATAATTAAAAAACACAACTTTTGAACCAAGTTTTGAATTTAGTGTAATGGTCCGATTCCATGGTTTTTTTTTCGATGAGCTGCCACTAACACCATGTGGATTTTAGCAAATCGCATCGCATAGAGCTACTTTAAATGGACCGGCCAGATTTTAATATAACGGGGTACAGGCTTAACTAGTAATGCTTTTTAAATATTATTATCGCCAAATTCTAATATTTTATTTACTTAGTACCAGTCATGACGTCACTAGCCTGTAAATGTGATCACGGTCGAAGGGAAACAGTTTTATGCTTTGTTTACGTTATAACCATTTTGTATTTTGCGTTTCTAATTAATTCAGAGATCTAAAGTTTTACTGATTCCGAATCGTTTTTTTTAAACTTGGCTGGTACTTTAAATGTCATCCTATGTATTTGCTGTTGACAGTCTTAACCAGGTAAACCACCTTGCTAGGGTTCCCAACCCTCCCGGAATATACCAGATAATAATCCTTAACCTCCCAAGCTCTCAGAACGCAATCAAATAAATTAATATCCCTGGACAACTCACACAAATTGAATCTAACCCCAAAGTAAGCAAATTATATGCTAGTATAGAATTCACGTAGCAAGCAGTGCTAAAAAGCAATCGCATTTCCTGATAAAAACACCAAAAATGGTGTGTTGCCAACATAAAGCCAGAGGCCACATACATAAGTTTACCGACCAACTTTCACTCCGGACTGGAACACGTCAACGGCAAACATTGACGTTATGGCGGCGCAGACGTATTGTAGCTAGGAACCATCGCGATCGGAAAAACCCGCATCTAAAGCGGTCCATTCGTTCAAATTATGATGCTACACACTTGTACACACACACACACACACATACACACGTCAAACTTCTAAAGCCCCTCTGTTTCCGTTGGAAGTTATAAAATAATTACCAGTGATCAGCATCCGCTAAGGTCCAATATAGTGAATGCGGCTTTTAGCGTTGGATTATTTCACGCAGAGACAATATAATAATGCATTTTTTTCAGGAGCAAGTTCATGTAGCAGATTTTGAGAACTATGCAAGATCACTCTGCAGAAGATGAAACGAAGCTATTTAACTGTTATTAGTTGTCTTGTATCTAAAGATAAGCAAATCATTTGTATTGCTAGTGATATCATAAAGGTCTTCAAACCTTATCTAATCTGTATAATGATTGTTATAAAGTAATTAAATAGAAATGCAATTTTTACTTTAGAGTTTAGACCTAATCTTCGCTTGATGTGAAACATAAACGTCCCTAGTCTTTAAGGTTCAAATCTCTACGCCTCTCTGGTAGCTGGATAGGTTCAGTTGTTGGACTTGACTGCATGAGGTTTCGGCCCGAGAAATCAATCAATCAATCAAAATCATTTATTTACATTCACAAAAAAGAACTTATAAAATAGAAATAAGAAAATATATGAATATATACCTAAATTCTGCTATCCTTGCTTGTGAGTGTCTGACGCCTATCGTAGGTTGACGCCAGTGCCCTTCCGCGGAGAGTTAAAATAAGTATAAAATAAATTAAATAAAATAGTATGTAATGAGTAGCTGCAATTTTAAATGCATCAGTAAACAGTTGTGTTTAAGTACACAATTTTTACAAAGGTGTGTGTGTGTGTGTGTGTG
>NJDD01001951.1:7999-21108 GCA_002245505.1 Calephelis nemesis | reverse complement strand
TACAACAAAATGAAAATTGGATTTTTCCAATTTTTTAATAAAATAAACGTTGCTCGGGATTAGGTATGTTCCCGGTTGGCGATAGGCTTGCCACCTATCACATTGTGGGACTTAGTTAGTTGTGGTAGTAGACTAGTTGTGGGTGCCCTGGTTGTGCCTCTGCCTACCTCTTCGGGGATATGGGCGTGAAGATACTAAATCTCTACTTATCGTTGGCGTAAATATATGTATGTGTGCAAATTCTCTCTTATCTCCGCTTTTTAGGTCCACAGTCAAGCAAATTTATTTTTTAACGAAAAATATTTTTTAGGAAAAATTTAATTTGTGGGCTTAAACTGGACTGGCCTAATGCCATGTACAGACGAAGCAAACAAAAGCATTCGCAATCTTTCGATAATGGCGTACGCGGCGTAAGCGCTAACTTTAACCCCCGACGTTAAAGATGCGGTGTTATTTAAATTTGATTTGTGGTTTTTTTAATGATGTGAGATGGTTCTAAGCTACATTGCGTAAGTTTTATCGGGGGTTTTCATATATTTAATTTTAGTTTTATTAACAATAAAAGTGAGCACAACGCGCAAACTTGTAAAATTATTATACATTAAATAAAAAAACAATTAACTTTAAAATTTTATTAATACACAGTTCTTATTGCAATAATTACATTAAAATCTTGATGCGTAATAAAATGCATTACAGCTTTTGATCAAAATTTCATCAACATTTTTCTCTGCTAGAAAAACTTCATCTAAATATGAATCCATATTTTAAGTTTTATAATGGAAGAAACTATTGAAATCAATCCTTACAACTGTAAAAAAGTTTATTTACTAATATAAAAGTTTTACATTTATTTATACTCGATATTTTCTATTGGCTAGTCACTTGAATCATGTCACTTTATTAACTTAGGTCATACGTAATGGCGTCACAATTGCTCTTTAAATAAATATGCTATATATTCAAACACGCACCTCTAGACATTACTATACTATATATTCATAAGTATAACAAAAATGAGGCAAAATAATACCTTGTTAGCTTATTTCAAGTAAAAAATAGTGTGATACAAACAAAAATAATGCCTGGCACAGCTATTGCTTACTCAAATTTTTAATTCTACATTCAAATAGGTTTAAATAAAGTTTATGAGCTCCTTTCGATCAAATACATTAAGTTACTTACAAAATTTAGTGTTAGTTACATATGAGGGCCTTAACACAAATGTTTTACTATCGTTACTGCACTCGTACAACTAGATCTTAGGTAATTATTGACTTATTAAACAACTTGACATACTCCTCTGTCAATAGTTCTATTGCACCAAAAACTTAAGCTGGTAACTGCAACTTTTTCCCTTTTAGAACTGAAATAAAAAAAAGAACATAAATACCTTTTTATGTTATAGATATTTCATGAAACTTTATTTTAAACTTCGTTTCATTCGTCCATTTTTCTTAGAGAAAGTTGTTGTTTTTCTAGTTTCCTCAGTTCTTCCCATATCCTCTAATCTTTAAAACCTATTTTTTTTTAAATATTGGAAGGTAAACAAGCAGACGGATTTCCTGATGCTAAAAAATCACGCCGCCTAGAGACGCTAAAGGTGGTAATAGTGCGTTGCCAACCTGAGGCCGGGATATTTTTTTTTTTTTTATATATAATAAATATCAATACCCATGTCAGAGACATGGCCTTTGTTTATAATAAAAAAGTTAATTTTAATTCTTTAGTAAGATCTTACTAAGTACATGACCCAAAAAGGCCGGGATATTAGGCCTCGAGCATAAGTTGACCGGCTACCTTATCGTCGAACCGGAACACGTCAACGGCAAGCACTGTCGTTATGGCGGCAGGAATAGGCGGTGGTACCACTCCGGGCAAGTTGCTGTGAAACTCTCCAACAGATGTCTGGTCAGATGTCATGGTGTTAGTGACAGGAATTCTATGCTCGCCTTTTACTTAGCTGCCTGGCAGGAAAACAGATGGTCTATTCTGCAAAGAAGCCCAGTCCAACACGGGGAAACTACCCTGGACTACAAATAAGGTAAAACCAAAATTAGCCAAATTAGTCATTTCATTTGAAAGGTATGTACATACATCCAGACATTTATTTTTTATATAGAGACTTAACCCTCTCTCAAGAACCCCTCAGATGATCAGATTCAAAGAAGCCTATACATTTTTTTCGGGTTGTATAGTATGCATCAGCCGAATTTTGTTATCATTCTTTTGTTGTCTCTATATTATTATTATGTAAAGAGAAAACCTTGTACTCAGTACATAAACATGCAATAGTTTGAAATTTGGCATTGTTAGTGTTGACTAACTACCTAATAAACTTCAATGCATTTCAGTTTGAGATAAGTACCATACACCATCAGTTTGTGGTGTACAAAATTGAGCAGTTGAACTATCAAGAGAATAGAGATTAAATTCTTTTGTCTTTAGTTTTACTAAATCTCAAATTATGAACTATGGTTGAAATTTTACCACAATGCCATACCATACCAGTAACATAAACTTATATATTTGTTACCTTACGTCTAAAATTAATAACCTAGCTACAGATAAAGAGGGGCCTTCTCGAGTTTTGTTGCTAAGATATTTTTGTTAATTATTGAAGTACTTGCTGTTGCCTGCAGCTTCGCCCGCGTTTTCACAGGAACCCACTGTGCGTTTGTGATCAAAAGCCTATGTGTTAATCCAGGACACAATCTATCTGTGTTCCAAATTTCATACAAATCCATTCAGCCATTCGAGCGTGAAAGAATAACAAACATACACACATCCTTACAAACTTTCGCATTTATAATATTAATAGGATAACAGCAGTTGCCTGGCAACTGATCTAAAATGGCATCTCTTGTCTTAAAAAGGCTATTAATATTGGCAGTTAATCAACTAAGGGCCAATTGCATGTTCCTGGGTTAAGTTTAATAACGGGTTAAACTGTCAAATATGTACTGAATTAGTCCTATGTTAGAAGCTAACTTTGAGTTAAAAATTTAACTGAGAACCGTGCAAGTGGGCCTTAAAAGTGTATTTTGTCCAGAACTTAACCCTACACTAAGTTTTTACAAAAAAAATGTTAATTTTTACAACAGAGATTCACAATTTAAACTTACTAAGACAACTTCAGTTCATAATTTGAACCAGTAACTCCTTTTAAAGGTCATATAACAGTTTATCTACAACATAGTTGTACCTTAACAGCAGGCATGACACACTTGTCATTGACCAATTTAAATAGCATTCAAACGATCAGTATTACAAGTCTCTAGGTTTAGGAAATATTCATTCATAGAAAGATAAAATTACTACAGATTATCCATAGCAGTAATTTGACACGAAGGAACTCATGCAATAAGGAATCAGCCTAGACCTTCTGCAAGTCATATGTCAATTTTTCATTCAATTAGTCGACATTTAGGTGTGATTATCAAACATACATCTTCACAAACTTTTGCATTTAACTAAAAAGATTTACAGTCTAATCTCAACAGAATTAAAATTAAAAATACTTAAAACCATTGACCTTCACAAGATTTTACGCTTTTGCACTTCCTAAATAAATAAACAATTAAAGAATCAAGGAAACAATTCTGCAATATTTCAAACCTTCTATTTCCCTGTGCAAGTCATTTTTTTTAACAAATAAAATATATATTTTATTTTGTCTCATACTATATATTTTGTGTAGCCATTATAAATATAATAAGTTTATTTATTAATTATTTATTGAATTTAATATTTATTGACTTTGTTTATGTGAAATTTAACAAGAACATCTAAAATGAAAGTAGCCTAATTTACTCATTATAACATCATCTACCTGCCAGGAAAGTCTCAACATCATCCAGCCTTTTCAGCAATTAGCCAGAACAAACATACAGACTAATATTGTAAAAAATGATATTTTGGTACATGTACCATATACACATTCGTATGTATATATTAAAAATAAATTATAAAATATATTATTATAAATAAATGCACTCCAATTGTATTCATTTGTATGTATAAACAAAGTTAGATTTAAGTTTACATATTATTATAAATAGCTGAAAATATTGTACCTGCCAGACATATTTTTTACTATTGAAACTACATTTGAAATTTCTTTAATTCAACTCTAATATAAGTCTGAAAGAAATCTTACTACTTTGAAATAAGACCCGAGAAGACAAACTCCATAAATTAATGTCAATTACTGACAATTGAAAAGATATACTTCATCACCCATAGAAGAATAGTGTATAATGATTTACTCCAGGTTAAGTGACTCTGAATATAGTGATGATTTTAATTAAAATTTTCAGAACAAACAACAAAAATAAAATGAAAGTCAAAAGACTTAATGCTATTGATATTATAAATGCAAAAGTTTGTCTGTTTGTTACTTCTTCACGCAAAAACTGGTGAACCGATTTTCGTGAAATTTGGCACACACCTTAGGCACAGTCTTAATACTAACAGTCGGCCGACTCATGTACTTGCACAGAGCAACGCTGGGGGGAACGCGGGGAAGCGAGCGGCAGGGTCGGCGAGCGCAAACTCCATACAGTTCACACTCTCTATCTAGAAGGGTTTGCACTCGTTATTTGTTAAAAATATTTTATACCTAGTGTATTTTATTATAATCCAATACTTGCTGTCTTGTAAATTTATAATGGTTTACAGGATGTGTTCCGTTTTTATTCGTAAATAAGCCATCCAGCTTGCTGACGTTTCGTCTACAAAATTTTCATCCACAATGGATAAAACGACACCTTTTTAATTTATTATTTTTCCACTGTCGATTCGTGCACCTTCAAAATATTTTTTTTATACAGTCAGATACAAAGCTTTAACAAAATAAAGCGATCAATTTAGGTATATGTTTTAAACTTTTATATATAAATTGATACATCAAAATCACCAATTACTCAAGATTTAATTAAATTTTTTTTTACACGTATGATGAAGTTTAGCACATAACATGAATAAATGAATGAATACACTTTATTATGCACCAAAATTTACAATAAATTCACACATTTTCACTTATAATAATATAATATATAACTTAGGTGCACAAAGGTGAAACATAATAGTAATTAGTATAAAGTTAAAGTGGGTAAAACAAATTCAAATTGATTATATCTGTGATTAAAAATAGTAAGTAGGTAATGCCAAATCAATGTAGCTGTTGTCACATATATATTATGTTTTTTTTTGTTATTATATTGTTCATTAGCATACAACTGTTTCATCTGACTGTACTAAACAAGCTCAATAATTTGATAGTGAACAAATCGTCGGTGAAAAAAATCATAAAATAAAAGGTGTCGTTTCGTCCACTGTGGGTGAAAATTTGTGGACGAAACTTCAGCAAGACCATTATCGGTTTCATTATTAACTTTACATTTTTTTTGTTTGCCATTTTAAAATAAAACTTTTAGATGAAATGTATATAATGTTATTATTTGACAACCCTGACCCTTGACTGACTTGCCGTGAGTAGGTATATAAAATGTCGGCATGAATTCAAGAACAAAGGAGTTGGACTACTGGTAGGTAGAATTCTTTATACTGTGCCTTAGGGTAACTTGGTTTAACACATAGGATTTTTTTCCGAAAAAATGTTCCTGTGGGACCATGAATCATGCAGGCAACGCAGTGACCAACAGCTAATAAGTTATACAATTTAAATGCATTGTTTTTGTAACATATACATCCACTGTCTCTCCCCAGTTGTCATCATATTATGATGATATCCCAACAATTTTTAACACTTTAAATAAGTAATTTAACAAGATAAATATTTCATAAATATGCTTGGAGTATTTTTAGAATTTACAAACATACCTTTCGTTATATAGAGATAGAAGAAATCACAGTATAGCACAGTCTGCACTACACCAGCTACAATGGCAATCAGTTCATAATGATCTTCCACAATGTAACGGTAAATCTGAAACGCAAGAAAAATTAGTTACAATACATAAATTTGAAATAGCAACACTATGGCAGATTAGAAATAACAATTATTAACATTGTAGCATTCATAGTAGAGTGACTCATCTCTATTTACACTTTATAAAATTAAAATTACAGACAATCTATATTTAACAAATAATGCATTAATTATGTTTAAAATTATGATGATCATTGGATTAACAATGCAAAACATGGTTGGTTTTGATACATTTTGACTATTTTTCATATCTAAATTGATATATCTAATTATTCACATTAAGTTTATACAATATTCACCCAGGAGATCAATACATTGGTGGTAATTTTGTTGCACACTAAACTAATTTTAAGTTATCTCTGTCTTCTTTCAATGAAAGTAACTGAAAGAGACAAAACACTTTCAGTGCTGTAAAATTAGACCATACACATCATTTCTACAGACGTTAAATGTACCATTTGGAAAACATTGATTAAAAACATCACAATTTGACATGCTCAGACTAATCTGACATCTAAAATGTTCGGTCTCTTTTGTTTTTGTTTCATTAAAAAAAAATAGCTAGCATCTATAAGTTTAGTTTTTGAACAGCAGAATTACCACCGTCAAGGCTATGCATATGATGTATCTTCAAAGCTTTTTGCAACTACTATGCATGATTGGATTTTGACAATGTCTATGTGTCGGCTATGGGGTGTTTATCAAGTTTCAATTTTGTAAAATTAAGAGGTTTACCTATTAAAAGGTTTGTTACAATTGAATTTACTTGCACATTAAAGTGTAAAATTCAAAGTAAAACAACAGTTTTTAATTGATCATAAAATTAACTTTGAGATAAAAAAATATTTAACAAATATCAAACTGCAATTCTTATCAAACACAACCTCGTAAAGCCATGAGGTGACACATAATAAATTACTCTACTCATACTTGTTACAGGCATAAGCTAGTTTGATAAGAATCACACAATCAAACCTATATATTTTTTCATTTTAAACCAACAAACAATAATGCAAGTTAATATCATGAATGAATAAAAGAACTCTTTATTGTATCCTCACGCCTCTATCCCCGAAGGGGTAGGCAGAGGCACAACCAGGGCACTCACAATTAGCCAAAGATACTGAGTCCCACATGTGATAAGTGGCAAGCCTATCACCAACCAGGCACACATCCAATCATGGGCAACATTTTTTAAGTTAGGAAATTGGAAAAATCACATTTTCTTTTTAGTTGCCTGACCAGGGAATCCGGGACCCGAATCCGACACCCGGGACCTCATGAAGTCAAGTCCAACACCTGAACCAATAGGCCACAGAGGTGACTCTTTATTGTGCACAATGAAACTTACAAAAAATGTACCAGAAACATAATTTACAATATTAAATACAAAATAAGCAATCTTTTTGTCTAAGACAGTGATCTTGACTAGACAACTATTTTATCTAAAAAGACTTTATGTACATTTATATTGATATTGTACGAGGGTAGTGTAAAGAGTCTCCGAAACCAGTGTTTTTATGACAAAGGTAATGAATGTAAAGGAAGCCAAACAGGTTTGTCAGGATCATGAGGTCTGGCACTCTGGTTCTCTCTGCCAACCTTCTAAAGGACTTGGCGTGAAGATATGTATGTATGTATATTAACAGTTCCTAATGAGCATCAAATATACACAACTTGACTAAATTAAATTTAAAAAGATACATTAAAAAGTTCACATACTTGACCGCCTCGTTGGTCGAGTGGCTAACATACACACGCTTAACTACATCAACCAAAACACGAGGCTCGGGTTCGATTTCCGACGGGGGCAGGGATTTGTGTGATGAACATTTAGATGTTTGCATTTCCGGGTCTGGGTGTTTTTTAAATATATTCTGGTATCTATTTAAGTATTTCTATTCATTAGTATCGTAGACTAACACTCATAACACAAGCATATAATTTGCTTACTATGGGGTTAGATTCAATTTGTGTAACTTGTCCAGTGATATTTATTTTTTTATTTGTACTTGTTGTACATATCACATTATGTAAAAAACATGTTACTTTTATCATTTTTCAAGCAACTACAATATCCAGAAGATATTCAAATTACCAAAAACATTAATGACACTGTGTCTGTAACAATGTATACAATGTATACTTAATTTGAATAAAACACATTCATTCATTCATTCACTATAAATCAATAGAATATATTATTAATATGTAATATATGTAAAAAAATGACAAATCCATATTTTTACTCACCCAGTTCAAAAGATAAAGACCTCTGTATGAGCCAAGTGCAAATAAATAATGTGAGGTAATACTCTCAGCTTCCCCAGTTTTAGACACCAAAAACAATTGGGGCAAAATAGCAACAGACTCCAAATAAATAGAAAATGTCCAAAGAACCTGAAAGAAAAATCAATTTCTTAATATGCTCAATGAACACGTAAGTAGTTTTAAACATACAATTAAAAACACCAACCTCCAAAACCGTAAATTCACGGTTAATCAGCAAAGCAAGAATTAGAGATGGTATCAAAAGGAATTCAATCCTAAATGTATCGTGGTTGTGGTCGTATGTGGCTTTGAACTTAACGTACATGAGATAAACTGTTGCGTACGAAGCAGCGATAAAAACCATTTTCATCACTGTGTTATACGCCGACACGTATGTAGTTAATAGATCCAAGTACCGCGCCGTATATACTACAGAAAATAGTATTTGGGATTTTCCTGATATACCTGAAAAATGAAACAGACCATCGGTTTACTAAAATGTTTCTGAAAGTAAAACATTTGCTAAAACACGCCGGTTGTTTATATTACCTGCACACGATCTGGTTTTCCATATTTTGAGCAGTAATATTATAATAGCTAAAAGATGAGACAAGTCGGCAAGTAAACGAAATATATTCATGATTTGTTAGTTTATTTAGAAATAGTTTTAGACGCCGCGTAAACTAATACTTCACGATCTTTTCATGGAGCAAAAATGACGTGGCTGACATAATAAATGACAACTAATGAGCATCAGTGTTTACACTTTACAGTTTGTTTCACTACCTATATATCAGTTGCCATTATAGATTTATGTGTGTAGCGGTCTTTTATAAATTTTATTATAAAGGGGAAAACGATATTTACATTCTTACCCTTAGGATTTCAGTTTTTGTGTTATGAGAGTTTGAAAACATCACGTGCCTGTCTAATGAATTATTTTTTAATACATTGCTAGTGCTTCCAAGAAGTAAAGGGAAGGCGATTAAGTCTTTTTTTTTAATTTGACTTCTTATATATTTAATATTGACGTCTCATGTTTTATCACGAATGCTTTCTTTTCAATTTGTAAAATTGCAAAGTGTGCAAATCAGATACTTAGTCATAAAATAAATTCGATTTTCGTCTGACATTTTCATTTAGTTTTCTCTCGACCATGGTTTTATCTCAAGAACATGGAAATAATGAATGAAGCTTACGTTTTCTCTACTCTTTGTGCTATATATTACTATTTCTATGCGTTGTACTCTACAGTCCAGCTGTGACTTGGCTGCATAAAGTAGGGATGTAGGTAGGTACCTATTTAATTCTTGACTCTAAACACTCTAAATAGTATTTAGAGTGTTTAGAGTTCAATGCTTGGCTGTGACTGATCAGCTGATATTGACGTATAATTAACACAAACTGACTTTTCACTTTTCAGACTTGATTGACAAGTGTCAAGTAGAGACGTCAGACTGTGATCTGAATTATTTTTAAGGTTATTTTTTTATTGTATATGGTAAAAAAATCAAAACATTTAATTAAATGATAATTTCAAAATAAAGTGGATATGCCAATCTGCTTCTCCAACATTAATCTACCAATTTTTAAAAATGAGTGATTGTTTTTTTTCAGTAAATCAAACTCTCCGATAATAAATAGGATGATGAGAACATACTCTAATATTAAAATGTTAAACTAGTTTGGTCAGTTATAAGAATGGTAACTATATTAAGATACTTAAAACGAGAATGTAGGAGATGTATAGTTAAACCAACAACATCCAAAAGGTAATTAAAACGTTTTTTTTTGTATACACTGGTTACTGTGTAGAATAGAACTGCCTTCCTTTCAGGCAGCTCATAAAAGGCGAGCATAGGTTACATGGGTCATTACCAACAAAACTACTGGTGCTAAAATGCTGTGCAGCAGGGATCCACTGCCTTACCTATTTGTGGCCAACACTACCATAATGACTTTGCCATGTTCTGGTCCTAGGGGTAGGGTAGCCAGGGGACTTTGCATTATAGACTTAACACCTCGGCCGCAGGACAATGATGCATTGATAATGTCTATGGTGTCTATAGACCAAAGTAATTTTTTACCCTCAGGCTTCAGGTGAGCTGTGTGCTTGTTTGTCGAACTCATACATAAAAAAATGTAAAATGACTCTTCACTTGACATAAGTGGCAAAATAGCAACTGTATCAAATTGAACAAGTGAGTTTTTAAATATAAAAATATATGTAAAAGTGACCCATATGGCCATTTAGATAATATTCCTAATTTGTTACAGTTATCTTAAACGGAAATATAGTTCAGAATCAGAAACTTCTATTAGCTTAAAGAATATAAGAAATTTTAGCATAGTTGCCCATGTAGACCATGGAAAAAGTACATTAGCTGATCGCTTACTTGAGTTGACTGGTGTAATCAAACCAGGGGACGAAGCAAGTCAAGTTTTAGATAATTTGCCAGTGAGTAATCTATATTCTGAAAATATTTAGACACATTTTAAACTAGATATTTTAGTAGTCATCACTTTATCTGTCTTTATATGTATATCTGGATATGATAGTTTAATGTTTGTCCAAAGAGCAAAACCTTTTTTGTATATTGATGGATTTTTGTTATAACTTACAATATTTTATTAGTAGTTTTCAATAATATTTTGTAGTCCAAGTCCTTTGCAGTCTAGATTGTTCTTGTAAAATTATTATCAGTCCTAAAATTTAACTTAAGTTACTTAAATGTTTTTACATATCATTTTAAAATATATTTAGGTGGAAAGAGAAAGGGGCATCACTGTGAAAGCTGTAACTGCTTCACTCAATTACACATACAATGAAGAGCCATATCTGCTTAATCTTATTGATACTCCTGGACATGTGGATTTTTCAAATGAGGTAAATTATTCTAAAGGAATCTGACATACTAATTTATTTTTGTAAAAAAATATCTGCAAATATATTAGCCGTAAGTGCCCTGGTATACCTTTCCCTACAACTTTGAGTATACGGTCATGAAGATTCTTTTATATAACAATTGTTGTGTTAGTGCTATTCAAAACTATCTCATTGTTAATTTCATCCAGATCAGATGTTTAAAGAATTAAAAAATGGGATTCCTTAAACCACTGATGTTTTATTCATGAAATTAGAATACCTACAAGTAGAAAGAAAAAAAAATATTGGACAGCATTGGAAACATGCCCGGTTGGCGTTAGGCTTGCCACCTATCCCATTATGGGACTTAGTATCTTCGACTAGTCGTGGGTGCCCTGGTTGTGCCTCTACCTACCTCTTCGGGGATATGGGCGTGAAGATACTTTTTTAGAAAGAAAAATTCAAGTTGATCATACCATTACCTAAACTTAAAGTAGGTAGTAAGCCACTCTCCCTCTACACTCCTAAAAAAATGTTTGTCATACGACCTTAAACTAATGAAGTGTTGAAATATCCATCCCATATTTCATTAATCAAATTTTTCACATTTGTAATTGCCTTAGTATGTTTTAGGTAGTGAGAAGTGTAACAGCATGCCAAGGTGTAATAATGTTAGTAGATGCAAACGAGGGAGTTCAAGCACAAACAGTTGCTGTTCACTCCTTGGCCAAAAGGAACAATTTGGTTATCATTCCGACACTAAACAAAGTAGATCTACCACGTGCAGACCCAGACAAAGTAAAGCAACAATTAAAGTCCCTTTTTAATATAGATCCTGATACCGTATTAAGTATATCAGCGAAAAAGGGATGGGGTGTTAAAGAATTATTAGAGGCGGTTATTAATAGGATTCCTCAACCAAAAGTGGATGTTGTTGGAGAATTAAGAGCTAATGTTATAGATACATGGCACGATAAGTATAGAGGAGTCCTGTGCTTGGTCTATATACAATCTGGAAACCTTCAAGTTGGACAGGCGGTGAAATGGAGGTCAGATTCGAAACAACAGACCGTAAAATATCTAGCACTGTTGCGCCCAAATGAAGAGGCAATAGATATGGCTATTGCAGGTCAAGTTGTTATGGTGGGTAAGTAATGTATTTGTATCAAAAAATTTTCATTATCCAAAGGTTTTTAAAACTTCACCAAACTTTAGTGCAACTATCCCTCAGACTCTATAAAGTAATATAATTTTTAAATTTATCATTGAAGGTTGCGGCCCCAAAGGCGGAGGCAGTGTCGGTGATCAGTTGTTATCAATAGACTCGATGGAGTCGAAGAAGGAAGCCTCAAGCCCAACTGTTAAGCACATGGTGTATGCAGGAATATTTCCCTCGGATCAATCCCAACACACGCAACTCAGTGACGCTATTAAGAAACTTGCTTTGAATGATTCTGCTGTTAGTTTGACTATAGACTCGAGGTAAAAAAAAAATATGTTTTGTTATCTTTGAGGCCATCGAATGTGAAACTTAATTTTTTGTTTAAGGAGACAAATGAATGCAAATAAGTTTGATGGCTGTCTTAATAATCTCGAAACTACGATAGCAAGCATTCGTGTTGTAGTAGCAGGAATAAATAAGGCGATGGTACCTATAGATAAGTTAAGATAAGCAGGCTGATTTCCTAATGGTAAGAAATTCACGCTGCCTGAAATACCAAAGGTGGTAATAGTGCCTTGCCAACATGAGGACGGTATGTTAGGCCTCGAGCAAAAGTAAATTTACCGGCTACCTTATCCTCCGAACCGGAACACGTCAACGGGAAGCACTGACGTTATGGTGGCAGGAATAGGTAAGGCGGACCAATCTGGACGAATCGCTGTAAAACTCGACCACCTAGTCAGGTGTTACGGTGCTAGTGACAGTAAACCTATGCTAACCTTTTCCGAACTGTCTGGCAGGAAGGCAGATGGTGTATTCTTCAAAGGAGCCAGGACCAACACGCGGAAATGTAG
>NJDD01001950.1:40023-67212 GCA_002245505.1 Calephelis nemesis | reverse complement strand
ATTCGAGAATGGTTTAGATTCACAAGTTGGTCTCCTGGAAAATGTTTTTTTAATTATTTCTTCAATAATAAGTAGTTGTTGATTTTTGAATGTTTCACATTGGATCCGACAGACCGCGCTACTATCGGAAAATCAAATAATTAGTTAATGTCAAGCGAAACAAAGTTTACTGGGTCGGTCTTCTAGTATTATGTATATTATTAACAAAGTAACATTCAAATACAGTTAAGACATTAGGGTTTTGATTCTTAAAACAGGCCCATATACTACACAAAGAAATTTATGTTTGGCTTCAAGTCGTACAGTAGGTAGCTGAAACTTTAGTTACTTCTAGACTTTTAATGGCTTTAATACGTTGGTGCTTATGTTATTCTGTGCCTAGGTTTTCATTTTACTTTGACTTATTAAATTAACTAATTTAATTATAAATGTTTTTTGACATATTTCTGAATTTACAGTATTCAGTTGCTAAAAATAAGGATCGCCTCTGTGGTCTAGCGGTCCGGGTGTTGGACTCGACTGCATGAGGTCTCGGGTTCGAATCCCGGGTCGGCCAACACAAAAAAATGGATTTTTCCAATTTTCTAATAAAAAAAATTGTTGGTCGGGATTGGAAATGTACCCGGTTTTCGATAGGCTTGCAACCTATCACATTATGGGACTTAGTGTCTTCGGCTAGTCGTGGGTGCCCTGGTTGTGCCTCTGCCTACCTCTTCGGAGATATGGGCGTGAAGATACTTTAAAATAAGGATTATTATTTTATTTACAATTTAAAACACAATACACTTATCTCCCTTTATCGTATAGATAGACTATAGGCAATTTGCATTTAATGCTTGTTACAGAGCCGGGATGGCCACAAGATAGTAGTGCACCAATTACATTTATGGTGTCTGCGATAACGTAATGGTAGATACCTTGAATTTTTTAAATAAGTCTACTTATCCCCCATTGTATATTTAAAACGGCTACTAAAGAAATTTTAAATTATAGGTACTATTTTGAATTATAGTCATTTTTCAATAACTTGAACGCCTCGTTGGCCGAGGAGCTAGCGCACCTGCCTAACTCCACCGACTAACCGCTAGGTTCGGGTTCGATTCCCAACGGAGGCAAGCATTTGTGTTAACTGTATTAGTGTTTGTCTGTATGTTTATAATATTTATTTCAGTGCTTATTTAAATATTTCTGTGTATCAATATCGTTGACTATACCCAAAATATAAACAGTTTTAAGCATTTGTTTACTTCGGGGCTAGATCAATTTCTGTATATTGTCCAAGGATATTTATTTATTACCTAAACTATTTTTAATTAATCTCTTATGATGCCATATACCTTAAAATTATTATGTATTACCAATTGTAATTATGTGCGTGTGTATGCGTGTGCATGTGAGTGTGAGTGTGCGTGTGCGTGTGCTCGTGCGAGTGACTGTGCGTGTGTGCGTGTGCGTGTGTCGTAGGCCTGCTACATCATAACTTTTGAATAATTATTTTAAATAATCTTATTTCAAAATTATTTATTACTTTTACTTCTTTTACAATGTCATAATATGGAACACCAATAACAAAATGTAATATATAGACATATATATTATATTTTGTTATTACAAATTGTGTTATTACTAAACTAGTTGACTCGACGATTTTCGCAACACTACTACTCCCTGTCACAGGAATTCCTAATTTAATTTTTCTAAAGATTTAATAGTTACATTTTTATTCTGGTATTCGGAGGTGAGAGGAACCGAACAAATCAAAGACTATGGTGTTAGTTACAGCTGTGTTCGAGTTTTTTTTATGATATTGGAAGTCAAACAAGCGGACGGACTTCCTGGTGGTAGATTTACGCCGCCTAGAGACACCAAAGGTGGAAATAGTGCGTTGCCAACCTAAGGCCAGGATGTTAGGCCTGGAGCAAAAGTGAGTTTACCGGCTACCTTACCCTTCCAACCAAAACATGTCAAAGGCAATAGCTGACATTATGGCGACAAGAATAGGTAAGGCGGTGGTACCAATCCAGGCGAGTCGCTGCGAGACTCTACCACCTAGTCAGACGTCACGGTCTTAGTGAAGGTAAGCCTATGCTCGCTTTTTACGAGCTGCCTGGTCCTACCGGAAGGCAAAGGAGCCTGTACCAACACGAAGAATATTTTATACTTTTGTTTTAATTGACCAACACTGGGAAAGTTATATGTGTTGTGAAATTATTAAATATTGGTATACAAAAAGACTTGGAATTTTTATTCATTATCCTAGATGTAAATAAAGTTCCTTTGAATTGTATCAAAGGTGCCACTCTGAAAGTTTAATAATTCTTTCAACTAGACTTGGCATTTTGCAGTCTCCTTAAAGTTATCTAAGCTTACATTTGGTGTGAGGTATATCTTGTTAATATATATTTTAGTTGGCATTTAGATTTTCATAAGGAAGGATAAGAAGTCAAAAAAAATCTATTAATATTATAAATGCGAAAGTTTGTATGTTTGTTTGTTGCTGCCAAAAGATGCTGTTCATGTTCATGAAACTTGGTACGTACGTACGTACGTAAAGGGTAACTTGGATTAATACATAGGACAGTTTTTATCCTGAAACAATGTTTTGTAGGATCAAGCGAGCAACGACGCGGGAAACAGCTAGTTAGGTATGTACATTTTTGGACTTATTTACAAAGACCTTTAGAAAGTCTCTGCTTAATTACGAGTATTTAAACATTAAAATTGTGGCATAGTTTTAATCCTCGACCTGAAAAACAAGTATAACGAGTATAAGTTCGATGTGTCTATGTGTGCTTGTGTGTATCTGTCTTTGGCATCATAGCTTTTGAAGGGATAGACCAATCATGGTGTTATGAATTATTTCAAAGCGGACGTGATCAAGAGGGTTCTTAGCTAGGTTAAAGATTTTTTTTCCTGGTAGGATTGTGCTTTCAACCAGTAAATTAAGATAAGACTTATTAACTGTTTTAAACCGTTTTCAAAAAATGAAGAGGTTATTATTTCGACTCCTATATTTTTTGTGTTTGTTAATCGATGTCTCAGCAATTTCTGTAATAGATATACTTTTTTGAATTTAGTAGAGCGTACTTCTGAAGTTGCCTCTTTGATACATTAATCTTAGTATATATAAGTAACGCCTAATGTTGCTTATCCGCGTTGGATTCTTAAACTGCTGCCATTCGAATTAAATTTGCACACCTTGTGCAATTGAATCCAATTTGAAAGATAGAAAATATTATCAAATCAATTATAGGTGGCAATGAAATCACTTCGAAAGAGTGATCTTCTACACACAAAAAAAATTGAAACGGTTCAGAAATGACGGAGATATCAATTAATATACATAAAAAATATATGAGTCGAAAATATTACCTCCTTTTTTAAAGTCGGTTAGAAAGTACAATACACACCTTCATATAAAAAGTTTTTATTTATTTTTTTCTGATTGTCTATAGGCTAATCCCAAAATGTGATAGGTGGCAGACCTATCACATTTTGGGATTTGGTGTCTTCGGCTAGTCGTGGGTGCCCTAGTTGGACCTCTCTTTGTGGATATGGGCGTAAAGATACTATTTCATTTTATTTTTATTCATAAAAAAATTTGCAAAAGTTATGATTGTATGAAACTTCTTCATAATAAACTTTGTTAAAATTGAGGCCGCCGCCCGCTACATCTTCTATCGGTTGTCCCATTTCAGAACCAAGTAAGTGACATTTTACAAATGTGTTCCAAATATTTTAAATACCAACTAAAGTTCCAAATGATTCCAGACCTTTGTCTACATCCAATATGCTATAATATTACTGAATATTCCTGGAAGCAATGGCTACGATAGGCAAACTTGAGAAATTTCGCTTACAGTTCAAAGACTTGTCTCTAACTAGCTATCGGAAGTCATATTATAATCATTCTAATTATACATACAGGATATTAAGTTGACTGTTCTCACGTTGCCCCGCGCGGCGTCCCTCATTCGCCGAAAGCGATCTATTATCATAATAAAATTGAATGAAAAATGATGAATGAAAAATGAAAATGACAAATGACGTCACAGCTCGGGGTGCACAGTTAGTTCGTACGGGTTCTACAATATATGTTCACTAACTGTTACCCATGACTTTGTTCATTTCAGATATCAAGCTATTTGGAATGTAGGTATTTGAGTTAAATAGATCTGTGTGATGATCAGAAAGCGCTGAACCAAACAAATATTTTAAGTAAGAAATAAACATCATCTGTATCATAAAGTCGACTAGACTTGAACACCTGGACCGCTAGACTACAGAGACGATTAGATCTATATTCAATGTGATAATAGTATGTTGCCAACTCAGACTGATTCGAGTGTAAGTTGGTCGGCTGACCTAATTAATTAAAAATAATTTAAAAAAAACCTATAAAATCATCAAAACAGACATGTAAACATTACCTTGTAAGTACCTACTGAAAGATAGGTATATATATGTATACTTCAATATTTATTACAGTAGTGTGAAGTACTCAATGTATGTCGAAATAAGACGAGTTATAAGTATAAACGATTCCCATGTGGAATCATAATTTTTCTTAATAATGTAGTATAGGGTCGCGCTCTTAAAATTCCATTTTTCATTGATCTTGAAGGCAAAACGCAGACGAATTTTTTTTTAAGATACTGGAAGGAAAACAAGCAGACGAATTTCCTGATGGTAAGAAATTCACGCCGTCTAGAGACACCAAAGGTGGTAATGGTGGGTTGCCAACCTGAGGCGGGGTGTTAGGCCTCGAGCAAAAGTAACGTTATTGGCTACCTTACCCTTCGAACCGGAACACGTCAACGAGAAGCATTGGACGTAATGGCGGAAGGAATAGGTAAGTCGGTGGAACAAATCCGGGCGAGTCACTGCGAAACTCTACCACCTAGTAGGATGTTAGTGGCGATAAGCCTATGCTCACCTTTCACGAGCTACCTGATAGGAAGGCAGACAGTCTTTTCTGCAAATGAGCCCGAACCAACATGGGGACAAACGGGGATATCGAAATTTGCCGTTAATTTTTAAGTTTTTTGGGCAGGTAAATTAAGCACCACTCAAATAAGCAGAGAGAAATTTAAAAAGTTGTTTACAAGAGAATTTTCTCAAACCTGTAGACCTGCGGTTGATAGTAGCTAAAGTGTGTAACTGGGTCGTGCGGAATCGTGGCTGAAAACTTCCGGCGGAATAACTCGACGGGCTTGTTTTTTATGAAAATAAGATTACGTGCTTTTTATTCGTAATATTGGGTGAAAGTGCATTCTAAAATATGATTTCAGAATTGGATTTGAACCAGGACAAGGCGAAATTAATGTATTTTTTGATATAATTCGGATTTATGCTTTTCCTAAACAATGCAAAAACTTATATAAACTAAAGTTAATACAACATAATAAATGTTATAACAAAAAAGAAAATGGAAGTCTTAACAGCGAAGGGTCTTTGGAAATAAGTATGTCAATATCTATGCTTTTTTAAAATACCTTTTTAACTGTTACTGAATTTTTTTTGTAATAAAGTTTACTTACAATAACCACAGAATTGAAAAAATATTTATTTACATCGCCTATCAGTTTTTCAACTAGAGCAATCTCGATTATATCTGCTTTTAAACAAATAAATCGCATCGGAATCAGTCAATTTGTTTACGAGTTATGCCACGGACAAACAGAAACACACAGAGACGTCATACATTTATCCTATTAATGTTGTAAATGCGAAAGTCTGTCTATTTGTTTATTACTCCTTCACGCAAAAACTGAACCAATTTCCATGAAATATGGTACACACATACAGGGTAACTTGAATAGTTTTAATCCCGAAACAATGTTCCTGTGGGACTACGCGGGTAACGCCGTGGGCAAGAGCTAGTACTTCATAGTTTAGTAGCCACATATATATAGAGGATACAAATCTGTTAAGGAAGAAGTATGCATATTTCATTTCATTTTCTTACACTGATATCAAATTTCCTGTGAATTATATAAAAGGTGCTGGAAAAATTCTGAGGAATATTTCTTTCAACAAGATTTGGCAGTGAATGTAACTCGCAGTCTTCTTAAAGATATCATGCTTACATTTGGCGTGTGATATGTTTTTCTAATATGTGATTTGGGCATATGGAATTTTAAATTTAAGTTACAAAAAAGCGACGGGTTGCACTCCGAGAGTACCGGGAGAAGTGAAAATTTGAATATTAATTTTGTGCATTTTTGATATTTTGGAATAATTTTGCAAGAATTACTTTAATTATCAGTATGAAAGTACTACCATTTATGTGGTAGAATACAATATTCATTTATTGCGCTATCGTACACAAACATGACAACACGGACTTTAGCGCAAGCGCCTTGCGCCGTCTAAACGAAACAGCAGGCGCAGGCATACATTTTCGCCGCGCCGTAGAAAGAGAGGGGGGTACTTTTTCTCCTACGCCGCGCCGGCTGTTTACTCTCTATCCGTCTAACAAATTTTCGATCAGGTCAGATTCGGATCAGTTTTTACCCATTCCAAAAAAAGTGCGCAACGCCGTTAAAGAAGTTTTCACTTCAAAAATATTTAATTATATCTATCGCTTTGTTATATCATTTAAGTCCTAAGACGTAAATACAGATAAAGTTAAAATTAATTTACTTAATTGATGTAGGGTATTGTAAAAAGTAGGAGTATTAAATCTAATGTACGACGAATAAAGTTTAAAAACTAAATAATTTTCTAATGCTAGGAACTTTTACATATCTTACAACATATTTTTTTGCAGGTGGTTTAGGTACATATAAAATACATTGCGACGCATATCAGACCTCTTATGATTAAGAAAGAAAAGAACTAGAAACTACCAAGTAGTTAGCAACATGTAAACGTTTGCAACTGCATTTTATGTAAACAGCTGATTTATAAGTAATACTTAAATATGCTTAAGCCATCTGCTGTTCTTTTTATTTAAGAGGCGGCGTCCTTTGGCAAGAAGCGCCACGTGCCAAAGCAGCGTGATATAAAGCGACCGCATCTAAGTGACGTTACTTAAAATAATCTCAGCTCATTTCAAGCATTTTAAGGTTAGATGATACTAGCTGTTCCGGCGAACTTCGTTCCGTCCATTCAGTTTGTATGAGAAAATTAAAATGTTGATTTTCCTAGTTTCCTCGCTGTTGTAAGAAATTAAATGTACCCCATGTCCTTCTCCCGGTTTTAAGCTACCTCTCCATCAATTTTCAGCCTAATCGGTTTATTTAATATAGACGATTCAGCTTTCATAATATTTTTTTATTGTTTTTGTGGTGTATTCTTCTATGAGAGGCGAAGACAAATCCATACAATCAAAAACCATGAAAGTAAGTCAATCAGATCTCGAGTTATAAGTGTTGTAACAAACCCGTCTTTGTTTTTTATATATGTATAAATTTCTCTATTGTTCTCTCTTTTATTTTAAATCGAACGTCTTTGTCCATTTCGTTCTGAGAACGACAGATGAAAAATCAAAAATCTTTATATATCCAAATTATTACTTAAAATAATCTCAGCTCATTTCAAGCATTTTAAGGTTAGATGATACTAGCTGTTCCGGCGAACTTCGTTCCGTCCATTCAGTTTGTATGAGAAAATTAAAATGTTGATTTTCCTAGTTTCCTCGCTGTTGTAAGAAATTAAATGTACCCCATCTCCTTCTCCCGGTTTTAAGCTACCTCTCCATCAATTTTCAGCCTAATCGGTTTATTTAATATAGACGATTCAGCTTTCATAATATTTTTTTATTGTTTTTGTGGTGTATTCTTCTATGAGAGGCGAAGACAAATCCATACAATCAAAAACCATGAAAGTAAGTCAATCAGATCTCGAGTTATAAGTGTTGTAACAAACCCGTCTTTGTTTTTTATATATGTATAAATTTCTCTATTGTTCTCTCTTTTATTTTAAATCGAACGTCTTTGTCCATTTCGTTCTGAGAACGACAGATGAAAAATCAAAAATCTTTATATATCCAAATAAATTCTTATTCTCCAAATCAATCCCGAACATCTGAAGCACAAATGTCCAAAGGAAATGCTCTAAGCCCTTGTCCCGACCTAAATATCCGGAGTACAATCGGCGACTCGCCGGAAGTAAGTCCATGACAGATCGCAACTCAAACGTAACGCTTGAAGCTCTCTAATTAATGGCCTTCTCCACTACCAGCGTCTAAAACTACTCGTCTGAGACATTAGTTCGAGTTTGGACCTTCTTTAACTATTTCGTGTTTGTCTTGGATTTTATTTGCTTGAACTTACTAGGTTAACTTATTTGATTTTACTAGGTGGTAGAGTCCTGCAACGAATCGTCCGGACATACAGGCACAACCGCCCTACCTATTCTTCCGCGAAATGACAATGCTCGTTATTGTCGTGTTTCGGTTGGAGGGTAGGGTAGTTTTTTTTACTTACTTACGCAGGAGGCTAACCATCCTAGCCTCAGGTTGACAACGCACCATTAGGTACCACATTTGGGGTCTATAAGCGACGGCATTTCTTACCATCAGAAAATCCGTCTGCTTGTTGTCTCTCTATGTCATAAAAAAAAAACGTGTGTTTTAAACCATTTCTATAAAGAATTACTTTTTCTTGAATGAATGAATGAATGAATACACTTTATTATGCACTAAAATATACAAAATAATACACACTCTTTCACTCATTATATTTAACTCAGGTTCACAAAGGCGGTCTTATCGTTTCAGAGCTATCTCTGCCAGACAAGCTTAGGGTGAAGGAGACAATTTATGTAATTTAAAAACTAAGGTAGGGTTTCATAAAACAAAACTTATGCTAATCTAAGATATTATTTAGGTTTAAACTTTCAACAATTATTTGCTAAAATATTTGATTAAAACCTGTCATATATGGCATTATTTGTTCATTTAAGACATTAATTTGACTTTAGACTTTCTTGATTTCGTGTTTTTCTTCGATTTAGTTTACTAAAATACTTGATTCAAAATATTTTTTATGGCATTATTTATTCTAGACACTAATAAAATAATATTGGGAATTACCAGAGCATAATTTTGCTGGCACTCTTTATTGGAAATCTTTGATCCTACCACTTATAAAAAAATCGAAGGGCGCCAGAACTGGTGATCTCGCTGGACGTCATACCAGAAATACTCGGTATATTCAACGTTCACTATTGGAAAGCTCAGATCAAAATTATCAGAATTGTTACTGAATTTAATTAATTTTTAATTAATTTCACACTTACTTGTAAATGTATAAAATTTTAATGTACCTCGACGACGCGACACGTGCAACGAGGTAATGAAATTGAGGGTGGATTTTTAAATTATATTAATTGTCAATTCGATATCTAAAATCATTTCCTCTTTTCCTTTTTTATTTACATTAATTACTTTTCAGTGTTGATTTTTTAAAAGTAATTATTTGATTCAATATACCAAGGCACTTCATTAAACTTTTTCGATTGGTATCACCGATTAACATTCTTTTGATACATGGATTTAGAAAGATTAAAATCCAATTAAATTCTAATGTTTTAAAAGCAATATCAAATATCCCATCGATCGAAAATGAAACTGAAAATGCTAAAACCTTGTGACAGCCAAAATATTCAAAACACAAATTACAACTCGCTAAAAGTAAGTCCACAACAAATCTCAACTTAAACGTAACATTTGACGGCTTCTAATTAATGACATTTTGCATTTTGAACAGGTAGAGCCTTTACCATTAGTTGGTATAGATTACGATCGGTAAGTTACGTGTCAAAATCTATGACAATTTTGGTCCCAAAATGTGTTTCTCTTAGTTACCATATAGGTATTGTATATTTATGCTGTTCAAAGTTTTTATACAAATAATTTACAGAGACGGTAACGAGGATAATAAACTTGAAAAGCCGTGAACTCAGTGCCTTAGATAGTCGGTGCTTGGTGTTATTCTATTCTAAACAATATTTATTAATTTCATTTATATTTTCCGTAATTAATTTTTTCATTATTTTATTTTAACCAACCGGTTTCGCTTCTAAGCATCATCAGAGATGGAACTGAAGTTTTGTTGAAAATAATACCAATTAGTTGTCATGCTTGAACAGGCAATTAAATAAAAGTTACTGAGTGATAACATTAATAGACGAACATGAATTGACTGGGTTGACAACTTTTGTTTTTACCCCAATGGTGAGGAAATTTCCCCTTAACTAAAGTCTAAATGTTTTTAAAAATTTCAATTAAATTAAAATAACTATAATTTATTACTATACTATTAATTATTACAATTGCTCGTTGACGTACGGGTAATCTTAACCCCGGAGCTACATAAAACCCGTCCGGATACTGCGTCGCGTAAAAAGCTTAAAATTAGCCTGTCTCTTGATCATGATGAAAACTGTCAGCGGAATTATGTCACACCATATAGCGATTTAGTTCAGATTTTGACTTCTTAACAGATAAATTGGTGCACTCTACAACAAGCTCGAACGTCACTGTGTTCTCCATTTGTCTATTAATACTGTCTAATATTACGGGCGTTAATTTGATTGTCTAAACGTGTCAATATACGATACGTTTTGTTGTTAATTTAATTAAGTTTAAGTAATGGTCAAAAACATGTATACATATAAATATCAGTCACCATCTTAAACGCTAGGTTATCCGTCAGTCAGTTGAAGTCATTCAAATAAGTAAAAAAGCGTTAAATTGACAGGTAAAAATCTATCGTTAACGATCCGTCTAGACATAGATTGTACTTCTTGTATTCATCTAATGGTAAAATATTTGTGGCAAAGTAGCGTTGTCTTATAGGTATAAGCTTAAAAATTATATTTTATTTTTCATTCTTAAATTATTTTTATTGAATATACAGGGCTACTGTTAAAAGACCGGCCTAATCTTAATATAATTAAGGGTATAAAATAGTAGTGTACTTTATAGTAGGGGAGCCCGCGATGCGAAATGTGAAGTAACCCCAGCGTTATTGGGACCCATTGCACTTTGTCGATTAAATAATGGAGAGTAAAAAAGGTCATGTAAGGATTTTCTTTTTAGCGGTGCATTAAGTGTCTAAAAACTAAAATAGCAATTTCAATCACTTGATCATAGCCGAACTTATCAGATATTAATAATATGTATGCCTAATGTGTCTTTGATGACAGAAATATGTCAATCAGACAGATTGCTGTAATAGACAATTAACATATATGACTTGGTTTTTGAAAGTTTCTGAACCTCCTACTCCCGTACGCCTTGTTCAAATCATCAGAAAATTTAAACATGGACTTATTGGCATACAATAAGCCCGCCGTACTTTAATCTGACACGCTCGAGTATATTTTCAAGCCAAAAAAAATTAGACAGACAACCCTACATGCGCGTCTTTATGTAGAGATTTAATACATAATGGAGGTGTTCAACAATGGTACAGGGTATCTCCCATATCTTAATCTGACGCGCCTGAGTTAGTCCGAAAATCCCCTCTTGGGCTCCCCTACTATTAAATATTGTTCACAAATTGGAAAATTTACTTTCATAAGCATCCATTAAAAATAGTCCGCAAAATTACTTCATTTGTTGTCACGCTATATCGTACCTAATACGAGTCATGACATCATCAGCCTGTACATACGATTGCGTTTGGCGGAAATAAATTAAATGCTTTGTTTACGGTATTGTATTTGCTTTTTGTATTCTACGTACTGTAAGTATTGCAATTGGTATTTTTTTAAATGGTGGTAATTTCACATATAATGACCAACTTTTTATCATTTTATCAGTTCAAGACATCTTAAGCAAGGATTTTACTCTGTACAAAGACCAGACGTAGATCTACTGTAGCCTGGTAGACTGCCGGAAGTAAGTCCTAAGTCCACGACAGATCGCAATCCGAACATCTCTCTTTTAAGCTCTCTAATTAATATCCTTTTCAATGACGAGCGCCTCAAACTGCTAGTCTAAGATATTAGTTTACTTGGTCTTTCTTAACTTCAAGTTCATTCTTAAACTCGATGTAGTAAACATGTTTTTTGATTTGTATATTTATGCAATTAATTTATTTGATATTTGTTACGTAAAGGTAGCTTTCAAATTTTAATATCGAAAGCACGTAAACAAAAAAATAAAAATGTTAAATAAGCCCCTACAAAATTTGTTATGTAGTTAAAAACTATATCGATTCAAGACAAAAAAAAACCAAAGCCGGCCGACTTTGGTTTCCCTTCAAAAATTTATAACTCCAGACAGACAAGTCAAACTTATGACATTCCCCTTTTCCATGAAAAGTAAAAGTTTGAAAAAATACGCATTTTTATACACGCTATATAATTTAAATATTACACACTATATAATATTCATGAAAAAGATACGTCAAGTTTGCATGCAAAATCATTAATTTACGATTATTCATACAAATAAATAAAAGAAAACTTAATTTGGATATAGGCATAGCTTATCGTTAAGTTTCATTTCATTAGATATAAAAAAAGTTTTTTTGCAAGTGTAATTTTATTTATTGATTGTATTTTAAAATTGGTACAAAATTTGCATATCTAATATAATTAAACTCATTTATACACCATTTCGACAGAACAATTAAACACATACAAAAGGCGAAATTAGAAATCACTTTTTCGCCAACAGAAAAGAAAAGCAAATTGTTTAAATTCAAGTAATAAAGTTATTAAAAACTAATTTTATCTTTAGCACAAAATCACTAGTAAACAAGCTGCTCTATTCCTTCAACCATTCCGAGTAAAGTCGTTTCTTCCCCACAGAAAGCTATTAAGGTCTCTTTAAAAACTAAGCTTAACACTAAACTGCTAATGGACATTTTAACCAAGAATTCGTGCGAGCTTCGTAGCTTGCATTCACTTCAACGCCTTTAGACTACATTCAAAGTGCAACTAATTTGGTCCGGTCTTTTGCTTGAACAATACTTGGAACTAGGTTTTATTGTTTTGGCTTTCAGTTTGTTTAGTTACAAATAGTTGGCCGCGGTTCTGTGTATTTTACACAAACTTACAACATAAATATATTGGTGTACTAGTTGTTTCTTAAAAAACTAAAGTGCTTTATCTGTAGGGTTACTCTTGAAGCTTAATTTCATACAAATTAGAAATTCATATCAGATATGTCACTTTAGGTACTCTATAATACAATAAATAAACGTATCTTCACACCTATATCCCCGAAGAGATGGGCAGAGGCACAACCAAGGCACCCACGATTAGCCAAAGACACTAAGTCCCACAGTGTGATAGGTGGCAAGCCTATCGCCAACCGGGCACATATCCAATTCCGAGCAACTTTTTTTTTTACTAGAAAACTGAAAAAAACAAAGAATACAATACTAGAGAATTATTACCATTTTGTTCCTAAAAATTAACGTTTACGATAAAATATTTTGTTTATTATTAAAAAAATGTTAATATTTCGCCAGTATTGTGCTCAATTCTACCTAAAATGATGATGCCTATTTCTGATTACATTAATCGAGATTCAAGATTAACCCTACTGTTTTTGTGGAGACATTGGATAAAAGTAGTCTTAGATATTCTACAAGGTCTGATTTATTTGAAAAAAATGTGGTGTCGTGGGACACCAGGTAGGACCGAAGTTCCTTCGGCTAATGTAGAATTGACACAATTCATGAGCATATACTATGCATTGGAGGGGTGGAGTGAGGGAGAAAGAGAAAGGTATTATACACTATTTGCTTGAGTATCGGTCGCGCAGCAACTGTCGCGCCTGCGCACGTCTAATTTAACGGTCGTATTCCACGGCTTTTTTAACGATTTTTACTGTCACATTTTTTTCAGTTCGATCGCGCAGCAAAATCCCTATCTCCTCTAAGTCTGCCGTAAGGAACTTCGTTCCAGTAATTGAAATCAACTAAACCGTTCTGACGAATGTTGAAATGGAAAAAATAAAATGTACAAACTATTTCATTTTGCAAATTCAATACGTCAAAGACACAAACCGATTACTGTTACCAAATAAATTTGTTTGAATAATCAGTTTTTATGTGCCGATATACCAAAATAAATCTCATACCAATTAAAAAGCAATAGCTTTTTCTCAGTGTTTCAAAAATTTTAATTTTAAGCCTGAATGAACACAAATGTATTCCATGAAATAAGCGTAACAGGTCAATAGGACGTCCGGATAAATACAATTTAATATGGCTTCCACAAAGAATTTGAACAATGTATTTTTAAATTATTCTCTGGCTACCCAAGATTTTTTGGATAAGTGAACACCAATTTATCTTGAAAGTAAGCTTTTTAACATTGTGTTATGTGTATGAAACCGTATATAGATACCGTATGCATTTTCTTTGTCATCTACAGTCGACGTGTATTTTAAAATATCAACGAATCCATCTACTTGTTGAACGTCTAATTTACATATTATATACTAGCTGTTCCGACGAACTTCGTTCCTACTTTCGAAATATAGAAAAATTCTACATTAGTAAAAGCATTTAGATGTATTTAAATGTTATTTAAGCGACCAAACTGACATAAACTATCCGTAAGTAATAAAACAAACTTGGCAGTGCAGACTTAATCTCAATCGCCGTACGTTCCTGTCCAAAAGAATTACGCTGCGAGAAAATACCCATACGTGACATCAGGAATTATTACACTGAAATCGAAGAGGTGGCGAGAATCCAATACGGGTCAGAGGTAAGATTTAGAGCAGGGCCCTTGCCATGAGTTTACGCTTGTCAAGTTTACTATACTCGCTACCGTCACTGTTAATTATTTGTATGAAAACTTTGAACAGCGCCTCTATCGGTAACTGAGAGAAACTCATTTTTTAGAATAAAAGTTTTACAGATTTTGACACGTAACTTACCGAACATAATCTATACCAACTCACGATAAAGGCATACATACATTGACACACTATGTTCCACTCTCGAGTGAATACTGATATTCACTCGAGAGTGCAACATAGTGGAACATAGTGTGTCAATGTATGTCTGAACATGTTTTCAACTTCATTTACACAAAACTGTGCAAGATATCAAATAGAATCAAATGAATCAAATCCCCGTGTTGGTCCGGTTCCTTTGCAGAATAGACCTTTCTCTGCCAGGCAGCTCGTAAAAGGCGAGCACAGGCTTACCGTCGCTAACACCGTCACGGTGACAGATCTGATCTGACTAGGTGGTAGAGTCTTGCAGCGCCTCGCCCGGATTGGTACCATTGCCTTACCTATTCCTGCCGCCATAACGTCATGACGTGTTCCGGTTCGGAGGGTAAGGTAGCCGGTAAACTTACTTTTGCTCGAGGCCTAACATCCCGGTCTCTGGTTGGCAACGCATCATTACCACCTTTGGTGTCTTTAGGCGGCGGGAATTTCTTAACATCAGGAAATCCGTCTGCTTGTTTGCCTTCCAATGTCATAAAAAAAAAACTTGGATAGTATTAACAAAGTTTAACAGAAAGTCCTGTCGCCATAATGTCAGTGCTTGCCGTTGACGTGTTCCGGTTCGGAGGGTAAGGTAGCTGGTGGACTTACTTTTGCTCAATGCCTAACATCCCGGCAACCGGTAGGCAACGCACCATTACCACCATCGGTGTCTCTAGGTGGCTTGAATTTTTTACCATCAGGAAATCTGTCTGCTTGTTTGCCTTCCAATGTCATAAAAAAACATTGATATACAGAAAACTTCACATTTTACTTAGTTTCTTACTATCATACAACAATACGAAAGTTTCATGATATCTCTTTCATAATAACACTTGGAATAGCGAATTTTTTTATTTATTTTCTTCTGAAAAAACTTACATCTAAATTACACAAGACGTGACGAATTATATTTAGAAAATGCCAATAACAAACAACTGTTATTTGAGTAGACATAGCGCATCACGCAGTAGTATACATCATGTAATGATTAGTTAAGATTTTTTGTGTTAAACAAAATTTAAATTCCTATATAAGTATTTTAAGCGTGCTTTAAATGTAGTAGTTTTGTACTCGAAAATATTACATGAATTTTGACCGTCAAATGGCGTTATTTGCGCTTCTGTAATATCAGAATATTTAAATTTTGTTTGTATATTATGTTGTATTCTGCCATAAGTTGGTGCAGACAGATCTGTGAAAATAGAAAGTGTGCCTGGGTAATAACTGTCTAAGCACCGCTAACAAGCTAAGAGTAAATAAGTAAAAGAAGATGACTTGAGAATCGCTGGCTATATGTCATTGTCATTGGACTTGTGCCCAGTTGGCTTTAGGCTTGTTACCTATCATACTTTGGGACTTATTGTCTTCGGATAGTCGTAGGTTCCCTGGTAGTGACTCTGCCTAGTTCTTCGGGGATATGATCGTGAAGATGCTTATTTTACGTACTAAGAAAAAAGTGCTAACGAATTCACTGTAAGGATTTTAAAATCGTGAGAAACGGATAATTAAGAGTATGAAACACTTTCTTACTCTTACTTCTTTATTTTCATTAAAAATACACTGTTAGATGTAACCAATATAAACGCAACCACGTATAAGAGTACGGATGTAGTATAAAAATACCAATAAATGTGGGCAGTTTGATATTTATTATGGAGGAAGTTTTTATGGGCTCCCAATTGTAAGTGAACTCCAATAATGGCGCATCTGTTCCACCAGATTTTGGCTGTCGGTTTCAAAGTTGATAATTGGAATTGGCTGTCGGACTTTAAACAAATGAACACGCTGTAGATAAAGGTGCTGACAGACTTGAGCATTCACTTGTAATGAGCATTTGTGCGAATGTTACATAACATAAAAATAAGGAGAATATTTTAGCGAGCATTTTATCGAGCGTTCTGGCGAGCATTCTAGCGAGCATTGATTCGAGCGTTTTGCCGAGCTAAGCTTCGATCATCGAAAGTTGCTCAGTTTCTTTTTTTCACGTAATGAGAATTACCATTGAACATAAATGCAGCACACGCGACTGTCAAGTCTGATATCATCGACTATTTTTTAATGAGCATCGACTACAGCGTTCACTAGAATGCTCATGAAAATGTGCATAGCAATGTTTGTCTCTATGCTTGGCTTGGCTCGTTGTTCAGTTCGACAAATAAAAAACGGCGAATGCTCGATGTTCTGTTACAAGTGCATGTTCAAGTCTATCAGCACCTTAAGAAGAACGATGTCGTTGAGTTTTTTATTTTGAATAGGCATCGTAATTAGGTTTTCTTTTTTATATGCAAAACAGAGTTTCGTGGAGAGTCATTTTCATTCTTTTAATTTGTTTTTAAGAAATATAACCTCTCTACTTCAAATATAACGTTCTAAGGGTGAGACGTAATTAAAATCCTTAGGAATTCATTTTATTTTTTTAACCCCAAACATTAGTCAGTATAAAATGCCGACTTCATGTTTGCATTCATACTTTTGGGACCACAGGGAGTGTAATATGAATGTTTTTCATGGTATTGGACGGCAAACAAGCAGACAGATTTCTTGGTGGTAAGAAATTTACGACACCTAGAGACACCAAAGGTAATGGTGCGTTGCCAACCTAGTTTGGTTGTTTTGCCTCGAGCAAAAGTAAGATTACCGGCTACCTTATCTTCCGAACCAGAACACGCCAACGGCGTTACACGGGCACTTGCCATATAAACAGCAATAAACTTTACTACTTTGAGAAAAGCTCAAACATTGGAATAACGAAAAATCTAAGCTTTCTCTTCGCAATTGGTTTACCGCGTTACAAATTTCAATGCGATCGGCTAACTTCAAAGTTGACGGACTTTGGTACAAACTTTTATCCCCTGCTTAAGCAATTAGGGGATGGAAGTCCCAAACAGTATTTTCTGTAACACGTTTCAACTATTAAAACTATCTTTATGCCAAATTTCATTTCGATCAGCTCAACAGTTTCGTCGCGATTGACCAATTTTATCATTGTTGGAGTTTGATACAAACTTTCATTCTCTATTTAAAAAAATAAAAAAAAAGTTTATTTCAGACATAGTCCATATCTAGGTTAGTATGTAGTAAGTATAAGAAGTATTTAAAAAATATTAGTAATTTAAAAAATGTCTCTAGGTATGGAATTCCTAAAAAATATTTTAAATAATTCTGCAACATCCTTTCATCGTTATAAATAAAGCTAAAGTCCAGTTCGTTCGGTCCAATACTTTGCTTTGTTGACTGACTAACATGTCAGTTTTCATAAAAAATCATTTAGCCATTTAAGAGGTGAGCGACCACAAAAGTGGCAAAAGATTTTATAAATAAGATATAGATACGTAAACGTTAATTTTTTTACAAATTTTATGGAAAGAAGAAATTTCTTTCAGAATTTGAATCCTGTCTGAGATGAATCCGCATTGCATCCTTTCGTCTCAACCCGTTGAATGGTCTAAGCATTTGAACTACTGAAGATTCAACTCCTGTGGCAAAATTCTTAATTTCTTCCTTACCGCTTACGACAATTATTTTTTCTAGCCTTTAAGGATTATTTACTGCCAAAGCTTTATGTACAATTAGCCCTTGGAGCCTTTTCATTTTGTAATTAACTACCAAATTGAACAATCGTTTCTCGCTAATGGGATTATGCCCGTAATTTATTTTAATGGTATTAAACTCAGTTGGTCATTAAGACCCGTTGGAAGTTTGGAAATGCGTGTCCTTAAATACTTGGTGAACTTTAATCGAGGACTGAAAGTGAAAATCGCTGGGGAGTTGAACACGTAAAATGATTTTGTATTAGGGATAAGTCCATTGGTAATAATGAACCCTATAGGCATCGAGGGGGTTATTTGTGGAGCCCTTCAGTAATTTACACTGAGGATGGAGGAAAAAATGATTATTTTTATAAAAGCTTTCAGTGTTTTAATCTTAAAATTTTCTTCTTTTTTCTGTTCCCGTTTGAGAGCTAAATATTTGGTTGTTTGTAATCAAATATACAAATGAATTTTTTAAAGGTAAGATACTACAGGGCATTTTCAAAACACTAAAAATGTTAATGGTGATTTGCCAACCAAAGGCTGGAATGTACATTCTACGCTTAACCTATGAAATAGATTTCTATGTACAAAAAATGCCCTACACAAATTAATTCGAACGGGTCACTAGAATGCTGACTTTTTCTTCTTGTAATTCTTGACTATTTTAAGATGCAAGTGTTGGCTACCGTATTACTAGAAAACTACTTTACCTAAGAAAAAGTATCTTTACGCACATATCCCCGAATAGGTAGGTAGAGTCACAACCAGGAAACCCACGACTAGCCGAAGAGACTTATTTGGTAAGCCTATTGTCAACCGGGCACATATCCAATCAATCCAACATTTTTTTTATTAGAGAATTGGAAAACCACATTTTCTTAGTGAGCCCGACCCGGGAATCGAACCTGGAAGATCATGACGTCAAGTTCAACACCTGGACCCCTACTACAGACCCCTTCACCCATTTTTGTGAATATTCATTAAATAAAGAACCAATTGAAATCAGGTTCATCTATACATATAACAAATCTGTAGAAGGATCAATTCTATACATTAAAAATATTGAAAAAATAAATAGCAGGGGGTGTTACTGGATCGATACCAAACCCAAATATGTAATTAAACATTTTTTGTCTGTCTGTATGTTCAGGCATCACGTGAAAAGTAGCAGTTCGATTTCGATGAAACTTTGTATAATTATACCTTATTATCCTGGGCATACAATATGATACTTTTTATCCTGGAAAAATACGTAGAAAAAAAATTCATTTTTCAGTTTTAGACCGACATCTGCGTGGACGGAGTCGCGGGCGGAAGCTAGTGTTGTAATAAAAGTGGAAAATGAAAATAGCGAACAAGATGATAATCCTGATTGTAAGAGGTTACCTTCTCCAAAATAAAACATAAATATTACTTGTACACGCAAGTTTGTCGGGTTTAGCACGGAAAACGACACTAGCGAAAACTGACATAATTGGAGTATGAATAAGTAATGCGGTGGTGCTAATCTAGGCAAGCTCACCATTATACAACCTAGTAACATATTATACTTCAAAACAATGCAGTTTTTTGAAATTAAGGTAGAAGTTTTTTGTAGAAGAATGTACGTTCTTAATTAATAATATATTTTATGCTTTTAAAGCGGATTGAACCATATATTATGATAGCAGTATTAACTTTTTGACGAAACCCTATAAAGAATATTGATATATTAAAATATTTGTATTATCCAAAGCGTTTTCTTTTACGCGATATTATTATTTTTTGTTTGAGTATGTTTTACCAAAACAAGCTTACGAGTCTCTGTGGTCTAGCGGTCCGGGTGTTGGACTTGACTGCATGAGGTCCCGGGTTCGAATCCCGAGTCGGGCAACAAAAAGAAAATTGGGTTTTTCCAATTTTCTGACAAAAAAAATGTTGCTCGGGATTGGAAATGTGCCCGGTTGGCGATAGGCTTGCCACTTATTACATTGTGGAACTTAGTGTAGGCTAGTCGTGGGTGCCCTGGTTGCGCCTCTGCCTACCTCTTCGGGGATATGGGCGTAAAGATACTTACTTACTATCTTACTTAAGCTTACGAGCGAGGGAGCTACCTGGTAGTCACTACTGGTAATAGACATCAGCAGCGACAAAAACTAAATATTTATTAACCCTTAGGTCGAATTGCAGGAAAAAGCCGTTCTACGGAGGCTATATTATTTCAAATCGATAGATAGGCACCTATTACATATTTATTTTTGTGAACATATCAACTTGATATTTTCTGTATGTAGTCTATACCCATAAATGTTTTTTGTACTCTTTTATGGTTTGAGGGTTAATCAATCTAAAATATATACCAATGCAATTGCTAGTACAAATAAAATAATAATTTCGCTAGAAAAATGTTTAAAATTAAAACAAAAGCAGAAGATATGGCTTTTTAAGGTTAAAAAAAGACAATGCAAAAATTGTGTTTATTTTCATTTGCATACATGCATTTTAAAATAAATTATCATTCTTCATTAACAAGCAATAATGTTGCAATAATTATTGTTGAAATAAGAGACTACTGAATTGAGAAAAAAACGTTTACTTTTTTTATCTCAATAAGTATATGACTGACTATTCCTTGCAATAATTAATCATTTTAATAATTATTTATTCTCAGTTTTATTGTCTCCTTATCACGCCTTAATAAGGTATAAACCAAGTTTAAATTATATGTAAAAACTTATAAAAACATATAACCACGTGTACCTAATTAATAAGAAAACCTAGTAGGTATATGCTAAATAAATTTATCAAAAATATGCGCAGATACAATAAAATTAAATTCAAATAAAATGAAACTTTTGATCAAAACTTATTCATACTTACTCAATCATAATCACAAAACATCACTAATCACAACCACTTCGCGGACTAATCGCCCGACCAGTCGAGCGACAAATCGTAAATCTGTCGCACGTGTAGTCCCGACGCTAGCTAGCGCCAATCTGGTGTCCTGGCTAAGCTTATAGCTATACCTTCAGCTATTTCAGCTCAGCGTTTGTTGAAACGAACCTCACGTCGTATTATTATGTTAATGCGATTTTTTATTACAAACGCAACCGTAATAAGGCGTAAAAACAAAGAAGGTATCTAATTGAAAACCGTTTTCGGTGTTCTTATTTTATTTTTGAATTTCGCTTTTCAAATACTTTTTATTGTGATTGTTATTATCTTTCATTATGTCTATTTTCATATTCAAAAGATGGACCGATTTTAATGAATATTAGCAGAAATATAGATAAGACTTGAAAACGACAAAACTTTTTTTATCTTGATATTTCTACTGGTTTCTAAGGGAGGACTACATAAATATGTATAATGTAGACGAAGCCGTGGCGAACAGCTAGTATACTAAATATTAAGTAACTATATTATTATTACGTCGCAGTTTCATAGGCGTTTAGTGATCGCCCCGTTATGATTACTTGTAAAGTATCTTCACTCAGATAACGTAATGTATGCCCATAAATATGGGTAAAAGTGTTTTTTTGTAAAATCTTAGCCCCTGGCTTCTAATAATAGACATACAACATTTCGTAATTGTAAATTGTAATTGTAGACGATCTGAATCCACCTATATCGATCCCATAATAGGATGAAATAAGGTTTTTAATGCTTGTAAGATATCATATAAAAAATGGGTTGTCTAAAAATCTTGGACAGTAGTTTTTTTAAAGTATATTCAAGCTCATATTCCCGAAGAGGTAGGCAGAGGCATAACCAGGGCACTCATAACAAGACTAAGATATGTTCAGACAAATTGACTAAGAACCTAAATACATAACCGCGTTGCGGCGCCACGCCGTTAAAATCGTCGTTGCGACGTTATAGACGTTTATCTACCATGGACCATCGTGAGAAACTTATTGGTTTTTTGTTATTAAAACATTGTTTTAATTAAATAAATAGTACCGCGTCGCTACAATTGGAGTTACAGCCTGTGACGCTACTGCTTTTTTTTTTTGAATGACTAAATTGTTGCTAATCTCGCGATTTTATGCAACTTCACCGAGCTTTAGCCGCTACTGCCGATTCCAACGGCGCAGNGCAGCGTCGCAACGCGGTTATGTGTTTAGGCCCTTAGTCCCACAATGTGATAGGTGGCAAGCCTATCGTCAACCGCGCATATATCCAATACCGGGCAACGTTATTTTTATTAGAGAATTGATATTATTATACATTTTCTAGATTTTTAGTTGCTCGACCACAGAGGCGATAATGGTATATATATATATAAAAAACCTTGATTTGTACATGAAAACTGCACTATGTAATAACCGCATCTCTGTGCGGCAATGTTTCAAATTTAAAATCCACTTCACCGCATACCGGAGCCTTGTGCGGCGGCAGTATAATATCCGCATTAGAATGTGTTCTTTTTTTAAATATTTTCCATAATTGAAAAGGGAATTTGCAAGATTTTAATGAAAATATTATCCGCAAGTCCATGTTCTGAACAAGGCAAGAGCTAGTTTTATCATAAATACAATTGTTTGAACATATCTTCCATTGTGTAGCGCCAGCCTCGTGCAGTACATAAGTAATGAGTGTTACAACTTGGCCAATACTGGAGGTTTAGGAGTATGGAGCTAGTTTGCTTTTGCTTTTTTCATTGCTACTTTATTAAGGCAAAGGAAAACAAAATGGTTATATAAATTTGTCAAAACATAAGTCGTTAGCACGAAAATAAAGACATCCCAGTGTTGGCCCGGGCTCCTTTGCAGAATAGACCATCTGCCTTCCTGCCAGGTAGCTCGTCAAAGGCGAGCATAGGCTTAACGTCACCAACACTATACCGTGATATTTGACTAGGTGGTAAAGTTTCGCAGCGACTCAGCCGGATTGGTACCACTGCCTTACGTATTCCTGCCACAATAACGTCAGTCTGCTCCAGAAAAGGAGGAGGTTCTTAAGTCGACTGTATATTATTTTTGTATGTTTGTAACGCGAATACTCCGTAACAGCCAACCAATTTTGATGGCCTGTTTTTGAAAGATAGGCCATCTTTCAAAAAAAGGCCATCAAAATTGGCGGCCATGATTTCGATGTGGTGCCCATATTAGTTTCAGCGTAAACCGACTTTTAGTGTTTAAGTTTTATTTAATAATTTTTTTTTTTACTTTTTTTGACGACCTTGTCGACGAAAAATTTGTCGTTGATGAGGTCGTCAAGATAAAATGAAAATTATGCGTTATTGAATATAAATCAATAATTAGTAGTACGATGTTAATAAAACTCATGTGGGACCAGTTCGGAACCATTTGCTATCTTTCAAAAAAAGAATGATCAAATTGTGACCTTGTACCTAAAGAAATGATTTAAGTCGGAAAAAAAAGTGAAAAAAAATATTTTAAAGGTTGACATCATAAAAATAGTTTTGAGCTACAGTTTACAGTTCAGGTTTTTAAAGTCATCACCTCATGCGTTAACTGCGGAAATAAATAAACGTTAACGTTTTTCCTCGCGACAGTACCCACTAAAGACTTCATTTCACAGCTGTCGCCCTTTGATATCTTTAAGCTTAAAACATTAAAATGTCTTAAACGGCGTTTCCTCTGGCGGTTTCGGTAACAAAATACAAACAGTTTTTCTTTCGTAGTTGTATTTTGAAGAATTTTCTAAAAATAAGTTAAAAAGAAATGTTTTTTAAAAGTATTTTAAGCGCCGTAAAGCGGAAAATCCCGACTTTGTTGATCGGATCATTCGATTTTCGATTGTTTTCATATACATTCTATTAAAAACCCATTTATGCTTGGTATTATATGTAATGCATATATTTTTATTTACTTCGAAGAAATTATCGACAAAGTTAAAATTCACAAACTGCTTGTTAAATTCAGATATATCTAGCTGACACGGTAGACGTTGGTCTGTTACTTTTTTTAATGTGATTTAAAAAAAAATTGGGGTGAGTTAGTCTTGTCACTTAGGGGTATAAAATAGATGTTAGCAGATTCTCGGACCTACTCAATATTGTTACCAAATTTCATGAGAATCGATCAAGCCGCTTCAGAGGAATACGGGAACGAACATTGTGACACGAGAATTTTATATATAAAATGTACCTACCTCTGAACCACGATCTACCGTTCGGAAAGTTAACATCAAAATCTGTCTGTTATTGGCCGACTAATCGCGTAACAAACATACAAATACGGAGTCGAATCACAACTCACCTCTATTTTGTTGTTGGTTTACAACAGACAGACTTTATGGAAAAACAATTCGTCTTGAACATAGAATAGAGTAATGGCGATCACTGACGTTGTAGTGGTTAAAAGAAGTTAGTGGTACCACCCAAATAGTAGACTACCCAAACAAACAACTCATCCAAAATGGTACCACTAGTATCTTCACTACTAGTGGTACCATTAGTGGTACCATTAGTGGTACCATTAGTGGTACCATTAGTAGTGAAGATACTAGTGGTACCATTTTGGATGAGTTGTTTGTTTGGGTAGTCTACTATTAAGTATTAAGAAACACAGACGAAGGGTTCGGTAGCAGTCATGCATATCTGTTTAGAATACCTTTGAATGGAATGGAGTCGAATTCCTTTCTGGACGCAATGGACGAATACCTTCATTTGTACTTTCCACATTATAATTTAAATGATATTCATGAAATGTAAGAATTTTCGTTTCTTTTAATTTAACATTGCCGGTTAATATTGCAAAACTGCTCCGTAAAATACGATTTTAGTTTTCAGAATCATTTTTAAAAGATTTCAAAAAGAAGTTTTACATTTTTGGACAGTATTATTTTAAATTAAATTGATTCACCTCAAAATGTAATATTGAATGAACCAATTTTGTTGTATGCGTAGTTTATTTTTATTTAAATCTAGCCGACCCGGTGAACTGATCCGCTTGACATTAACAGCTACTTACAGTATGCGTGGACAAATTTGAAGTGTGGTTTTTTCAACTTTTTCTCTACTTTTCTTCTTTTTTTTTCTATGTTTCTCTTCATATGATCCTTCTCCTGACAATAACTAATATAACATAAAAAAATATTACCAAGTTTCTTCGATCCACTCAAACGTCATAGGACAACCACGCGAAAAGTTGATTAATTTTAAGTATCTTCGGCTAGTCGTGCGTGCTTCTTTTGTGCCTCTGCCTACCCCTTCGGGGTATGGGCTTGAAGATACTTTTTTACATTTTTATATGTATAAATTAGATGGTGTCTTACTTTCCATTAAATAATAAGATAGCGATGCACCACTAACATCTATGGTATCTATAGGTGACGGGTGTCTCCTACTACCAAGAAAGTCGCCAGCTTGTTTGTCCAATTAAAAGTAACTTTAGAAGTACAACCGCGATCAAATTTTATACCACTAAAGTTCAACACCCCGTTATATACAATGTATCTACACGTAGTCTGTACGTCGCTGTCACAGGTCGGCGCGCAATGCGGCCAAGTGACAAATCACTGCGACCAAAAGTGCGGCAAAGGACACGTGCATTTATTAAACACTGATTAATCTTGACAAGATTTGTTTTTTTATTATTTTATGGTTTTAAGATAATGAATAAAATTTGCTGTAATATTGTAGATAGTATTTCTACTGTAGATATTTAATTACCGATGCAAACTCTACTGGCTGTAGCCAGAAAAAAATATGTAAAAAGAAAATTAGTTTGGGTTTTAATTATTTAAAAATATTATATTATTACATAGATTCTCCTTTGTGGTCTAGCGGTTCAGTTGTTGGACTTGTCTGCATAAAGTCCCGGGTTCGAATCGCGGGTCGGGCAAAAAAATGGGTTTTTCCAATATTCTAATAAAAAAATGTTTTTAGTATTTAGAATGTTTTTTTTAAGATTGAAATGTTTGTCAGTAGTGGAAAAAATCAAGAAGGATTTAAAAGTGAACAAAAAAAAAACAAAAAGAACTAAATGTACGACATTTTTTTGTCAATACTAAAAGTAAGGAGTTTGTCAAAAGAGTATAAAAAGGAAAGCTCCGTCGATACAATACATATTTAATGGGAAAGAAATTAATAGACCAGACGACGTTATCTTAGCTACTTTTACTAATATTTTCATTCGACTCTTTTCTTGCCGTGTTACGTCTTTTATTACATTTAAAAATACCTGCTATCACATACTTTTATTAAAGTTTTACACTGATACTGTCTAACTAACCTGCAAGGGATTTGGCGTGAAGAAAGATACGTATTTTTTGTATGATATTAGAAGGCAAACAGAAAGACGGATTTCCTGATGGTAAGAAGTTCACGCCGCTTAGACACCAAAGTTGGTAATGGTGCCTTGCCAACCTGAGGCCGGGATGTTAGGCCTCGAGCAAAAGTAAGTTTACCATCTACCTTACCCTCCAAAATCCAAACCGGAACACGTCGTGACATGTATGTGTGTAATATCAGTTTTCTATTAAAAACCAAAACAAAAATTGATTTTATAATATACTGAAGATATGTGAAATATATGTTGAATATGTTTGTTCACTTTAGTGAAAGTTATCTAACAAAACAGGATCTGTATTTTGTATTAGTTATTTCAATGCGACACTTAAATTTTTCATGTAGGTAATTAATCTGAAATAAGAATGACAGATGAAAAATTGACAAAGCAGATATACAATGCAAATGTGGATGGATGAGACCAAGGTTGACATTTGACGATCACATCACTCGGATATTAGGTATCCGAGGGTGGAGTCAAGAGTCTCCGAAACTAG
>NJDD01001950.1:20500-39347 GCA_002245505.1 Calephelis nemesis | reverse complement strand
CGTGTTTGTATGAAAAGGTCAATTAATGAATGTGAAGGAAGTGAGACAGGTTTTTTACTCGATACTCTTTGCCTATCCCATAAGGTACTTGGCGTGAAGATATGCATTTATGTACGTATGTCATTAATTTTCCCCATTTTCAAAAACAAAAATGACGGTCACACTTCATTTTTACTTCGATTTTATTGTTAATATAACATGAAACATGTTGACGATTTTGTTAAAAATGAAAAACATGAATTGTTTTTAGGCCAGACTGCTCAAGATGTGCCAATTTAATTTAAAATCGGTTATGTAGTTTAGGAATCCATCACGGACAAACATCGTGACATGAGATTTATATATATTAAGAAGATATATCTAGCTTCCTCTACATTCAGTAATCTTTACTTATAGACTCTTAGCACCATTTTGGGATAACACTAACAACTCGATCGTGAAATGTCAACCCAGGTCACCACAGGCAGCTATATCAATGTTTCACCTATCAAAACCGAACCAACAGAGTGTGCCCTTTTTAACTTTGACACCACTTTTTAAAAAACTTGAAATATTCAAGTCCGTCAAAAATCAAGACAAAAAGGATTAAGGGCTTAATCCTAAATGGCATAATGCCATAAAATCAGTAATTAATTTTGCAGCGTTTCTAACGACTTGACGAGGATTTTAATCTAAATTCCCTTTGGGATAGGGATGGATTCTACGAAATCGAAATTAACAGCTTTGAATAAAATTAATTTGGTATAATCCGCAAACAAATAACGTTCTGATGGTGCGCAATTATAGAGGACGCGTCAAATCCTGTTTTGTACAATCTGAAGTCGGATTAGTCAAGAATATTATAGTATCTTCACGCCCATATCCCCGAAGAGGTAGGCAGAGGCACAATCAGGGCACCCACGACTAGCCGAAGATACTAAGTCCCATGATGTGATAGGTGGCAAGCCTATCGCCAACCGGGCACATATCCTATCCCGTGCAAAAATTTTTTTACTAGAAAATTGGAAAAACCAAATTTTCTCTTAGTTGCCCTACCCGGGATTCAAACCCGGGACCTCATGAAGTCAAGTCACTTGGACCGTTAGACCACAGAGGAGACATATATTTAATTTTGAGTTTAAAATTTACAAAGATTTAAAAATTTTCTCTTTATCATCTAAAAACAATTTGCGGGAAACCACTAAATTAAACACAGCTTTTACAGCGAACGTTGTGTACACAGTCTAATGTAAAGCTACGTTCACACTTAAATAAAACAAAACTGTAAATTTTAGCGGAGTCTGCCAATTTTCAGTACAAATACAGCCTTATTCCAGTCACGCTTTTGCATTTGGAAGCAAATAACAATACCTTAGTACCCAAGTGGAACCTAATGTAAGTACCTCGTAAACTAACTTCAACTAAATACTTTCTTTTTTCTTTTTTCTTAGAGAGCGTTCAAAGCTTTTTACAGTATTGGATGGCAAATAATCTGATGGTAAGTAGTTTTTGCTGGTGATCAGGATTTTTTTTATGTTATAGGAAGGCAAACAAGCAGACGGATTTCCTGATGGTAAGAATTTCACGCCGCCTAGAGACACCAAAGATGGTGCGTTGCCAACCTGAGGTCAGGGTGTTACGCCTCGAGCAAAAGTAAGGATGGAAGGAGGAAAAAGGATGTTAACATTGTAATAAAGACTATAATATTAGGTTGAACCTTGAAGTACCTTACTCCGTGTTTATTAAGAAGACGGTTAGTGAGTAAGTATACCGACTACTCTACTGTATCACAAATTATTATTTATTTTAGTCCGAGCTTTTTTGCAGAACAGACCATCTTGCTTCCTGCCAGGCAGCTCGTAAAAGGCGAGCATAGGCTTACCGTAATTAACACCGTAACATCCTACTCGCCCGGATTGATAACATCGCCTTACCTTCCTGCCGTCACGTTCGGAAGGTACGGTAGCCGGTAAATTTAATTTTGCTCGAGGCCTAACATCCCGGCTTCAGGTCTTTTCTTCAGGCATTTTTGGTACAGACCAAAAATTTCTTACCATCGAGAAATCCGTCTGCTTATTTGCCTCCCACTATCGTAAACAAAAATGAAAAATAAGTCTGGATAAAATTGCATACTCAATAATGTAAATAATCTTATCCAGACTCAGACTTGCACAATGGGCCTAACATCAGGACAGCAAAACACCTGTAACATCTGTTGTGTAAATAGGTTGTTAAGGTGTCCGTCAGGAAAACCATGTGCGCTGTACTATTACATTGAAAATCAGCCATCATTACCTTAGTAGTCCAAAAATAAAATTGTTTCAACTGGAAATTTAAAGAATATGTAAAATTGTAATATATCAAATAATTTCAGTCTGGTTCCCTTTATATGAGGATCCTTACTTTACAATTAATACCTTATTTAATAAATCAGGTTTAATGGCTACAGCCGAAGCCTTATGCAGTCGTGAAATCGGATCTCTGAAAATCGGTCATAATACACAGCGTATTACAAAACGTCGTAACTGACAAACAAACAATTTTTTACTTTAAGTGCTATGTAGTAGAGTCTAAACTGCCTTGTTGCTTGTGTAAGTACAATGAATAAATAGGATATTGAATTAAATGTTTCAATAAAGCAGGACAATAAATGTATGAAATAAATTGACATGTGTTATTGTCCTGTAAAACAATCTCAGTTCCATACGCCAATGTAAATTAAACTGTAAAAGTTTTACTAAACTGTAAAAATGTGCTTTATTTTCTGTATGTTTTATTTTTTATTTGTTATTTTTATTCCTGATTGTTAAAATGAAAAACAAGAAAAATAAATATATACATAGAACTGCAGTAACCGTACGAGATGTATAAAAATATAACATATTTTTGTAATAGTGGAGTGTCTTTAGCCATAAAAAAATTAAAGCTTAGGAATTAAAGTTCAGTCAATAAATTTCTATGATATTTTTGCTATACATTTTAGTACTACAAAGAAACGAAGTAATTTCGTATAACTCATTGAGTGTTTAATTATTAAGGATGATATTTTCGTCAACCAAAAATTGAGATACACTTTATTTTAGGCATAACGTCATGATTTTTCACACAAAAAATGGGATTAAAAAAACATGTTAAGTATCTTCACACCTATATCCCAGAATTGATCAGTAGAGGCACAGCCACGGCACCCACGACTAGCTAAAGTCTACTAGTCCTATACCTAAGTCCCATAGGTCGCAAACCTATCGCTAACCGGGATATCCAATCCCGAGCAACATTTTTCTTATAAGAAAATTGGAAAAACCACATTTTCTTTTTTTTGCCCAACCCGGGAACTGAACCCCGACCTCATGAAGTCAAGACCAACATATGACTACTATTATTTTTTCAACATTTTTCTATATAGTATTTAAATTACGTTCCAAAAGGTTTCAGTAATATATATTCACTGACACTAGATGCCGCTATTTCGAACTTCAGATAAAGATAACACTCTACTTCTATCATTTATTTATATCTACATCAGGAAATCTGTCAGCTTGTTTTCGTTCTAATACTAAGCTATAAAAAGCGCTAGCGTAATTTCGGAACTTTATTCTATCAACATATTTTAATCGAAATTCCTTTCTTTATCCCAGACAGGGCACCAAATACCAATTTATCCAAACTGAAGCAAGAGTGACATTGTCTTATGCAATATCGTCCATTGAAATAAAATTTAGATCCGCTATGACATTTCTTAGGATATTTTACATTGCATTCGAAATATATTGAAGAATATTACAGTAGAAATGGAAACAAAAGATCGGGAACACAAAGATTGTGGGTTTTATTTTAAACGACGCCGACGGTAATAAAAAATGTTTTGTTTGGAATAGTTTTATTTTAATGCCTTTAGATAGCGAAGAATGCTAAGAGACAGCCGGACACCATAGACACAGTAATACGTGTGCTATGTTGTTAGAAATAGGTAGAGGCTACTGCTGCACTTAACTACCAATTTGATTGGTCAAAATCCCTGTAATTTAAATTACTAGATGTCTGCCATTACGCGATGAGGTTGTCACATTCCGACTTCAAGAAGTAATTATTTTTATCGGAGCTAGTTTGAAGTTATTTGTTGCTCTAGAGGGTTAAAATAAATTCGAAAGTCGGAAAACTTCTTTAGTATCTGGCCTATCTTTCTTCGGGAAGATAGATTTAACGACATCATGGTAGAAATAGGTACTAAGGTTTAAGTAAGAAAAGAGTAAAGAGTAAAAAAGCTCCACTTTTTAATTTTAAAAAGTTGATCTTTACACATAAAACATAACTAACGTTATTGTGACAAACATGTATGAGGCGTGGTCTAGCGGTCCGGCCTCGGACTTGACCACTTGAGGTCCCGGGTTTGATCCCCGGGTCGGGCAACAAAAAAATTAGAAAATGTATATTTTCTTTTTTCTAATAAAGATAACGTTACCCGGGATTGGGTTATAATATGCCCGGTTGGCTGTAAGCTTGCCACTTATCAAATTGTGGGACTTGTCTTCGGCTAGTCGTGGGTGCCCTAGTTGTAAGCCCTACCCCTTTACTTTTTTACAACCTATGCAACTATAACCATATCATGTTTTGTAAGTTGTAACATATTCGTATAAGTTGCCTGTCAGAAAGGCAGATAACCTATTCTACATAGATGACCGGGACTAACACGGAGGAAACGGGGGGTACTGGGGTTGTCACTTCCCACGAATTCAATTAGCTTATCCCATTTTCTTAAAAGATAAAGTATGTGTCTAGTTATTAATGTATTCATCATACATCATACCAAATTCATATATTTATGAAAATAAAAAATCTATAAAATACGAGAACAGCTCATATTTTAGTTAGCTCGTATTCTTGACCTGATGAAATATCAAACCTTCACTGGAATCCATTCTTTGTTACATGTGTCAGAAAGTTGAGAATCCCATAAATCTTGTTAACAAGAGAGTTTCGCGTTGCGATAGTAATACATATATCAATATGATTTAGATTCATATCACTTTTATCGTATATCTTTAGAAGACGTCAGGGACTGACAGTATTACCAAATTTATTTTCCAACTAGTTATTGTATGTGGTTTCCCTGGATAATCAACGATAGAACAGCAGATGAAAAATTGACGAAAGAGATGAACAAGTGCGCTGTGAAAATAAACCGCCTCGTTGGTCGAGTGGCCAGCGTACTTGCCTAACTACACTGACCAACCGCGAGGCTCGGGTTCGATTCCCGACGGGGACAGCATTTGTGTGATGAACATTTAGATGTCTGCATTTCCGGGACTGGGTGATTATTAAATATATTCTGGTACTAGCTGCGCCCCGCGGTTTCACCCGCGTAAGTCCCAACCCCGCGGGAACTCCGGGATAAAAAGTAGCCTATATGTTATTCTGGGTCTTCAGCTACCTACATACCAAATTTCATCGTAATCGGCTTTGTAGTTTTTGCGTGAAAGAGTAACAAACATCCATACATCCATACATACAAACTTTCGCATTTATAATATTAATAGGATATATTTAAGTATTTCTATGTATAAGAATCTTTGACTAACACCCATAACACAAACATATAATTTGCTTACTTTGGGGTTAGATTCAATTTGTGTAACTTGTCCAGGAATATTTATTTATTAAACTGCTGTGTTGTTGTGTCTGTGTAGTTGCGCTTTGTGACGGCAGCAGCAACAGTGAGATCGGGGAAAGATTAAAGAGAAAGATCAGAAAGAGACTGAAAAAGAGCATGTTCTGTTGGTTCAGCCATGTGGAAATGATTACAAATGAAACATTGACAAAACAGATAAACAATGCGGATTTACACGGACGTAGATTGAGAGTAAAGTGAGAAAGGAGGTTCGGAGGGTAGTATAGTTGATACTTACATAATATTCATATCATACACCCGGCCACAGAAAAGTAGCGCACCTGTAACATCATCAGGATAAATATGTATTTAATCACTGTATCGCATTAAAAGTTGAAAAACTCTACACATTTTTAAAAATGTAAAAAAGTATCTATATCCCCTAAGATGTAGGTAGAAGTTTAATAAGGATACCCAATGTGGCAAGCCTACCGCCAATCGGGCATATATGTATATCTAATCCCGAGCAACGTATTTCATAAAAACATATATAAACACATTTTTTTTGTTGCTTGACACGGGGATCAAACCCTGGCAATCAAGAAGAAGCCAAGTCAAAATCTAGACAACAACACACATTAAACAATGGTAGAATTCTAAAGAAAGATCTGAAACTAACTAGGGAAATTGAAATTGAAATTTTACCCCGGGCTAGGTAATCATATTATATACTTGTTTGTTTTCTTAACTATGACAAAGATTCACTTAAATCTTAATATCTTAAACACAGTGTAAAGATCTGAAGAATTTTTCAAACTCCGCGTATCTGAGGAATCTTTCAGCGATATAAATTAAAAATAATGAAACATTAAGGATCACGAGTATCCATATTGTCTGGTAGAATGAATATTGTTGAATATAAATCGAGCTGGCGATAAAATTTGTTTTACAAGAATGGGTACTTCTCGTACTGCGTTGTTTGTTCGGTACGGTCGATTTGCAGAGGATTCCTCCTTGTTGAGGCGAAAGGTATGTAGGGCACGAATTGGTGTACTTTATGATAAGTTCTTCGAAAAAGCTGGCGAAGGACAGGAGAATTTGAATTTTGCTCGTGCCTCTATTTGTGCTCTGGTCACGGTAATGGGTGGTTGATCACATCCAGCATTCGTAATAGTGAGATACCAGAAATAGTGGGATTGAAGGAAAGTTTTGTTGCTACAATTGATATTGTTTAATTGATTGCTGATACTGTCTGCTCTTTAAGAATCGTGAGATGTGGCAGTCGATACTGTCTGACTACTGCAATCTAGCGCGGCGTGAAGATATGAATGCACATACATTATGTTAATTAGAGGATTTACCGCCGCAAAAGTTACACGGGTTTTGCGGGATCAACAAAATAAAGGCTTTTTCTACATCATCTATTTAGATTTTCGCAAAGTAACGCTTCATTAAATGAAAAAGTGAGAGAAAATATTTTCATTTTTCCAATAAAATGACGTTGCTTGAGATTGGATACGTGTCCGACAGGCGATAGACTTGTCAACTATCGCATTGTAGCACATCGTGTCTTCGGCTAGTCGTAAGTACCCTGGTTGTGCCTCTGCCTTCCTCTTCGGTGAATATGGGCGTGAAGACACAGATGAAAATAAAAATTCCGCAGTAAAATTTTAATCCATAATTTCTCCATCCCACTTAAATTCGCTTATATATCAAGTTAATAGACGAGAAAAGCTCAGACCACGTATAAACTTAATTAAACAATTTCCACTACAAAGCAGAATAAAAAAACGCTTTAAAAACATTACTTAGATAAACAAATTTTATGTGTTAATTAACAAGAACAGAGCAGATATTAAGCTTATTTCTAGAACGTGGTGCAACTAACGGTCTGGAGAGTTAATTAAGTTTTTTCTAGACCCCAGGTGCAAAGGAATGCTCGGTTGATGCCTTATTTACATATGACATTACTGTTTCTAGAGCTTACTCTGTAATTTTTGCCATTTGAACTTTGTTTTTTAATAGGTACAAATGCTTTGTTTGGAAAAAAGTAGAATCGAGAACACTAATTAGGAATTTACTATACATGCGTATATAACATCTTCACGCCCATATCCCGAAGATGTTGGCAGATGCACAACCAGGGTACCCACGACTAGTCAAAGAAACACACAAGAGCGTTGCCAGCCGATGGCCTAGATGGGGTCAAGTTGATATGATGATTAAGAAAAATAAACCTACATTGTAGGTTCAATCGGGAGCCTCGTGCCTTCTTCGACTTTTTGACATGCCTTGAATTTCTATCTAAATAGTAGCAAATTAGTAGAAAAAGTAGTAGAATAATCGATTAAGTCAAGTTAAAGACATAAGACTGTTTGCTTTATGTTTTTTTTTTAATCTCTAGGGGAGGGCAGCTGCCCTTGTTGCCCCCCCACACTTGGACACAGAGGCGATCGGTGTGCATAATATATGGAAATAAAAAGGGAGTCCGCGGGAGAAAGACCAAAGAGGTTGTCAACACAAATACAATGAAGGAACAATGTACAATGAAGAAGAAATGTTGAATTAGCCTCTATATTGCTTATTCAGCAGAATCCTTGTACAGTTATGTCATGAAATCTTTCAAGTAACAGTTGATGTGACGAACTGGATGAAAACTTGCACTGTCCACCAGTGCGATAATACCACGAATAGGCCCATGGTTGTGAACGGCAAGAAATATTGTCCGGCTCGTCACATTCATTACTTACTTGGAAGGTTACAGGCCATGACAAATAAAACAAATCAGATGTAGGTTACAATGAATTTCCGAATAGTAACGTCTGATTTCATTAGTTAGGTCTAAAATATTTAAATTATAATTGTCTCATCTATAGTATAGCCCTTCAACGTCGTACTTGACTACTCGAGAAAAAGGTGTATTTTCAATTTTTTATTAAAAATAACGTTTCTAACGTGTAACTATTGGATATGTGTCCGGTTGGCGATAGGCTTGCCACTTATCACTTAGTGTCTTCGGCTAGTCGCGGGTGCCACTGGTTGTGTCTCTGCCTACCTCGTCCGGAACATGGGCGTGAGGATACATTTTTTTAATCTTGAAAATAAGAAATAATAATAAATAAGTACTTTGAAATAAGGTATAATATTACAAAGTTTGAAAAATGTAGCTTTTGACCTTTGATTCAGAACTTTGACTTTAAAACAGAAATATATATTTCAATTTATAAAATTTAATACCCAAATAACTGAAGTGAACGCATTGTTTCGCGATGTCTCCTGCAAACAAGTTTTTTCATTAAAATATTTGACGATTTTGGACGTTTTATTGTTATAACTTTATACTGCTCTTGGAAAACTTTTTGAATTTATAGACATTAAACCCGACTTCAAAGTTTTTAGTTGCATATAAAGCTTCTTTAAATGAAATAAAAATAGTTTATTTGCAGAATACGCGTAATATATTTAGCAATAGCTTATTTATAAAATTCTCGTGTCACAATGTCCGTTCCCATACTCCTCTTAAACGGCTTGAATGATTTTCATGAAATTTTGTGAGCATATTGAGTAGGTCTGAGAATCGGATAACATCTATTTTTCATAACTTTAAAGGATGAGGGTGAATCTTTTTCGTACCCCTTAGTGGTAAGGGTGACTCACCCCAATTTTTTCATAGCAGAACAACGTCTGCCGGGTCAGCTAGTTTACTTATAATAAAGCTGTATAATTGCGAATTACGTACATTGAAGATATTAAAATTAATAGCTGAACGCATTTATAAAGATCAGAATAACACATTTTTAGCGTTTTTAGAGTTTTTGACGGCCTGTCTTTCTGTCTGTCTGTCTGTGTGTATGTATGTCGGTCTGTCTATTTGTCTATCTACCTGTCTTTCCGTCCGTCTGGCTGCCTGTATGTCTGTCTGTCTGTCTAAACTACCCTCATACACATAAAAATGTCGGGTGTAAAATATTTACATGGTTTACAGGGTGATACCTAAGTAAAGTACCTAAGATAACTGACGAAAAAGCTTCCTTTTTTTTTCAAAATCTCTAGTAAAACTTTTAATTAAAAAGGATTAAAAGTAAATAAAGATAGACATAATGTTGTTACTCCACACTGTATATGTTGATGTATATATGAAGTATTATTCGTACTCCGCACGCGTCGGCAAACTTGATTAGAAGGTGTACCTTTTTGTACCTCAATTTATGAAAAGCGAGTCACACTCGCTTATGAAGAATTAACGCTATCGCTTAGACCAAGTCTGCACGCTTCTAGGACTCAATTGGTGGTGTTTCTTCGCAGAATAGATCTTCCTGCCGTCACTAACGTCGTGACTTCTGACTGGGTAGTAGAGTTTCGCAGTGATTCGCCCAGATTGCTACCACCGCCTTACCTATTCCTGCTGCCATAACGTTAGTGCTTGCCGTTGACGTGTTCAAGTTCGGGAGGATAATGTAGCCGGTAAACTTACTTTTGCTCGAGCGCATGTCTTCTGGCTTCAGGTTGGCAATGCACCATTACCAGCTTTGGTGTCTCTAGGTGGCGTGAATGTCTTACCATCAGGAAATCCGTTTGCTTGTTTGCCTTCCATTATCATAAAATCATAAAAATCAAACCCGTCGGTATGATTGCTTACCACCTCTCGTGATCCCCACCATATCATCGTACCAAGGTTATCTGAACTAATTCGTTTCTTCACGATCATGTTTTTGTAATATTTATGATGTTGATTTGCTTGATTAGTTTGTTTTTAGATAATCTTTGTAATATTTTGTTTTTCTAAAAGTTGGTTAGTCAGATTAATATTTCCCCTTAATTTGTTATTCTTGAATATTAATTTATATAGGTAGGAAGTTTTAGTTATCACAATGGCAAACTTTCAAAGACGCTGGGGTGGATTTAAGAGAAGATTGTTTCTCTTTGGAAAATTTTGTGTTTCTTGCTCGCCTGTCACTTCCCCTTAAAACATTCTTATACTGGAAAATACAAAAAAAAAAACAAAAATCATTATTTATAATGAAACCCTGTAAGGCCTTGGATGAGTAGTACCTACCTTATCATTATTTTAATTTTTATTTTTCTTAGGAACCTTAATTGAGACAATGTTTTGGTTTTACTGTGCCTATTTTTGTCAATTTAATATAAATTTAACTTTAGACTGTTGCTTTTATCTCTTTAGCAACTAACTTTAGACTGTTGCTATTATCTCTTTAGCAACTAACAATAGACTGTTGCTTTTATCTCTTTAGCAACTAACTTCAGACTGTTGCTTTTATCTCTTTAGCAACTAACTATAGACTGTTGCTTTTATCTCTTTAGCAACTAACTATAGACTGTTGCTTTTATCTCTTTCGCAACTAACTATAGACTGTTGATTTTATCTCTTTAGAAACTAACTTCAGACTGTTGCTTTAATCTATTTTTCACTTTCATATTTTTTTCCGATAGCGCCAAAAGAACTAAATGTATCTCTAAAAAACGTTTCTAGTTAAATGCCAAATACCTACCATATAATAGATGTATAAATAACACCATGAATATAAAACAGTATGTTAAACGGACATTAAACAAACATCACAGCCGTATACGAAACAATGTTGCGTTTGATAAGAATAAATCTTGTATTGAGGTTATTGAAATAAACGGGCACTGGTTTGTGTGAAATGATCTGAGATTGACAGTTCGTTGGTTTACGCAGTGTTGCTTCCTGATTTAGCCAATTATAGACGAGGGGTCTATTCTGGTATAAATTTGTTCAAAGCTTCTTCTGGGCTTAGTGCATACTTTAATATATTTTATCTATTGGTGTTATATACAGGGGGCTTGCCTTTAGTAGTGTACATCTTAGGTCCTACATTCTATACATAGTGCTTACTACTGTACCAATTATTGGCATGCAAATATAAAATAATTATTTTAAAATACGTTAAATTATCCCACAAATTATTTAATTTAAATTATATAAAAAAAAACAATATTAGCAACAAATAATTTCATGTTATCAATTAATTTCAAGGAAATAATATTAGGCACATAATGTCAAAATGATAATTAATAATAGTATATAGATATGTAGTAATTTACTCTCTATTTATTTTGTTGAGGTCCCAGGTTCGATCTTCGGGTCGGGCAACAAAAAAACTAGAAAATGTATATTTTTAATTTTCTAATAAAAATAACGTTGTCCGGGATTGGATATGTGACCGGTTGGCGATAGGTTCGCCACCTATCACACTGTGGAACTTAGTGTTTTCGTCTAGTCATGGGTGTCCTGGTTGTGCATCTGCCTAACCCTTCAGGGATATGGGCGTGAAGATAAAAGTTTGACGTATATGTGTGTGTCTATCATATAAACATAACATAAACCTAACATAACATATCTATGCCATCGTAACTTTCGTTAGAACGAAACGATTTCGATGCGGATTTTTTTAATTGAGAACTGACGTAATGGAGCTGGCTGTTAGCTAGATTATTTGTATGTTTTGTCAGGGGTTAATTCCGCAGTCTTAGGTAAGACAATACACCGTCCGTCGGGTCAGTTAGTAATAAAATATCGCGAAAGCGTGTTTAAGCGATGTTAAAGTATATTTTTTGTAAGTGGAGAGAGAGTCTGGGGAATTGGATATGTTTCCTCACTACACCTCAACGAGTTCAGGCGGGAGAGCTTTTATAAGCTTGAGTAGTGTCCTTACCTTATAATTTATTAATAATATTATGATGTTAAAAACCGAAATAGATTTGGTTTAACGATTAAATGTTTATACTTGTTCTAAAAAACTGTCTTTTTAACCCAGACTAAAAAAGATTAGATTTATTATACGTTTGACTTTTCTGTGTGTCTGTCTGTGGCATTATAATTATTGAACAGATAGACCGATTTTCATATGGATTCCTTACACAATAAAATAAAAAAAGGAAGGAGCGCAGGGCGACATGGGTGAGCCCCAACAGGACCTTACAACAAAATATTATAAATTTTCCCCGTGTTGGTCCGGGCTCCTTTGCAGAATAGACCATCTGCCTTTCTTGCCAGGCAGCTGGTAAAAGGCGAGCATAGGCTTATCATCACTAACACCGTGACATCTGACTAGGTGGTAGAGTTTCGCAGCGACTCGCCTGGATTGGTACCACCGCCTTACCTATTCCTGCCGCCATAACGTCATGACGTGTTCCGGTTCGGAGGGTAAGGTAGCCGGTAAACTTACTTTTGCTCGAGGCCTAACAGGTCCTGACCTCAGGTTGGCAACGCACCATTGCCATCTTTGGTGTCTCTAGGCGGCGTGAATTTTTTACCATCAGGAAATCCGTCTGCTTGTTTGCCTTTCTACATTATTAAAAAAATACTTTCTTTGAACAAACTACCACAATTTGGTCAAATTGGCTAAAAGATATGAAGGAATGAAGAAATTTTGGACACATCTCTCCCCGTGTTGGTCCGGGCTCCTTTGCAGAAAAGATTATCTACCTTCCTCTCAGACAGCTCGTAAAAGGCGAGCATAGGCTTACAGTCACTAACACTGTGACATCCTACTAGGTGGTAGAGTCTCGCAGCGACTCGCCCGGATTGGTACCATCGTCGCCTTACCTATTCCTGCCACCATAACGTCAAATGCTTGCCGTTGACGTGTTCCAGTTCGGAGGTTAAGGTAGCCGCTAAACTTACTTTTGCTCGAGGTCTAACAGCCCGGCCTCAGGTTAGCAACGCACCATTATCACGTCATATTACACGTATCATATAAGGCGGCATGAATTTCTTACCATCAGGAAATCCGTCTGTTTGTTTGCCTTCCATTATCATAAAAGAAAACATACCAGTAGTAGTAGTAAGTAGTAATAATTACGTACGCATAAAGATTAAGTCTCTATATTTTACTAAACTAGCCAACTAGGAAAGGAAACAGCAAAAAAAACTCCTCTGCAAAGGTAAAATCCTATGTATCTACAACTGGTATAACATTTGTATGCGTGTTCACTGGACCCAAGCCAGCACGCACCTTAACCCCGACCTTTGTCTGAACGCTAAAGGTGCTATTTTTGACCATTGGTGTCTGACCTTTATATTTCATTGTGTCTAGTGTACACCTAGCTTTATATTCAATATTAAAGACAATGGTAGTAATTCTGCTATTCATAACTAAATTTATTTTCAAAGCATGTTATCTATTTCAGATAAAAAAGGAACGTTTTGGACTTGTTTGATTAGTCCGGATACTATAACTTGTGATGTTTGAAATCAAGGTTTTCCGAATCATAAATTTAAAGTCTCTAAAAATATCTTACAAACAAATTTGACAACACTAAACATATTATGTTGTCTCTTTCTTTTAATATTGTTTAAAGAAGATAACTATAATAAACGTATGTTAACTCTTACTATTGCTTAAAGAAGACAACGATAGCCTAAAAATAGTTTAGTAGACTGATCGCCTCTGTGGTCCAGCATTCAGGCTAGACTTCATGACTTCCTGGGTTTAATTCCCTCATCAGTCAACAAAAAAATGTTTTTTTTTCGATTTCTAATCGGAAATCGTATTGGGTATGTGCCCTTGCCACCTATCACATGTGGAACTTAGTGTATTCGACTAGTCATGGGTGCCCTGGTTATGCCTCTGTCTAATTATCCGTAGACATGGGCGTGAAGATACTTTTTAGTAAGCGAAACATATCACCACCAATGAGCGTCATTAACACAACATAATTTCCTCTTGTGAATCTTTGAGCTGATTTCAATGAACAATACCTATTAAGGTCATTTAACTCGTCCCGGTGGTGTTAAATGATCTGCAATTGACATGGTGTTGATTTAACGCAAATGTGCTTCCTGGTTACATTTCCATAATGGCGGAGCTCACAATCTGCTGGTAGTTGATGTGCATCGACTGTGATACAGGCTATTTCTATACTTCGGCCACAAACGGCGTTTCAGAATCAATAATACCAAAGATAATATATTTAATCTTCCTTTTTTTGTTTTATAAAAGGCGAGCATAGGCTTACTGTCACTAACACCGTGACATCTAACTAGATGGTAGAGTTTCGCAGCGATTCACCCGGATTGGTACCACCGCCTTTGTTTACACCACCGTGTTAGGTTTCGGAGGGTAAGGTAGCAATAAACTTACTTTTGCTCAAGGCCTAGCATCCCGGCCTTAGGTCGGCAACGCACCATTACTACCTTTGGTGTCTCTAGGCAGCGTGAATTTCTTACCATCAGGAAATCCGTCTGCCTGTTTGCCTTCCAACGTCATTAAAAAAACTAATTAGTTTTGGTTTTGAATTTTTCGTGAAAGTCCATAAAAGGTTAAAAAGATAAGAAAAATGAAAAACTGCAAAAATGCTAGAAAAAACATTTTAAGTTTTCTCATACAAACAGAACCGGTGGCACGAATTTCACCTGGACAGCAAGTATTTATATATAATTAAGTAGCTATGTTTGTTTAATCTGGCTTTGGTCACATTCGAGATTATTAGCTGATAGCTATAATTGTATAAAAAGTATGTCTCTTCTCGTTCAAAATTTCAGTTGAATTCTAGCCCTGCAATCTTATACCTTTTGTTATTTTCTCATATTCCTTAACATTTTTAAGCAAATTCTTGGAAGGTAAGAAAACAAAGCGAAATTGTTTTAAACTCTCGATTTCCTCAAAGAAAATATTATTTTATTATCCCTAACTGTTTTCCTTTCATAAATTACCCACGATTTAAAGCTCAAATGCCTCAATAATGAGCCGGAAATAAATTAGCAATTACAGCGGCTTCCGTTTATTTTACCTTTATATTAAATTTAATAAAACGTTTACAAAATTAAGAATGTGATTAAAAATACAAAAATTCTCGATTATTTTTTTTTTAATTTGGGTCGGGCGACTAAAAGATAACGTGTTTTTCGTGTTTTTTTTTTTAAATTTTTATAATGTATACAACGTTGATTTGGATTGGACATAGGTTGGTGATAGGCTTACCACGTATTTATCACATCGTTGGACTTAGTGTCTTCGGCTCGTCTTGGGCAGGGCAGGCCCAGGACAGGTTGTGCCTCTGCTTACCTCTTCGGGGATACGGGTGTGAAGAAACTAAATAATCTTATTATTAATTTACAGGTCATGGCATGTCTTATTAAAACTCTTAAAAATAATCTTACAGCTGCCTGAGTTCTTAAGAGCTTTTATTTAACTTTTACATTTTTTGTTTGTCCGGGTAAAGTCTTACAAGTTTAGTTTGATCCCTATCCCGATTAGCGATTGAGGTGATGTTTGGCATCCATTTGTAAAAATAATCACATGGAGCTAATATAACCGGAATAGAACCGGAAAGTGGAAGAAGGAACTTCTAAAATTGTCCTGTTTGCCTTAAAAATGAAAGCTTATCACAAAATTTAATAAATATTTATTCACATAAATTGAAGTTTATTTTAAATATTAATAAAAGTTCCTGTCGTTAAAAGACTGTGAACAAGTTGCTTCTCTTGATGGTAAGACAAAGTCGTCGCCTATACACTATACATAATTATATACATAGTCACAAGAAATGTCATTCATGTTCATGTTTATTTCTTTGTCTTTAGCAGGGTACATCTTAAGTCTTAAATTCTATACATAGTGCTTAATACTATACCTATTATTGGCATGCAAATATAAAATTACTATTTTTAAAGATGTAAAATGTGTTTATTGCATTTATATTAGATTAAATAACAATACTGGCAACAAATAATTACCTGCTATCGATTAATGTCAAAGAAATAATAGTAGGCACATAATGTCAAAATGATAATTAATAATATTCATGTGAATTCGTATATTTTTAAATAAAATTAAATAAATTCAATTTTTAAAAAAAACACAAACACATACACGTGTGAGAGAGAGATATTTAACGCGGAAAACAACCTAATGGCGGCAAGAGTAAGCAAGATGGTATTATATGTATTGTAGTGCTAATAAAAACTGACATTAATAGCATGAAATTTGAGGAGAGTGGTATTATTATTGTTAAAAGTCAAAAAAATTGCAATGCAGCTGTCGAAAACTAAAATACCGTGTAAATTGATTTGTTGTTTCTGTTATTCAATTACACTTGAATTTAATTAGTAAATAATATGTTTCTTATAATATTACGAGTACTTCTTTTGGTTACATTGGCAATCAAGTCTTTGCGCGATTCATACTTAGAACCTTGTCATTCGTTCGCCGTAAATGATGCTATCTAGGTGCTGATTATGTATCTCAGTTGCCAACTAAAATGGAAAAGTGTACATCAAATAGCTGTCAAATGACGTGTTTTGTATTTGCTATCTCCAGTGACCAACCGAAATATAATAGAGACAGCAAACAACAACAAACACAAATGACGTCATTTCATGTACACTTTTCCATTTTGAGTTGGCAACTGAGATACATAATCAGCAACCTGGTTTATGCAATGGCAACGTGTACACAGCGTGTTCTATGAAATTATATATGACGAACTTCGTATTGCTTGACATTAACGACTACAATTCGTAAAGATTAAAGCGTCGTTTTTCCTATTTTCCTCGAAATATTCCCGGTTTTATTCATTTCATAATTAATACAACCAAAATCCTGAGATTAGCGCGTTCAAGGAAACAAACAAACTAACTTTTCAGCATTATGACATTTGTATAGATTCTTCAAAAATATTCCTTTAAAATTTAATTTAAAATTAAAAGGAACTGGTTACTTTTTGGCGAGTCTAAATTACTTGTACTTTAATTATTAATTGACGTGAAGATACGTAGCTGTGTATATAAGGTATTGTGTACATACCTACATCTATACAAATACACATACACAAATAAAATATAAAAACAGCGCTATTTTTTATTCGAGTTTACAACTAAAATATGACCTACAAAAGTCAACCGCGATTAAAGAAGTAAAAACAAATGGAATAAGCGGACCATAATTTCGAATTCATTAAGAAACTTCGCAAAGTCAAATTGAATAATAAATAAAAAGAAAAACAGTTTTCTTATTGCATTAACGAAACGAGGACTCAGCAGGTAGCCGAGTTTAATTTTTCAAGTTAACTTAATAACGTCCAGGGATGTTGCAATCTCAACAAAGGTGTAATTGCTTACTGAAGTTTGAAATTTTGAACTACGTCTGAATTTAACTGACTTTTAAATGTAAATTAATAAACCAATTCGCAATTTGTGCAGATTAACAGAGATGTTTTTGATTTAGTTCAGTTTTAACACATTATCGACTAATGCCCGGTTCCTATGTTTAAAAAACGAGTCGTTTTGATTACGGATGGTAGTATTTTGTACGCTTAGTAAGATTACTAGTAACGGTTGCTCGTTTCCGACTATTGATTCTAAACATTTTTTGAAAATATTGGTAACGCTCCGTTACTTTTGAACAAACTACGAATGGTTTAGCTGACGGATTACGATTCGTTGATTATAGGAACCGGGCATAAAGGTGCGAGTTCGTAACCAACTGCACGCAGTAGTAGCAATATGTCGTCGCAACACCACTGGTTTCTGTAATCTTTTTTTATGACATTGGAAGGCAAACAAGCAAACGCATTTCCTGATGGTAATAAATTCCCGCCACCTAGAGACCAAAGGTGGTAATGGTGCGTTGCCAACCAGAGGCCGGAGGCTATGAAATACCTTTCGTAACTAGCGATATGAAGTCGGCGACCTGTCGTTGCGACGTGCTCTTGTCAGTAGTGGTCCTCAAAGATTAATATATTACACCCTCAGCGTGGTACTGGCGCTGGATCAAAAACGCGTTCAGTTTATTCAAATATAAACTGATCATTCCTATAACAAATAAATAAATAAACATATCTGGACATGTTTCAAAAATTGAATATAACCCCAAAGTAAGCAAATTACATGCTTGTATAATGGGTGTTAGTCAACGATTCTAATACATGGATACTTAAATATAGAGAAGAATAAATTTAATAAACACCCAGACCCGGAAATGCAGACCTCTAAATGTTCATCACACAAATGCCCGCCCCCGTCGGGAATCGAACCCGAGCCTTGCGGTTGGTCAGCGTAGTTAAGCGTGTACGCCAGTCGACCAACGATATAACGCACCTTATACGTCTGACAAAAACTATTTATATAGCTAGAATATAGCGTTGCCGACAACGTCTACGGTTAGGTTAGAAATCATTATTTCAACTACATGATACGACGACGTATCGCTACGGCACAACGACACGTCGCTTGATGCTACTGCGTGAAGTTAGGTACGAACTCGCACCTTAAGG
>NJDD01001950.1:2411-13099 GCA_002245505.1 Calephelis nemesis | reverse complement strand
GTACCACCGCCTTACCTGTTCCTGCCATCATAACGTTCAATGCTTGCCGTTGACGTGTTCCAGTTCGGAAGATAAGGTAGCTGGTAAAATTGCTTTTGCTTGATCCCGGCCTCAGTTGCTAACGCACCATTACCACCTTTAGTGTCTCTAGGAGGCGTGAATTTCTTACCATCAGAAAATCCGTTTGCTTGTTTACCTTCTATTATCATAAAAAAATCCTAGAGTTTGATTCCAGGGTTAGGTAACCAAAAAATTGCGTTTATCAATTTTTTAACAAAAGAGCGTTTACATAGATTGGATATGCGCCCAGTTAGCGAAGGGTTTATTACAGGGTGTGGTCTAGTGGTTCGGTGTTAGACATAACTGCATGAGGTGCCGAGTTTGACTCCAGGTTCTCGTAACCAAAAAACTGTTTCATATTTTTATAAAAAAAAACATTGTCAGAAATTGGATATGTATCCGGTTGGCGAAGTGTTTATTACAATAGTGTATTTAGTATATTCTACTGGTAGTGGCTGCTTTGGTTACATCTCTGCCTAAATTCTATAAATATCAATTCAGATACCCAGAGAGACCGAGGTTGACATTTCGGTTTTATCCTAGTCAAGAGTCTCAACCGGCGTGTTTGTATGAAAAGGATAATGAAATAAGTATCTAAAAGGAAAATAAAGTGTATCTTAAAGTAAAGTAAATGTGAATGAAGCCAGAAAGGTCTGCAAGTACCGTGAGATGTAGCACCTTGTTCTCTCTGTTTAACTCGTAAGGGACTTGGCGTGAATATATGTATGTATAAAAATCAAACAATGGTCATTACATCTGACAGGGATTTCAAGTCTTCTTGGGCAAGAAATTTTACCATTTCTAAACTAAGAGTGTCTTGCACCGTACTGACGTAGCTGGTGGAAACATTTAAGACACTGCTGGTATCATTTGACTTGAGTTTTTCGACTAGCTGACCTTATCACGGTGTTAGTGACGTCGCAATTATAGGCTGGAAGTAGAAGTACTCATTAGTAAATTGTCTCTCGTATGTACATCTACGTATACCTACCACCTTTTTTTCTTACTACCATTACTTCAGTATTCACCACTGTCATGTTGAGGTATGGAAAGTAGGAAATAGATAACATTCCTCATGTAAAGGGATTCTTTATGTGCGAGAATATGGCTCTCCTGATGAGAAGAGGCAACCAGGGCCTACGGATACCATAAACGTCACAGGGGCCAGTCTACCGGCTGCCATGTCCTTTAAACCGGAACAAGACATTGGTGGTAATTCTGTTGTGCACTCACTTAACTAATTTTAAGTTATCGCAGTCTTCTTTTAACGAAACTAACTAAAAGAGACAAAACACTTTTAGTGCTATCACATTAGACCGCACATGTCATTTTACAGACGTTTAATCCATCACGCGGAAAACGTTGATTAAAAACATCACAATTTGACATGTTCAGACTAATCTGACATGTCTAAAACGTTCCATCTCTTTTGTTTTTGTTTCATTTGAAAGTGATAGCATGCATCTAAAATAAGTTTAGTTTGTGAACAGCAGAATTACCACCATTGTCATTATAACGTCAGGAATACCTAAGGCGGTGGAACTCCACTCTATTCGACCACCAGTAAAACTAGCTTCATGTACTCTACCCAGCGTATTACACTCGGCAGTTTTTATGAAAGTAACATTGATCTAAAGCTTAAACAACCATGCTACAATACTTTGTCATAATCCAATTTTGTCGCAACTCAGCGTTTGTTATATTTCATAAAGAAACAATGGAAGCTTTCTCCGTGGTAAATGAATAAAAATGAGTACACAACTACTCGCAGACATCTGTTCTATGTTCTACAAGTTATTGTTTTAGATTTCTTTCTTCTAAAGCTTGTATTCATGTAAGGATTATAAAGAATAATTCATGAATATGAAATTGCAAATAGGTGTGTGTTTATTGTATGTTTGCATGAACACTAATATAAGTATCGTAGATTATTCAAATTACATGGTGAAACATTTAATTTTAAGTGTCAATAACAACTCAAGGAAAAAGAGTCCTCTTTTCTACTTATACTTCTTGGTTTCAATCGCTCTTTAGCTTCCATGAAATACATCTATCTATCTAGCGATTCTCAAGTTTGCGTGTGTGTGTCTGTCTGTGACATTGTATCTCCTCTGCTGGTGGACGGAATTTGATACGTTTTTTTACTAGCAGATGTGATTATTTTTAGCCTCAGTTTATTGAGATCTATACAGATGTTCTAGATCATCAGCCCATCAACGGCTTATTTGTAAGCATCAGAATGGATATTAGAAACAATATAGGTTTTTATTTCACTTTTGAACATATGTGAGACCTAATAAATGCTGGTACAAATGAGCTTATCTGGTGATGGAATGAGAATAGAATAAGAATGGAATAAGAATGGATATGTAATCCTTGAATTCCTATGGGGAAACATATAGAGTTTGGAGTTTGGACTCATTAATTAGTCATTACTAGATCTTTTCATGCTTTTGTTGACAATGACCTGATTAAAGAACTAGGAGGTGGCTGATGGGTTAAAGTTTAAAAGTTGTGGTGCTATGTTTTGTAGTTTTTGCAGTTACTTTCAGCTTCTTCTTCGCAGCAGCAATCAATCTTTGCAGCAGCTTTTCAGGTAGGACAGCATTTTATAGGAAAAACTGTCATGCTATGTTGATTAAAATTTATAACAAAATTCCACAAAATGTCAGGGAACTACCTATAAATCGATTAAAAATAATTATGAGAATATTATTCATTATTATTTTGTCATTATGTGCCTAACAATATTTCATTGACATGACATGACAACATGAAATTATTTGTTGCTAATATTGTTTTCTTTAATCTAATTTAAATGTAACAATATGTGGGATAATTCAACGTCTTTTAAAATAATTATATTATATTTGCATGCCAATAATTGATATAGTAGTAAGCACTATGTATAAAATGTAAGACCTAAGATTTACACTACTAAAGGCAAATAAATAAAAGTAAACATAAACAGCTTATATACAGCACAAAAAGAGAGGTGTTGTAAGTTAGATGTATGTATGTGAATGTGTATGTTTATCTGTGCCATCATAACTTTTGAAGGGATGGAATGTTTATTGGGGGTTATTTTTTTATATTAAGATTATACCGGCTGGTACCTATTTATCCTCTTGCTCAAAAGAGGGCAGAAAAATTAGTATCGTCATTTCATTTCAATCTCTATGGTCTAGTTGTAGTTGTATAGTTCAGTTGTTGGACTTGGCTGCATGAGGTCCCTCTTTCGAATCCCCAGTCGGGCAACAAAAGGAAATTGGGTTTTTCTAATTTTCTAATAAAAAAATGTTGCTCGGGATTAGAAATGTGCCTGGTTGGCGATAGGCTTGCTTGCTATCACATTGCGGGACTTAGTGTCTTCGGTTAGTCGTGGGTGCCCTGGTTGGGTCCCTGCCTATCTCTTCGGGGATATGGGCGTAAGGATGCTTCTACGAAGCTAATTTTGATATTGTAGAGGATTGATTTGACTAACACCCATAACACAAGCATATAATTTGCTTACTTTGGGGTTAGATTCAATTTGTGTAACTTGTCCTGGGATATTTATTTATTTATTAATTGATTTTTTTTTTAATTTAAGATTATACCGACTGGTATCTACCTTCTTAGCTTCTACAAGTTTTATCTTGCTCAAAAGATAGCAAACAAATAAATATCGTAGTTTCATTTCAATCTACAAAGCTAATTTAGATAACAATGTTGGTGTAGTGTGTACTGGGCTTAGATTTTGTCAGGAAGCTGTCGTAACTGTGGAAGAATTGTGTAATGTCCACTCGCAGCTTTCAGACTGTTTTATTGTAAGTTTAATGTCGTTTTGATGGTTCTCTTACATTTTATTGGGTGGAATTCAAGAGTGGAAATAGCTTTGGTGTCGGTTATATTGTTGCTTGGAATCTAATGACGTTTGTTACAATAGTGACACAATTTTAAAATATATTGTTATTTTTATTACGTTATTTTATTTTCAACCATTTATATCACTTTTGACAGCAGATAAAAATACAATACCATAATACAAATAAAAAAAATAGGTATAGAGAGTACCAATATAAATAGTATATAAATAATCATCAAAAGTAAGATAAAGGGATTCACTAAGTATACTCTCCTTTTTTTAATAATAATGGAATGCAAACAAGTAGACGGATTTCCTGATGATAAGAAATTCACGCTGCCTAGAGACACCAAAGGTGGTAATGGTGCGCAGCCAACCCGAGGCCGGGATGTTAGGCCTAAAGCAAAATTACGTTTACCGGCTCCCTTATTCTCCGAACCGAAACACGTCAACGGCAAGCATTGGATGTTATGGTGGCAGGAATAGGTAAGGCGATGGTACCAATCCGGGCGAGTCGCTGCGAAACTCTACTACCTAGTAGAATGTCACGGCGTTAGTGACGGTAAGCCTATGCTCACCTTTTACGAGCTGCCTGGCAAGAAGGCAGATGGTCTATTCTGCAAAGGAGCCCGGACCAACACGAGGAAAAAAACTCTCTGTTCGTAATTCTCTACAACTCTTAATGATATCCTTAGAAGTGATTTTCCTAAATCTACTGAATGTAGTTGTTATTTGTTTTATGCCGATTTGTAGCATACTGTATGTGTATACTGTATACTGTGTGTATGATACACACTTTCGCATTTTTTAATGATATTGGAAGGCAAACAAGCAGAGAGATTTTGTGATGGCCAGAAATTCACGTCGCTTAGAGACGTCTAAGACGGTAATGGTGCGTTTTCAATCTAAGGCCGAGATATTAGGATTCGAACGTAAGTAAATTTACCGGCTCTCTTACTCTCCGAACCGGAATACGTCATGCCGTTATGGCGTCAGGAATGGGTAAGGTGGTGGTACCAATCCGGACTGGTGCAAAACTCTATCACCTAGTCAGACGCCACGGTGCTAGTGACGGCAGCTGAACTGCTAATATTATATATGCCTGACAATAAGGCAGATGCATTTATAATATTAGAAGTTCAGTGTATTTACAAAAACCGTTAAATTTTCTACAACTTTATAATTACTCGTACTTGGAGATATTAAATGCCTATTCAAGTTCCAGTTCACTCTTTGACCAGACTGGAACAAATCAGGTGGGCGTGTCAACTCGTCCGGTCAGATCCTTTGATATCGAACCTTTGCCCAATAGGACAAAGGTTCTTTTACTTAATCCCTTTCAAGCTTTATCGCCTGGAAAACATAATCAAAAGCGGCGAATATTTATTAGATTTCGTAACTTAAAGTCAAACCTATAGTTCTTCATAATTATTTTATAAGAATTAATTAATATATTACTTCTATAAATTTCAAAGAAAGAAAAAAATTCGCCCCAGATAGGATTGAACCTGTAACCTTTCGTCTTAAGCCGACGAATGCTCTAACTATGTGAACTACTAAGGATTCAAGTCCTGTGGTGAAATTTTTAGTTCCTTTTCTACCCGTTAACGCGGGTAGTTATGTCCTATAGATACACAGTTTTTTCTTTCTTTCAAATTTGTAGAAATTTACTCAAGCACAGTGCTAAAATAAAAATACCTTGAGAGAAACGGAAGTTACGGCCATTGTAAATGTGAATTTCCTCTGTAACGATGAGCTTATTGAGTACCTCAGAACCCGAAGAGTTAGGTAGTAGAATGCGGGGTACCCAAGTTTCTTAATCCCATAATTTGATAGATGTCGCCTGGAAACCTCTCGCTAATCATTCTTCAATCCTGGACAACACTGTATTTATAAGAAAATTGAAAAAATAAATATTGCCCGTCCTGGATATCACAGCTATGGCCTAATTTTTTGGCTAAATTTCTTTTGCCGAATCTTCTTAGTGTGAAGCCGCGTTTCGATCCAGTGGTAGTTTAATAATAATGTCGACGTCCTCAGGTAGGTACCATTTGTGTGTTCTACGTGCATAAAATGATCTGAATTTGTATCTGTTAGCCTATCGGATTTTTAGACTAAAGAAGCGATTTGTTTTGTGAAAATCAATTTGTTGCCAAAATCATTATATTTATTGTAATATTTAAGCGATGTAGGTATAACAATTAGATAATGATAAACAGGGCTGCCTATTACAGGTAGGTATGATGTCTATAAAGAAAGAAAGAAAGAAAAACTATTCATTTTCGGAATATTTGGTGTAAAAATATTTTAATAGTTAGATATTAATCAATTAGTTAGTTTAATTATTTACAAACTGTTTATTGTATTGATTAGGTACATGATTATTTATTAGTACAAACAATTTTTAGAATATAAATTAATTTATCCCTGTCTACCGTAAACTACGCATATAAGCAGAAGTTGTATCTTATCAACAGGAGAGTTATCATGTGTTGTATAAAAAAAATAATGGCAATAGATAGCTGTAACCAAGGTTTGTAAACGGTACGATAAGTACAGGTTCTTGCCATTTCGATACCTAAATACCGGTTCCAAAATGGATACCGGTACCTCGTATACTGGTACCCACTCGATACCGGTATCTAATAAGTACCGGTACTAATACCGATAAAAACCGGTATCCAATTGAGGTACCCTTAAAATATACTACTCCTTTTTACGTATTGGTATTATTCTAATCTCTCGTAAAGAAACAGAGATATCTTCGATTGAAGAAAATAATATACGTAATATATTTTCTTGTACCGGTATTATTGAAACAGTATCAGTATAAAACCCTTAAGGCCCCATACTTAATCAGCCAGAAGATCCAATCGCCGCACTCCCCCTTTCCATGATTACTATTAAATATTGCGAACTAAAGTAAATGTCTTAAGCGACAAATCACTATTTTTGACACTATAAAAGTAATTTAAAAAAAAGTATAAAAACTGAAACACTCATCTTTTAGGTATAGTACTTATCTATGTTTATGTTAAATCTGATGTCGATATTTTCAAAATTGAAGTAGACAGTTGGGTTTTGCTTTCAAAAAAGGGTTAGCTTTTTAACTTTTTTCTATCGAGCAAAGTGAAATGAATCGTATTTTGGAAACACTAGTCTTATAAAGCATATTAATGTTAATCTTGTGTATTTTTGTCACCAAGAGCCATGATTACTTTGTATGAAAAAAACATTATATTGCTGACGTATTTTAGCAAACATGGACCCTTAAACCAATAGTACCGGTACTAAGTCTGATACCGGTACAAACAGTACAGGTAACGCCTTGATATCGGTATTGCTTCAAGGTCATTAGTACCGTTTCTTAAAAATACCGGTATTACTTTATCTACTTCAGAAACTCTTACTTGCCTACCCCGCCTAAGATCACAGTCATAAAATTAGCGATACAACAAGACATTTCCAATAGGCGACGATTTTCTTTTACGGAACTATAAACTTTATAAGATCCACTTTGTATAGTTTATTGTTCTCCCACGGGAACGCATTGAGAAATTGAAACAAAAATAAATATCTGTCGTGACGTACAAGAATAGAATCTTAAAGTAAACAAACTATATTACGTTGATTAACCGTTGATTAACGGGTGTTAATCAACAATTTTAATACGCAAAAATAGAGTAAATAATTTGTAAAACACCCCAAAAACTACACACACGACACGATATCGTTTGGGTACAGTAGCTAAATGATCTCTGACCCCTTACAAATACTTTCAAAGTAGGTACTGTAAGGTGGTCAGATATTGCGTTTGCTTACTTTACTTTAAAATTTATGCGTAATGCTGATTAAATTTATATAGGACTGCATACAGTTTTTTTGATATTCTCCTCAAAAAGAAATCATCAAAATTTGTTTGCTATTACCCGAATAGTCGTGTGAAAAAACACACAAAAAGCACATGTTTTTGTTGGTTGGATAAAAAAAAAATAAAATAGCCCTGGACAACTCACACAAATTAAATCTAACCCCAAAGTAAGCAAATTATATGCTTGTGTTATGGGTGTCAGTCAAGGATAATAATACGTAGAAGTACTTAAATAGATACCAGAATAAATTTAATAAACACCCAGACCCGGAAACGCAGACATCTAAATGTTCATCACACAAATGTCTGCCCCCGTCGGGAATCGAACCCGAGCCTCGCGATAAGTCGCGGTATCCTTAAATATTTTAATTTTTTTAAAAGAAAATGTGTATTTTCAATATTTTTTTATGATAATGGAAGGCAAACAAGCAGACAGATTTCCTGATGGTTAGAAATTCACACCGCCTAGATACACTAAAGGTGGTAATGATGCGTTGCCAACCTGAAGCCGGGATGTTAGGCCTCCAACATAAAAGTTTACCGACTACCTTACCCTCCAAACCAGAACACGTCATGGCGGACGTTATGGCGGCAGGAATAGGTAAGGCGGTGGTACTAATGCGGGTGAGTTGCTGCGAAACTCTACTACCAAGTTTTTTTTGTGTAACTGTTTATGAACTGTCGATTTTTGTATGGCAATACGGTTGGACACTAAATTTAAGGTGCATTCTGTTCAGTACTTTCAACGAGGCAATTTGTGTTCTTGTAGATAAAATATTAAATATGTAATTCGAAGAAGTGTTAATTTTATTTAAAATACTTTTACAGTATTTCAACGCGACCTCCAATTCGAAAGCGTCGGAGACAACATTAAAAAATCCACCACCACTATATTCTCCCATGCGGATATCTCCACCCGTCCGCACATCAAATGCATTGCCCCGAACCAAGCACGTCTTCCGTACCTAAAATCGTATTTCCTCCTCACCCCATAAGGTCGTCAACATGTTGGTCGCTCCTGCTGGGCCTCCTCTAAAGGATGTCACTCGGTAGGGCTTGATAGTACGTGGTGACGTGAAGAAAGGAGCGAGGAAAACCCATCACGAAAACCACAGTAAAGCGGGTAGAGAACCCACGCTCAAACCCAATGACATAGCCGTTTTCACTTCCAGCGTTTGACACCATGGTCAATGGCAAACGCCCTGACAACATTATTACTGACAACGTTCTAACGGCTAATCTTCTTTCTAACGGCTAATTTTTCATTGATATTTTAATACATTTGAATAAATGTAATACATGTAAATTTAGGGGCTATATAATTTATTTTATTTGACATACTTTGATAAATTTAATATATACGAGCAGTATACATATTTGTTATCATATGTCCATCCTTATACATAGTCATTGAAATATGACATTTTTTTTATGGAAATTTTAATAATAATAAATAATAATAATAAATATCCCTGGACATATCACACAAATTAAATCTAACCCCAAAGTAAGCAAATTATATGCTTGTGTTATGGGTGTTAGTCAACGATACTATTACATACAAATACTTAAATAGATACCAGAATAAATTTAATAAACACCCAGACCCGGAAATGCAGACATCCAAATGTTCATCACACAAATGCCTGCCCCGTCGGGAATCGAACCCGAGCCTCGCGGTTGGTCGATGTAGCCAGGCGAGTACTCCAGCCACTCGACCAACGAGGCGGTCGAAATTTCAACATTATACTTTTTACCGACATTTTTTATTTTATAGTTTAATTTTAATTTCGATATTATTACTTATGCATTATAATGATATTGCCGAATATATTTTGTATTTCTTACTTTATTAAATAGTATTCCCTGTTTTTAGGGAAAAACCATAATCTGGTCTAACTCATCTAATATTTTTTAACTATCTGCATGGTTTGGCGCTATCGAGAGAAAAGATGGTCGACGTTTTTTCATAATTATTGAATTTCGAGTTAATATTAAGTGAAATTTACTAATTTTGGTGGCATTTTGTACAATTTTGTTCAGTGAAAGAGCACAAATGAAATAATCATGAAGAAATTAGCGAATCGTGTATTTCCTCGTTGCCGCCAAATCTCATTACAGAGCTTGTGTAATGAGCCACCGCTTTACCCAAGAGCCTGACATGACTTCCTGACGACTTATGACTGATGACTAATTATAATTAATTAAAATTCGATGCAAATTTCTACTTGACTAATGGCTAAATACTAACGTGAAGGCCAAAACCTAAAGAAAGAAGAAGAACTACCTGCGTGTTTTGTTTTTACTATTGTCGTACATTTGGATGCTGTTGAGACAGGATTTGTTTATGTATTTGTTATGTGTTTTTTTTTTTTTGCAATGTTTGATGTAAGGTGTTTTTAAAGGTTGTAATAATTTTTTACCTACCGTATGTGCTTGTCAAAAATTATTACAATGTATTTTAACTGTTGACGTATTTCAAGTATAACGAATGTACCTACGAAATAAAGACATTGAATTGAATTGAATTGACTGCTCCCTTCCAGGATCAAGTGTGCCATCCTATGCGAGATTTGAAGAAGTATTAGTTTAGGAATTAAAATAGAACCGTTATATAAGTAAGCGGATCATTTGATGATAAATGATCCCCTTCACCCACGCTGCAATATACCTGGCAGCTAGGTCTCAGGATTACATTGACCTTTAAAAAATGAGTGAGCTCTTTTCTCGAAAGCCCCTTAACCGTATTGTTTTGGTAACCTTTTAATAGAGAAAAATCGACAAGTTCTTCGATCGTTGAAATTGACTTCTATTTTTGTTTTTGCCCGCACGCTACAATTTAATAAAATCAAACTAAAATCGCTTCTGTGGTCGGTCCAGCGTCGGACTTGACTTTTTGAGGTCCCGGGT
>NJDD01001949.1:42516-81053 GCA_002245505.1 Calephelis nemesis | reverse complement strand
AAAAATTTTTACTCGGGATTGAAAATGTGCCCGGTTGGCGATGGGCATGCCATCTATCACATTGTCTTCGGCTAGTCGTGGGTGCTCTGGTTATGCCTCTGCCTACCTCTTCGGGGATATGGGCGTGAAGATGTTGTTTTAGATACTTATTTAAACTCACTTAAGGTTCAGTATTTAGTTCCTAACATGACGAAAATAAGCACTGAAATGATGACGATGAGAATAGAAGTGGACAGGTGTTTTGAATATCATTTCACGAGTTTCCTAATGTAGTATTCTTGACAAAAAATATTATTAATTATTATAATAATAATAAAATAATAAAATTCTTAATTTGCTTTGAAGTGGTGTACATGAAAGGTCTTATGTTGTTTCTTTTACATTTTTAATTACTTCACCAGTGCAACAGCTGGTATGCAAATTTTACAACAATATTGTAAGTAAATAATAAAATAACTCATATCTAAATTAACTAACTATGTATTAAAAATATTATTATATTGAATCTGTTTATTCATTTCGCTAATAGTGTTAGGTAAGTACCTAAGATAAACATGATTTGCGATTGCGTCAAACGTAAATGTGTCTAATTTAAACTAAAAAAATCTTCTTTATAAAATAGGTAAGTGCTATGTAGATAAAAAAACAATAATGTTTTGGAATATTAGTTCGTCATTTCAGCTTCATCAATACACAAAAGGTGATATCTATTTAGGTATATTAGCATTCTTCACTTTTGGATCAATAGAAAGTGAGCTCAATTTAATATTAGCAACTATTATTGCATAAAATGGAATTTCATGGTATACCTATTTTTTTTTATGACAATGGAAGGCAAACAAGCAGACGGATTTCCTGATGGTAAGAAATTGACGCCGCCTAGAGACACCAAAGGTGGTAATGGTGCGTTGCCAACCTGAGACCGGGATGTTAGGTCTCGAGCAAAAGTAAGTTTACCGGCTACCTTACCCTCCGAACCGGAACACGTCATGACGTTATGGCGGCAAGAATAGGTAAGGCGGTTGCACCAATCCGGGAAAGTCGGTGCGAAACTCTACCACCTAACCAAATGTCACGATGTTAGTGATGGTAAGCCTATGCTCGCCTTTCACGAGCTGCCTGGCAGGGAGGTCTATTCTGCAAAGGAGCCCGCACCAACACGGGGAATAACAGCTGTCTGTCATCTTTAATAAATTACCTATAAATTTTGTATACTATAGATTTTTTTTAATTTGTTATTAATTTTTACTAGCTCCAAATATATGTAGCCATAAAGTAGGTACCTACCTACCTTAAAAAAATAATTTATCACGCGTACATACCTAGTGCACTTACAAAACATGACTTTAAAACCCCGATATAGCTAGGTAGGTAGAAAATATTTTTCAAATTGTCAAACATTTCTCGTTGGTCAAGGGTCAAGGTCAAGACCTGTACACGCCTAACACAGATAACCGTGATTCACGGCTTCGATTCAAGACAGGGTTAGGTACTCTTGAATCTCCATAATATGCGATTAAGAAACATTATTATATTATTTTTTCACACTACCAATCTTTAATAAAACTTTTTATAAAAATAATTTAATGTAAAATACAGCAGCTGTTCGAAATATGTTATGTAATGTTATTTAACTCGTCCAAAAAAATTTGTTAAAAATATGAAGGTACCTCACATAGCTACCCTAAAATCGATTAATTTTTTTAAGCCGTATGTGTATAACTATTGTGGTCATATTATAGGTATTTCTGAAAGAATCAAGACCACACAAATTTAAAGGTAGGTAATTAATGTTCTTAACCCTAAAATTAACCTGAAAAAGTTAGCAGTAAATAAATCACTTCGACAGCTGTCAAACAAAAATAAATTATTGGAGCCAGTATAACGTCCCGTCCGTCCCATTATAGACTATCTCTTGACTTTCACTACCAGCTGTTACACAAATCAAGCTTTACGAACTGCGCACAGTAAAGACCCACCGCGGTCGTATGCCGTGGCCTTGTTGAAATTATCCCAGTCGGAGTATAAAGCTGCGCCTATCTCCTTCCATAGTTGCAACTTCTCGTCGCGTTCCGCTGGCTGTTTCAGACTATAGAGACCCGGACGTTTCTTCACTTCCTCGATCAATTTTATCGGGTTGAACTGATAAACGTTGGTTTTAATCATGATTGTATTACACTACGAAAAGTTAGGTGCGTCAGTTTTGCGACAAGACGCACGCTCCGCGGTACTAGCTCCGTGCGACTGACGTATTGCGCGCGTCGCTTGCCGTTGATTGGGTGCGATTGTCGGCCCGCCCACCGCATTGCGACTACATGTCGCTCTGTCGTTAGCTACGTTGCGTCATCGTCCTACCGCAAGTCGTATTAGTTTTATACCTATTTTAAATTCGAATAACTTAAATGACCTGAATGATGTCTCTATAATATTATATGACCTTCACTGTAGAAACGACCATAGCTGAGGTTTGATTCCCTATTCATGTAAATTAATTTAGAAATAAATCTATCGGTAGTCCGTGCTTTGTTAGATAGGTAGCTATGGTCACTTCAGTAAGTAGGTACCTATCTACCTATATGCTTATCTATTGTTAAACCTAAAACTAATATTTTGGTTAGCCGTAGCCCGTAACGCGTTACAGCATCTAGGTAGATAGGTAGGTACCTAGGTTTTCTCGGTAAAAATCGTCGTCGTTAATGAAGACGACTCGAACAGAAATGACGAAAATGTATTACATTAATAGGTAGGTACCTATTTGGGTACTTACAACCTACTTACCTAATTATCAAGATTCAACTTCAGATAGTTTACCTATAAGGTACCTAGGTACATCAACCAAATCTCCGCCAAAACCAAATAATAAAATCTTAAGTAGGTATTTCTAAAAGAGCCAAGCAAAAAAAATGTAGCAGATAGGTACCTAAATGCACGTGAACTTTTTTCAGCGTCATTTAAATTTTGAAAACAATGTTAACCGCCACGCTACGTGCTTTGTTAAAATTTTATTTGACAAGTGCGACGTTGCCAACTCGCTGAACGGTGAATTAGATTAATGCATTTTCCATTTCAGCTTCTATCGTAGGTATTATGATTAATGTAACATGCCTATTTTTAGTTTTTTACGAATTTATCAAGTTTAAGGTACTTGCATACACATAAATAAATTGATAATTTTATTTTCTATGTTAGTATGTAAGTACCTAATCTGTAGTTAGGCACTAGGTACACCTACTTTTATTCGAAAATATTTTATGTAGTACCTGTCTATGTAATATTCAATTTGTAGTTATAGAAGCTTGGGTAAATCACATTTTTAAAGGTAACTCTTTCGTTTTTAACGTTTTAAAAAAAATAAGAAGGTCTAACTTATAAAGGAGAGCGTAGGTTCTTACCTTCTTTTCAGTTGATCCCACTGCCAGCGAGGAAACTCAGGGGACCAAAAATACTCAATTTATGTGTAGGTACCTAACTCATATCTACCTAGCTGAATGTAAAAAAAACTTGTAAAAAAGTCAAAAACTTTTGAGATTTTAGAACTTTATCAAAAGTAGGTTTGGTCTACTAATACTACATACTGTGCTACATACTTACCTACTCGTGATACTTTGTTTTTAAATTTAAATTGATTGATGATTGTTATTTTTGACAAAAAATAACCATACAGGTAAAACGACTATTTAACAGTGCCTACGTGAATAGGTATTACAGGACTAAAAAAAAGTGTCTTCACGCCAATATCCCCGAAGAGGTAGGCAGAGGCACAACCAGGGCACCCACGACTAGCCGTAGACACTAAGTCCCACAATGTGATAGGTGGCCAACCTATCGTCAACCGGGCATTCCAATCCCGAGCAACGTTTTTTTTTATTATAGAATTGGAAAACCCAAATTTTCTTTTTGTTGCCCGACCTGGGATTCGAACCCGACGGGACCTCATGCAGTCAAGTCCAACATCTGAACCGCTAGACCACAGAGGCAGAATTTACTAAGGCAGAATATTATTTATATAGGTAGGTATACTATTTCTATACTTTTAGCTTATTTTTTGCCCGTCTCTTCACACATCCACCTCGACTTTGGCATGTCTGTTACTTATCAAGTTGAAATAAACGCCAAGAATTAAGGTCGAAGGCCTCGTAAAAATCAAGTTCCAATCTCGGGTAGGTATAAAGAACCAGACATCAAAGCACTGGGACCACGTTAACGTACCTTTTCTTTGATTCAAACTCTTTGATCAAAACCTTTCTGGGCCTTGATTACTGTTGAACCGTGATTTTAAAATGTGATGGTTTGTGAAAAAAGTGCTTTGTGATTCGTGACTTTTGATTACGGTGATAGAATGAGTTGGATGACAAATGTCATCTTTTCTCAGACAATTCTTGTATCATCTCAGACCCCAAACTTACAAATACAAATCTCTGTAATACATATTATGTATAATAGGAATTAGGAAGGTATGATGGCTTTGCAATGCGATGTGGGCAAAGCGCACGACCCGATACGCTCCGCCCCGTCGATGGTGTGCGCTATCCTTTAAGTGCACTGAGGAATTAGCATTTGATACATCTCTTTCAAATCAAATCTTCTTTCGCAATCGAACGTAAGGAATTCGTAAGGATAATATTAACAGGATTAAAAAGCAAATACACCGGTAACACTTACAAACTTTCGTTTTTATACCTACCTAATATTAGTAGGATTGATGATATTTGTGTATTACTTTTATATAAAGTAAATTCATATGTATACGTAGGCATGTATTTATGTATGTAAGACGTAGGTAGGTATGCGATAAACGATATTTGCTATTTATACGTTTTTGTATGTGCAGATCTTAATATCTCTCAAATGTTTCTGTAATTTCCGCGTACCGATAATTTTGTTTAATCATACAATATAAATACTTCGACACCTCGACTTTCCCTATCGGCTGACTGGTAGAGAATGCTGAATGGCATTAAGTCAACCATTGTAAAGTAGGTATTAGTATATAAAAAATAACTAATGTTCTTACGAATATTTTTATAAGTAGGTACATAGGTAAGGGTTACGTACCTACTAGCCTTTTCAAAGTTATTTACCATATACCACGTGTCTTAATCTAATCCTGAAGACAAAGACTATGTCTATGTCTACCGAATATCAATTTCTCAAAGAAAAAACAATCGTAAGTAATTGATGTCGTTTATGAAGATGTAATCCCTATGTTAATCAAAATAGGTACAATTTATAATATGTATTGTCAATACAAATAAAAATTTAATACAAAATGAATGTGAAGGCCTGACAACATCAAAATTCAAATTTTTAGAGAAATGGGACAAGAGATCCAACTAATTTTCTTTCAGAATTCAAATAATGTGTTCATTTTTGTAAATTATAATGAGAAGTCAAATATTTTTTTAAGTAAGAAATTATAGTCAATACATATTTTCCTAAAAAAATATTTAGGTGTAGATTTGTAGTGTCTATAATTTTCACTATGTTTTGAAAGCTAGGTAAGTAGGTATAATGGGTTTTTTAATTTTCTTGACGGCTAATAGGTATTTTTAATGATTTTAAGTTCAAGCAAAAAATGTAATTACGTGCGCAGGTTTACCTATTTCTGAAAAGCTATATTTAGCGTTTTGCACATACCCTGAGCGGAACATGTCGTTATTGGTCTCAGAAGCGGGACCTCCTTAACAGTAGTTTGGCAACCTAAATCATCTTCGCTAACCTATGACTTTATTAAACGGTTTCTACCAACCTACGTACGAAATACAATACTACAAGTTCCAACACTAGGTAGGTACCTAGATAGGTACCTACTTTCTAGATAAGTAACTACGTAGAAATTAAGAAAGTAGTAAGTACCTATTAAGTACATGAGTGTGTCTAAAATTATACTTAAATTTGCTATTTAGGTATCTATATAAGTAGTTTAGGTATTGGAATATCCAACTTCGACATACCTATTAGGTATGCCCACTTCCGTAATATATATTTAAGTATGGGTTCATAATTAATATTTTCCTTGTTAGATACAATACAATTTTGACCCATGGCCATGTTTTAAATTTCATTTCGAATAACAACCGCGCTGTGCAGGTTCATACGTAGAATCGATGTAGGTTGGTAAACGCGGCGTTGCCAGACCGACTGGTACCGCTATGCGGCGTTGCCGGTTCGACCCAGTTCCGAGCGGCAACAGCACGCAATATTTTTTCTCCTCGCAATTTATAGAAGTTTGTTTATGGAATAAACTGATTTAAACTTTTTATAGAATTTTAATGAATGACGCCTATTCAATAAGATGACCTTTGAATACCAAGTTTGTAGGAAATGATAAAAGTTGGGTAAAGGAATTCGTTAGCTAATTGCTACCTCAACTAATCATCATCCATGAATAATGAACTATTATACCTACCTAGGTATGTAGATACATATTATTTTAAAAAAATATGTAAGGTAGGTAAGTAATTTATTACTTTATAAGAACATACCTTTTAGTTATACCTATATCCGACTTCATAGGAAACAATTGGCACTTGACATACCTATAGACTTTCTGACCGTTTCGTTTTGGTCAATCAAAAAGTGCTATTCTGGCAGCAATCTCCTGGTTAGCTGCTTTACATCATCATTGTTTAAAATTTTGAAAATGTCAAAAATGTTTTTTTATTCAACTTCCACTAGGCTGCGTTAAAATACCTTCGTACTTATAATGTAATTTACATAATAATGTATTTACTTAGTGATTATATTTTAGACTAAAATGCTAATTTTTAACCAACAGCTGCAGTGGTTACAATTTACAATTAAGAAGGTAGGTACCTAGGTATGTGCCAGAACGTTAGCAGCATTGGTATGATAGGTAGGTAGGTACCTAATTCCAAAACTGTTCCTAAATGCTAAATTTTTGAGGGAATTGAGATGTTTTAAATGGTTTTTAAGAAGTAATTTAAACTGCCATTCTAAGGTACCTTAGATCGGATGTGACATAAGACCGGATGCGCAGCAGCTAATTTGTTTTATATAAGAGTTCTGACCTTATTCGTCTTTTATTCAAGCATAAGTCTTCCCATAGGTTGCCTAACATTGAACAAAAATAGAGGTGTAAGGATTCATAAAATAATGCAGTGGTTCTCAAATTTTCCAATCCGACCATCCGGTCTTACTTATCTGTCCTAAAACACGCGTCGTGCTAAGTTAATAAAGTCAGATCAGCTCAGTTCGGCTTGAAATAAAAGATGTAGAGAAGACTAATTTAAAAATGTGACAAAATAGGTATTTAATAATTGTTCCGTGCTATTATAGGTACGTCACCCAGAATTAAAACCATTATATGATAATATTCTGGACTCCAAAGAATATATGCACTCGAATAGCTAAATGTGTCCAAATAAAACAGTAGTCCAAAGATTGACTTTGGTGGATTTTTTTGAAAGTTATTCGAAAGAATATATTGTAACTTTGACAGCTTGTTTTACATTTATGTTATTGCTTTTAAGAAAGTCAAAAAAGTAAAATATGTATCATGACTAATAGTTCCGTTTAAGTCCATCAAAAAAAATAACAATAATAAAAAAAGATGTGACATGCTCCTAACTGACAGAAAAGGCGTACACTTTAAGCGACCTTACGATCTACCTTATTCTGTTGGTTAAAAAGAGTGTTGTTTATAATAAGCATACCGTAGGACTAAGAGCTCCTAAAACGTCTGACTGCCGCTTCACGCTAAGCTAGGTTTTTGAATTTTAGGTTGCTGTCGGTCAATCGTGAAAGAGCCGTTACCGGCTACCTTGCCCTCCGAACCGGAACACGTCATGTCATTATTGCGGCAGGAATAGGTAAGGCGGTGGTACCAATCCGGGTGAGTCGCTGCGAAACTCTACCACCTAGTCAGATATCACGGACGGCAAGTGATGACGGTTCGTGTTAGTGACGGCAAGCCTATGCTCGCGTTTTACGAGCTGCCTGGCACAGGAAGGCAGATGGTCTGTTCTACAAAGGAGCCCGGACCAACACGAGGAAAATCTCATCATTTAAAATGTTGAAATTATCAAAATAATCTTTTATCCAATTTCCATATGCTTGCAAATTTATAAATTATATATGTATATGTATAGCCCTTAACTCCAGTAAGTACAATAGGTACCTGTATAAAGAAATACTTTTGTACCTGCATACTTTTATTCTTTTCACTAAAATCAATTTGTCGGCCTTATTACAACTCAGAAAAAATCTGAAGCTTTAAAACCAGAGTGACCGGATCGTAGTTCCTGAATCCCTCAGTATTCTCTAGGGATCCAGGTAGGTAAAGAAACAATTTGGTATATTTCTTATTGGACTAATATTAATTTGAACGTATTAATTATAACTCAGTCAGAAATAAATCTGAAGCTTTAATCCTCGGGCGGCGGCATCAGGATTATCTCGGGATCCGAATCGTTATAATATAATGAAGTTGAAAAAGAATTTCCCATTAAGTAAAAAGGAACACTCAATTTATAATCCTCAATTCTAATTTAATTATGTATGTAATTATTTAAATGAATTTCTGTAAACTGCCTGTCTACTTATTCAGTTATAAATACTTAGATGTAAAACCTACCCACGACTATCTTCTTCTCTTTCTTTAATTCTTTATTGTACACAAAAAGTAAAAAAAAAAAACAATTAAGTAAGTAAAATTATACAAAAGGCGAGCTTATCTCTAAAAGAGATTTCTTCCAGCAAACCCAAAATAGAGAGAATGCATTTAAAAGAAATGTAGAACATGTAGACTATCATTCACTTTGGGGAAATAATGTAAGAATGTGACAATTAAAAAACAGAAAATCCAATAGGGTCCCCACAGAAATTAGTCCTTGATACTCATCATCATCAATTGGCAACCCTCGTATTCATAAATACTAACTGTTAAAACTACTTTAATGTATCCTGACAGTATAATTTTGGGAAGTGTAATACTCAATTCCAACTATAGAAAAGGCAATTATTTTAATATTTCTGTGGATAAGCAAAGTTGTCATGGATTTCTGCAGAGTAACGCCTGATTCAATTCAATGTCCATGATTCTAGTGAATCTCACAAAAACCTTCAATCACGCAGTAGCCAAATCTGACAAACACCTTCAATCACGCAGTAGCTTATATAACCCTCGATATAGTACGCTATGAAGTTTAAAATGCTCAAAAACAATTTCTCAAAAAAATATAATTACAAATTCAAAAATGGAAATGATTAGCCAAGTTTGTGCAGTGCACTCAAAAAAGTGCGCTTTTGTTTTTTGCCCTCAGTGTTTATGCGGTTTAACATTGCTGGTAAGACCTTTTTTTTGAATGGCTGATTTGTTGCTAACCGTGAGGTTTTTATAACTTCACTGGGCTATATAATATATATAGTATAAAATCGCTAGGCAATAATAACAGCGAACTATGTAGTAATGTATTTCATAATTCTCTTGACCTTGTCCTATTAGCTGGGGTTTGCGCAATGTTTTTTGTTTCATTCATTATTATTAACCGCTAGTTTTGCGATCACTCCCTTACACAATCTATCAATACGTCCTTTCTCACACAATCCATCCTTTTTTTTTTTAGTTTATCTCTTGTGTTCGTCTACATTCAACATTTTCAAACTTTCATAAACTAGATCCGTGTCCTTTCCATTCTTGAAACTTCTAAATCATGTTGTAATATGTTATTACTAAATTTTTATAGTTGATATTAGTGTATGGTAATACCTTATGATAAACGACTGCTAAGAGCCATGTAAGTATACTTACCGTCTTATTAATAAACGTGGACTAACGTAGATGTAAAATTAAGTCGATATTGTAGTCTGTATCACGATGTAATAAAGACTATTATACCAGGTTAAACGTTAGCGTAATTTACGCCGTGTTTAATTATAAGACGGTAATGTTTAGCTTACAACATTATAAGCCGCATAAATTATACCATTTTAAAATGTAGCTAGAATTTTCAAACTATAAAAGCGATTACAATCAATAGTTATGTCTTATGGAAGTTATTCGGTTAGGTTTATCGATAATTAGTTATTGTTGGAACTTCTTATTTTGTCCTTCCACACATATTAAACAAATATAAAATTTAACATATAACACGAGTGTGTGAAAACAAAAATTTGTTTGCCATCATATAGTAAGTAATATATCGTCGATGTTATATCGTCAATAACAATTATACCTAGCACCACGAACAGGAGTGAAACTATGTATATTTCGAGTCATTATGCCGTTTTTGTTGAACATCTTCACGTGTTTGTTTGGGTCTGCGTAGTAGAATAAACCATCTGCCTCTTTGCCAGGCAGCTCGTAAGAGGCCAGCACTGGTAAAAATATAGGTAATCACTAACAAGACCACTGGTGGTAGAGAGCTGTGCAGCAACTTGCCTGGGTAGGGATCCCCCGCCTTAAACTTATTCCAGTTGCCATAACGAAGGTTCACTGGCATTTGCATAATCCTGTACCTGGTATTTGACTGTCTATAAAAAATACCATCTGTGTCAAAATATAGGTAGGTATGTGATTAATTTCAGTAGCCATTACTAATCATAAGGAACTAGTTCCTACGGATATAGCACCTATGAACTAAAAACACTAAACAAAACTAGAGCTAAATTACTGCTATTTTTAGCACGTCTTAAATTAGATATACCTATCGATAAGCATCTTAAGTATAATTGCAACACTAGTCACGCTGTTTTTGCTCCACCAGTTGCAAGTACAATACGCATCCGGTGCATTGTCAGCTTAGATCTGCATCTTCATGCTCCCTTACCATAGTTACATGAAAGGAAATTGTATCTCCACTCTTATTTAACTTGTAGTTACTTTGTTTTAAGGTTCAAATTCGTGGCTCTATATTTAATCTTAGTACCTACCTACCTAATAATACATCCTGATGTTATTATCTGTATTGTTATAATAATTTGCCTATACTTATATATTGCCCATAAAACTGGCTCAACAGCCTAAGGGTATAATATATGACTAGTATGGTTAAATTATCATTTAGGTACCTATCTCCGTTTTAAAATTATCCTTCAAAATAAATATTCCATGAAATATTTATTTTTTCTCTTATGGAAGCTATTGCAAAGCAAAGAAGTGTTTACTGTCAAAATTAAAAAAAAATGTTCGTAAGTAATTCAAAGTATGATTACGACTGACTGATTTATTTTGTGGAGCTGGGGCCCGACCATGAACGCTTAAAGCAGTATTATTTCCATCTTGCTAAATGTCTGCCTTTATAAGCAACTTTATGATATACGTAATAAGGTTGTCTTTCTCGACTGACATTTAGTATTGCTGAAATAGTACTGTTTTAAGAGCTTATGGTAACCCCCCTGATGGTTAATAAACTGGTTTTTAAAAATCTTGTGAAGCAAAACCTATGCAGACAATAGATACAACTAGGTGTACTTATTGAGTACCTACTATACATAAATAGAAGTAAAATATTTTCTTCTTGCGACTAGTTGCGTAGAAGGTTTATTTATAAAGAACAGATAGCTGAAAGAATTCACTGATAATTTTACGCGCGCGATGTTGCCGCTCCGCGCCATCGTTGCGGCGTCGCCGCCGCCATTTGCAATTCAGAGCGCGTTACGCCACACTCTCTCAAAATAAAAACATTGTTTTGAGGAGTACCACGCCGATATAATCAATGTGTTGCTAATAAAATCGGTTGCGCACTGATGGCTCTTGTGCAGTTGAACTTGAAAATGGAACATATCAATTAGGTATATCGTGTTTTTGTTGCATGTTTTACATTATTACACTTGGCGTATATTTGCATACTTACCTATTATAGTAGTATGTAGCTCTTTATTAGGTAAATAAGCAGTTAGAAAAACTGTCGCGGGTACTTAGCATGTATCTATCTACCTAAGGTCCTTCCGAAACAGATGTTCAAATTTTTAGAAGGAATGTAACTATTCAGTACATAATTATGTACCTAATAAAATGGATATCCCATATGAAAAACAACGTGATTAATTTTTTTTTCAATTCGACTTGGTGCATATAGAATAAATTCTGCCTATAATTCACTTTTGATAAAAACAAGTAAGGGGAGCCTCCAACCACATTAAGACTTTTAAATTATTTTATAAAAATATAAAAGCGGTTCTTGGAATAAATACAGCAAGGTAGGTGGTAGGCGCCTACCAAGTTTTAAATGCGTAGTCCTAAGATATAGTATGGGAATCAAGTTGCTGTGACGTAAGCTTAAATAGGACATGTCGTATTTATAAAAGTTACGTTACCTACTAGCCATTCCGCTACGGAACCCAAAAAATCAGTAGCTATGACAAAAATGAATATTGAATATTGAACCTTAGGGATTGGCTAGGAAGGTACTTTGGATAAAATTATAGCGAATAATCACAGGATACCCTCAGCTACAAATTATAATTCACTCAAAAACAACCGTTCAGTAAATTACAAAAGGATAAATTCAACCATCGGACCGAAATAAAAGTTGCCTGGAACAACCTAGCACGCCAAGGCCAACTGGCTTGTACCGCCTACATTTATACCACTAGCTAATCCAGGCTTCCTTCGATATTAGAATTAGGTACCTTACATACTTCTTAGGAACTTTCTTAGGAACGCAAATAGATATAAAAAAAAAGTAAATCGTGGAAAATAAATACGCCCTCATAATAATATTTCTTAGATAATCAAGGGCCGTTTATCCAAATGTACGATAAAGTATAAACTCAATAAATTTATTATAATTTTTTAAGGAAAAAAGGGAAAATCGTGATTTCAGACTGTAACAAACTAAAAATAAGATTAAAACAAAATTTTAACAAATAATATATCTTTTTACTTTCTTGTTAGCACCGTATTGAGAAACTACGAATACCTACTCAAATGTTTTAGGGGGTGTTGTCAGAAATATATAGTTTCGGTACACATGCGATCTTACTCACCTAAGTGCCTTTGAACACGCTTCTTGCAAAGTTAATAAAGTTAGAAAAACTCAGTTCCTATCGAAATATCTGGAGGAGAGAAGACCAGACAAAAAATTAGCAAAAAAAAATTGTGTGTGTACTTATGTACACGCGTTAGAAGTTATACTTCTTCGGCGTAATAAGATAAAAATCATTTTAAAAAATTTATCTTTTGCCTTATTTTACATTTGTAGACAAAATGACACTAACCATATAAATAAAGAAATATTGTGAATACAGTTGTCAGTTCTCACGCAAACATACGTAGATGTCCTTACTTTTACTTTGTTGGTACCTTTTTTTGAAAAACTAAAATGTTATCTATAGCTAACTTCATCATGTCGGTTTTACGTGACGGTGTGCGCGCGCATCGTAAAAATTTACCCTCATCATTTTTTTCCTAACGCGCCAAAAGAAGTATAACTTCAATAAATAAAATTGTGTTAAATGTACATTATGCAGAATTTTAAATTTCCGCCATTTTGACTGCCTCGTTGGTCGATGGCCTAGCGTACATGGCTACGTCCACCGACCAACCTGACTTTTCCTGACGAGGCAGGTTACGTACGATGAGCATTTGTTGATTAAAAGTTTTCTAGTGTATATTAAGGTATTTCTATACATTGGAATCGTTGACTCATAACAAAGGCATAAAATTTGCTTTTTAGATTAAACTTGAGTATTATTACCCCCGTGTTGGTCCGGGCTCCTTTGAAGAATAGACCATCTGCCTTCCTGCCAGGCAGCTCGTAAAAGGCGAGCATAGGCTTTCCGTCACTAACACCGTGACATCTGACTAGGTGGTAGAGTTTCGCAGCGACTCACCCGGATTGGTACCAAAGGAATAGGTAAGGCGACCTATTCCTGCCGCCATAACGTCACGACGTGTTCCAGTTTGGAGAGTAAGGTAGCCGGTAAACTTACTTTTGCTTGAGGCCTAACATCCCGGCCTCAGGTTGGCAACGCACCATTACAACCTTTGGTGTCTCTAGGCGGCGTGAATTTCATACCATCAGGAAATCAGTCTGCTTGTTTGCCTTCCAAAAACATAAAAAAAAGAGTAACTTGTCCAGGGATACTTATTATTATTAACATTAGAATGGGTTCTTATTTTTATGCTCTGTAATGCCCGTAGCTACACAAGTGAAGTTAGACAGCTGTGCAAAACTTTTGCTTCAGTGGATATTTTTTAAAGATGAGATGAAAAAAATAAGTTTTTACTTTGTCAGCGCGTTTCACATCGGTTATTGCTTTTACGAAATTCAAAGAAAGGTGTTAAATATGATTTAGGATTATTAACTTACATTTAGCCCATTAAACAAATAGAGACAAAATAAAAAATTCTTGTTCCTAACTCACAGAAAAACGTCCGGTCTTAGGCGACCATACCCCACCCTAATTTCTACATTTGCTTCCTGGTTTATCCGATACACGTTAAAAAATAATGTTAAAAGTGCAATGTTATAATATTTAAATATTTAAAGTTTTATTAATTAGTGTAATTTGTAAATAATATTTGATAAAATATTCGACAAATGACAGAAAAAAATATTTCTCGGTTTGCATTGCATCACAATAATGATTGTTGGGGTTGCCACTGAATATTATTTTTCTAATGACCGAGTTGTTATTTCGAAAATTGCAATTTGGGCCAGAGTATACATACCTACTTAATGAGTAGGTATATATTTGCTGGACAAACTACATACAACATATAAATAAAAAAAAATCCATATTTAGAAGTTACAGAAATCTGTAATCGTCCTCCTGCCTGCGACCTGCCTTTTTGGGGTGTCGAACCTAAGCCTTTTATAATATGATCGTTGGCGTCCCGTACACTCTAACCTCTGGTACAACAGAGCGGTCAAATGGTTTCTATATAGTTAATTACGCCAATAGCTAGAATTATTATCGTTTAGGTACATACCTTTGGACATCCAAATGTAACATACCGTATCCAAGTAATTTACAAAGTACACCTTTATGTGCTGCATGATTGATATTAAGAAAACATTGTAAATACAAACAGAAAAGCCGAGATATAATTGTCAATTGGCAACCCTAACCGCCATATAGATATGTATCCCTAAAGGTAGTATTACATGGTGCACCTGCCTCCGCTGTATGTTGATAATAAGAAAAAGGTGTAAACATCCTGTCCGTTTGTTCGCATCGAGTCAACGGGCGCAGGATTTTCTGCCTTTATGTGTTACTGGCGGCACGCCCCTACTTTACAGGTTGGGTAAATTTATCGCTGTTTATAAATCGATTCAGTTTGGAATTCCTTAGTCCGTGTTATCTATATTTTTCTTTGATCGCGGCCAATCAATCGTGCTTAGCTTAATATATTTAAGCCATTGTACTTCAACATGCTAGAATGGTTAAATAAATATCCCCGGGTAAATTACACAAAATAAATCTAACCCCAAAATAAGTAAATATACACTAGGATAAATTTAATTAACAAATATTCATCAGATAGATGCAGAATTTGAGGAATCGCAAGGCTAGAAGGCGACTGTTAGAGATGTACGCAAAAAATTGCGAAAGCACGAGCAGGGCCTTTGAATATATGGCAAAAATTGCCGATTCATATCAGAGCTTCAGAGCAAAAAAACCTGCCAGGTGCGAATCGTATTTACTGATCTAAAGGTGAAATTAGACTACGACAGAAATTACGACACAAATACGAATAGAATAGAATAGAAATATTTTTATTCACATTCACCTTACAAGAGGCACTTGTGACGAGTCTATATAATACTAAAACTACCACCGGATCGGGCGAGTATGTCGGACTTTTATATATATAATAAATACTTATTATATAACTAACTTTACTATACTATATCTTATACCTTTAAACGAGCAATTCTTGTATATATATAATTGGAATCTCGGAATCGGCTCCAACGATTTTCATGAAATTTAGTATAGAGGGGGTTTCGGGGGCGATAAATCGATCTAGCTAGGAATCATTTTTAGAAAATGTCATATTCGTGTTTTATTGTTGTTGTTAAGTAACGAAGTCCGTTGTAAAGTAACGAAGTCATTGATTGTTTGCTTTGAGGTTAGACTTTTTAAATTTTCGTACTTAAATATAATTTCCAAAATACACAATTTATAAAAAAACAAAAAAAAAAATACCGAGCAAAGCGGTCATCCAGGTACTATAAATAATATAGTTAATTCATATAAATATCATAAAAAAAATTGCTTGTAATGTTAAGTGTCGAAGTGTACCTAATGTAAGCTGATTTTTTTCCCAACACCAAACAATTTAAACTATATAAAAAAAGGAATACATTTATCTACATTTAAAGGAAGTGTCATAATATTCAAATTTATTGATTTTTTCTTATTATTTTTGGAGTTATCGCAGACATGTTGTACTTAATTGTTTAATCATCTAAATAAATACATTAGCCCAAACAGGTTTTTTCTGTTTATAGATAGAAAATTGTTGAAATTTATTTTTTTATTATTAAAAAAAGTGTACATGAAAGTACATGACACTTGAAAAACCTGCTTTTTTGTTTGAGGTATGTAAAATAATCACTTATAGCAAACGGGTTTTTTGCAAAAAAAACTACTTTTTATACTATTTTTTAAAGAGTGTGAAGTGATTTATAACATTTGAACTGAGGTATAAGATCAAGAGCCACGAAGAACGGCTGGATGTATTTGTGAATCGGTCCTCGGGCAGCGTAACAAAATGCCTATGACCAAAATGCACTTACATAATATAATTGTGTATAATTTTATCCTATTAATCCTATTAATATTATAAATGCGAAAGTTTGTATGTATGGATGTATGGATGTTTGTGACTCTTTCACGCAAAAACTACAAAGCCGATTACGATGAAATTTGGTATGTAGGTAGCTGAAGACCCAGAATAACATATAGGCTACTTTTTATCCCGGAGTTCGCGCGGGATTGGGACTTACGCGGGTGAAACCGCGGGGCGCAGCTAGTATTATAAATGCGAAAGTTTGTATGTATGGATGTATGGATGTTTGTTACTCTTTCACACAAAAACTACAAAGCCGATTACGATGAAATTTGGTATGCAGGTAGCTGAAGACCCAGAATAACATATAGACTACATTTTATCCCGGAGTTCCCGCGGGATTGGGACTTACGCGGGTGAAACCGCGGGGCGCAGCTAGTAAAAAATAAAAAAAGCGAACTTGCGCTTTTTGCATGCAATGTTTGGCCAGCTTGACCACGGGACTTTCGAAAGCAAATTAAACAAAGTGAGCTACAGTTTGCTCTGAGATATAAAGTTGCAAGGCTTCGTGAAAGTCTATACGTCCGGTGGTCGGTCAGGTAACTCAAGACTCAAGAAACGCTGGGAAACGAGCGTTAGCCTTGGGAGCGGAACACAGTTAGGTGGTATTGATCCGTTGCGACGACATTTGCAATTATAATTTGCTGCGAGATCGCTCCTGTGAGTCCGCTATTGAAACGATTTTGGCGAAACTTAAATCCTCCTATATAAATGTGTGATGTGTGTATGTTGGTTACTTTTTCACGCTCGAATAGCTTTTTTTATGATATTGGGAGGCAAATAAGCAGACGGATTTCCTGATGGTAAAAAATTCGCGCCACCTAGTGACACCAAAGGTGGTAATGGTGCGCTGCCGACCTGAGGCCAGTATGCTAGTTAGGCATAGTGCAAAAGTAACTTTACCGGTTACCTTACCCTCCGAAAAGGAACACATCAACGGCAAGCATTGGACGCTATGGCGGCAGAAATCACTGCGAAACTCTACCGCCTAGTAGGATGTCACGGTGCTAGTGACGGTAAACCTATGCTCGCCTTGTACGAGCTGCCTGGCAGGAAGGCAGGTAGTCTATTCTGCAATGGAGCCCGGACCAACACGGGAAATATATACCGTTTAAATCCCTTTATTATGTAAATTTGTGCTGTAATGGAATACTCCTGACATAGTTTGCAAATTCAATTTGCACTATCACCTTGCTACAAAGTTTTGTAATACGCATTAGAGCTCACGCGAATCGGTTCCAACTTCACGTCGTATTCCTGAACGTGACTGAGTACAGTGTGGTTATATTGTAAATTACAGAAATCGCCTCTGTGGTCTAGCGGTCAGACATCGGACTTGAGCTCTTAAGGTCACGGGTTCGATATCCGGGTCAGGCAAAAAAAGAAATTGGATTTTTCCAATTTTATAATAAAAAAATGTTGCTCGGGATTGGATATGTGCCCGGTTGCCAATAGGCTTGCCACCTATCAATTAGTTTTATTATTTTTATATTAAAAGTGCAATATCCCTAAAGTGATTCAGGATTTTTATTACTAATGCTCTTCGCATCTTCACTCTAGATTGGATTTAGACTTTGGTCTCTAGCCATCTTATTATTAAACAAGAAGAAAAGTAGTCCAAAGCTCAACCTAGTGTTATAATCTTTATTACAATATGATACAGACTATAATATTAATTATTAACTTAATTTTACTCAAACGTTAGTTCGTGTTTATTAATAAGGCGGTTAGTGTTTTGCCTTACATTTTCCTCTAGTAGACACGAACGTATACACGGGACATTACCAGTTTCCAGTATCACGGGACAGTACAAACAAGTTCAGTGACTCAGTCCGGTAAGAATTTTCCCAAAGTAGAAACAGGAAAATAGTTATATCTTGTGAATACATTAAGATGATTAGCATATAAATTGAATCCGAACGCAACATTGTTAAAAACACTTTCTACGTTTTTATCTTTACTTTCTTTAACACAGAAAATGCATAGAGGATGTCCTTTCAACTATCATCTTCGACATGTAGGTATTAATTACGCGTCACATTGTTGGTCCGCGTTGAACTCTTAAATTATTAAACCGATTTGAATGAAATTTGTGCAACGTGTGCAGTTTGATCCAATTTGAAAGTTACACAATATCACTACATAGTATAAAACAAAGTATTTTCTCTTTCCATTAAGCTTAAATCTTTAAAACTACGCAACGGATTTTGATGCTGTTTTTTTTAAATAGATAAAGTGATTATTGAGGAATGTTTATGTGTATATTTTATACCCGTACGAAGCCGGGGCGGCCCGTTAGTATAAAATAAAAAGTTACATTTTTTAGGCTTATGATGAAACTTAACATTAGCAACACACTGCACACTACCTGTAATATTCTTAGTATATGTTTCATTGTTGTTGATTCATTTGTTCCTTGCATAGTATTTTTAATTACATTTTGTTTTAAAGTGTGTTAATAAATGTTTTTTTTCTTTCTTTACTTACGGCCTGTTCTGACTAAAAAAAGAAGTATCTTCACGCTCATATCCCCGAAGAGGTAGGCAGAGGCACAATAAGGGCACCCACGACTAGCTGAACCAAGTCCCACAATGTGATAGGTCGCAAGCCTATCGCCAACCGGGCACATATCCATTCTCGAGTAACGTTTTTTTTTATTAGAAAATTGAAAAAACTAAATTTTCTTTTTTTTGCCCGAGTCGGGATTTGAACCCGGGACCTCATGCAGTCAATTCCAACACCTGAACCACAAGACCACAGAGGCGACCGGACCAGTTATAACAACTTACGCTTTTTCTTTAATTTTTAAAATACATACGCCGCTTATTCTGAAATTTTGATTTAAAAAAGTTTGGAATTAAAGTTAAATCAATACTCTTTAAATAGTGACCGTAAATGAGGTCAAAGAATCAATAAAATTGCACGAGAGACTGCTTCCACATTTTTTGCGTTCACTGTTAGCTACAATAAAACCGACACAAAATTGAGACTTCAATCAAACGCTGTTTATTGCTCTTGGCGCAACCTAAAAAACGGCACTTTCGAAGCCTTACAGTGGAGGCCGGGGCAGCTCATGAATAAAACGACTTTAACGTTTTTTTTGGAGCTTCGCGGCGATAAAATAGTTCCATTTTACATAATTAATCACAATTGTAATTATTTCTAACTAGCTGCCCCGGCGAACTTCGTTCCACCCGTTCAGTTTGTAAGGGGGAAAATAAGTAATTGTTTTTCCCATTTTCCCTTCGATTTTCCGGTTTTTCTGTTCATAAGAACCTTCTTCTGAAAATAACTAACACAATAAAAAAATAAATAATTAGCCCAATCGGTTCAGTCGTTCGGAAGTTACGCGCTTACCAACACATTTAGCAATTCATTTTTATATTATAGATAAAGCCTACTTAGTCTATCCGCAGTGTCGAATTGTTATAGTCTTCTGTAAAATATTTAATTACATAATTTGCCGGTTTTGGCATAACACGCCTTAGAACAGATTCGTTTTTAAAACCCTATCTTCAAGCCCAATCAAAGTTTGTAAAGTAGATTTCTGGGATACGTTTTTTACCACGAACACTAGGTACTAACAAAATAAATGTTTTGGAAAAACTTTTTTCCTTATGTTATGTCATTGTTAAAAAATACATCTAAGTCTGTTACTAGTCAATGTATCCATAGCACGTGGTTACTCCTAAACGGATTGACTAATTTTGGTAGTCATTTTTTTAATGTGTTGGTTATTGTCAGGAGAAGGAATATGTAAAGACAAAAACCTGGAATATTGCAAGGAAATTAGGAAAAACAATGCTAAATAATACCTTAACTTTTCCCCACATAGAAACTGTTAGTAGTAATTTTAGATCGCCATGTCGGCTAGTAAGATTATAAAAACAAAATGGCGTTCCATTCGATTGTCTCGCTAAAACCGTAACCGAATGAACAACCGATTCGGTTAATTTTGGTTTTATAATATTTATGGAATTCAGGTACAGGTTTAAATAGTTGACAAAAACAGAAAAACCGCGGCGAAAATAGAAAGAAATGTTATAGGTATATATACAACAATGTCAGGCGGAACGAAGGTTCTCGGGACAGCTAGAACAATTGTGGATAGATAGGATTACTATTGTGTTAGTCATCAGTACATCCGTTTAAGAACGTTACCAGTACCTAAATCAATAAGATTAACTCCTAGGTTCTAAATACGATGCTTATAATTGTTTTCTTTTTGTTTGTAGGACCAGGTATAACTTTTAATTTACACCAATTTTGATGTTCTATTATTGTTATTGGATTGTAAACGTCCAAGGAGGTCCCATTTAAAAACATCCCACCCTTAAGGTACTGGTCGCTGTAGTGTTTACAATGGGTACGTTGGACGGTATACTTAATTAAATAAAAAGCATTTACAGCGAGTTTGAGCTTGGACACGAAATATGTTTACAGGCGAAATGCATTTCATGTAATATCAGAAGACAATAGGTTCGGCGTCATTTGCGTTCGTGATAGAACATTCTAAAAATGTTCTGATTTCCTTTTTAGTCGTATTTAGCCGGTCCCAGCTTCGCACGGGTGCAATGGACTAACTTTTGTTATTATACATAATATAAACCTTTCTCTTGAATCAGTCTTTCCATTAAAATAAACAGCTTCAAAATCCGTTCTATAGTTTTAAAGATCTAAGCATACTTAGATAGGGACAGACAGCGAAATCGGACTTTGTTTTATACTATTTATGCTGATCTGTCTGCTTGTTTGTCTTTCCAATTCCGTTTTTTTTTCAAAATTTAAGTGAAGAACCTTGTCATATTGACACTCGACCTTGACTTATTCGCCTGCTTAGTAACCAGGCTAATTTGAACAGGATCTTTTATTTTGGTCGCGGATGACGTCATCGTCAATAAGTACAATACTCGCAACACACACAAACGTGATAAGTGTGAAATTAAATCCGGTCATTGTGATTTGTGACCTAACGATGTACAGCTGTAGCTACCATTTAAATTATGCGCATCGGCTATATTCGTCAAGCTTCGGAAATCCGAATGTATTTTTGAGATATATCTGTATAGAGTTGTTACATAATTAATCATTTCGCTTAAATTTAGATTAGGTCAGCCAATTTAAAAATAAAAGTATGAAGTGTAAAGCCGAAGCGCAAAATTTAAATAGTAGTACTGTAAGTTCTGTATAAATAAGTAAAAATGTAAATAAGATTCAGTTGTTTTGAACGATTATTGCAGCCTTTCTCCTTAAAGACAATATCTTTTTTTTTTTCCAAATTCGTAAACAATAAAAAGATTAGGTCAGGAATTGAATCCGAAACCATAACCGTAACTTAAAAATATGTGGGAATTTATCCCAAATAGGAAAGTGAAAACTGCTAAAAGTCAGTTTTTTTGATGATCCATATGTACTCATATTTTTTTCCATACAGTCAACTCAAATTCCGTAAGAAAAATTCCGGATGTGTGTAGTAGCCCTAGGTATAAATTTGTATACATTCACTGCGTTTAATTTTTTTTTTAAAGGAATTCCGGAACAAGATTGCGAATGTATGTAGCGAGCCTTATTTTTTTTTATCAATTTCGTCGACAGTTATTTCCCTCAGCAAAAAAATCTGCCCGTATAATTTTTTTCGAATTTAATTCTATATTATTGTTCTAAGCTTGGGAAAGTGCTACTAGTATATATTTAAATGTTTCTATGTATTATGTACCTAGTTCGTTGACTAGCACCCATAACAGAAGCATGTAATTTGCTTACTGGATTCAGATTCAATTAGTTGTTGTTATGGGATATTTATTTATTTAATAATATGTACTACCGCCTTTCCCTGCTGCTACTAAAGCAGTGCTCAACGTTGTTATTTTCCGTTTGTGGTGTATATACTTTTAGCCTTATGTTGGAAACCCATCGTTTGTGCCTTCGGGAACTCCAACTTTTTTAATTTATTTCCAGTTTTACAACATCTTAAAGTTTATTTTTCTTTTCCTGCTATTAAACTAAAATATCGTAATGGATAGGGATATCGAACATAATTTGCAAAAGACAAACGAGCCTATTTTGGCCCACGCCCATTGCAAGGGCGCAAGAGTTAGTGCCATTCAAATGCCCTGTACTTGGCTCTAGATTTAGGTTCGGTGATAAATAACGATCTATGCATTACCCACTCAATCGAGAGGGGTCAGGAGGATGGCTAAATAAGGATGTCGCAATAAATCTTCTCGTAAATCCAAGATGGCTTGTGACGCATTTGTAGTAGAAAACTCGTAGATGACATAAAAAAACCGCCTCAAATGTTCTTTTGTTATTCAAATCTTTAGGAGACCTGTGTTTCATATTTGTTAGGTACTCCTTATTTGGTGAAGTGTAGATATTATGTACATACAGGTAGGTACCTGCTACTGAAGAGTTTTCACTTTTTTCCCATGTTTATCCGGTATCATACCTACATACTTTTCAGCTGGCCAAAAGTGCCTCAGTTAGGTACACGATCGCTTAGTAGTAGTAGTAGTAGCAGGTAGGCAGGCCTTGGTTTCTTTAACTTAAATACCTGACATGTTTTTTGGAGAAAACAATAAATAGTAAGCATATGTTTATTTAATAGATACAGGTACAACAAGAATATCATAAATTTAAACCAATTAGGGAAATAGAAATCTAGAAAATAGATTCTCAATTTGCCTAGTAACTCAAGAGGTTTCCGATTACTGTGGTAAAAAAAATAGTATGCTAGGCAAAGAAAAAAGGTAAGTTTTATTACTAGATAATGAAGTTAATCTTATTACCTATGTACCTAGGTAGGTACCTTACTAGGTTTAGATGCAATTTTCTCTTGCAAGTTCAAAAATAAGAAAAAGCCGAAAATATATAATATAAGTCTGAGACTTAAATATTTAATTCATTATCTACCTACTCAGACTAATAAAAACGTGTTTTTATTGGTCTGAATCTACCTAATATATACTGTTTGCGTAGATTATTTTTTTTATTATTTTCATTAACAATATTTTTTTTATTACCGCATGATTATTCTTCCTATTGGTCGCAAACTGGTTCAAAGGTAGACGTAAAGCTGACAAAAGTGTTCGCAGACTAGTTATGGCTGTTTTTAAACATTTCTGATTATTTTTCAAAATTTATTAACGTATCATTACTTACTAGCGACCCGCCCCGGATTCCGAAGTTTTGAAATATACATATAAATCTTCCTCTTCAATCACTTTATCTATTTAAAAAAACCGCATCGAAATCAAATGCGTAGTTTCAAAGATTTAAGCGTACAAAGGGACATAGGGACTGAGGAAGCGACTTTGTTTTATACTATTTATTTTATGTATAATTATCATATATTTTGACGTATCCAAAGTTGGTAACTCCAAAAAGTGGTCGCAAACCGGCGCAACTCGATTCGAACACTAACGAGGAAACAATGTCATAAGAAGATTAAGTAGGTACAATTGTTGAAGTTACATTGCGGCCAACAAAATTTCGGCCATTATGGTTTCTAAGAAATACTATTATCATAATGGCGCCTCGGCATACATATTTCACTAGAATCGCTGACACAGGACATGCCAATGCGAGCATAAAATCTTAATAAACTCTGTAACCGGCAATTTATGAAGACAGGCCCCGCTTATGTGTGGTACATTTCCAACAGATTTTACTATAACGTAGAACGTGTATAGTAAACATTTAATAATATGAAATTATAAAAATACTAGCTGCGCCCCGCGGTTTCACCCGCGTAAGTCCCAATCCCGCGGGAACTCCGGGATAAAAAGCAGCCTATATGTTATTCTGGGTCTTCAGCTACCTACATACCAAATTTCATCGTAATCGGCTTTGTAATTTTTGCGTGACAAACATCCATACATCCATACATACAAACTTTCGCATTTATAATATTAATAGGATAAAATGAAAAATTGCCAAAACAAATATGAACTAGATTCACTAAATAAGGAGTACCTAGTGTGGGTTAGGAGTTAGGACCTTAGTGTAGGTGAATTTAGGGGGCCTAATGCGACGCTTGCCGCGAGACCGTAGTGTAGGATTCAGATAGGCCTAGAATTTAGTTTTGAAAGCATACCTACTAGATATGCGTAAATGTATAGGTACCTAGGTACCTACGTGCCCTGCCTGTGTAATTATGAGATCACGTATGTAAAGAATGTTACGTTTGTTATGCTTTATGTACTTACCTATATCTATTTACACAATTGTAGCGTAATCAGTGTAAGCCGACATAAATAAAGTAAACACATGAAGTCAGTTTGTCATATTATTATCTTTATCTTTAGATAGGTACGAAACTATTGTTGCAAATAATATTGAATGAATGGTATTGTACCTATATACCTACGGCATGGCCGGGCGCGCGGTTTGGCAACGTGGCGCCCGCACGAAGTGGCAACGCGGCGCCAACGTTGAACGTACCATCGAGGTAACGCGGAGCGGCAACGTCGGCCACTGATTCAGCATAATACCTATTATATCACATTCAGGATTTCAGATGCGTTATTTTATCACTGATTAGATTTTATTTTTATACCTGGGGTTTCTATACATCTTCTACCTATTTCTATCACATTTTTTAACTGTACTAACAAGACCACTGGTGTGGCGTGATCCACCGGATCCTAACCTGGACAGGTTGCAGTTAGGCTTGCCAATTTCGTAATACCAATGATACTGATATCAAATACCTACCTACGGGACTATGTAAACCCTTGAAGGGTTCGGCCCCTAAAAGGGACGAATTTTGCCTAGGATACAAAAAATGAAAATTTTTCTTAAAGTAAGTACTTACCTACCTATCCCTATCACGATAAGTAAAAAGTAAAATGTCATGGTTTCATCATTTATCTTAAGTTATCGACATAACTAAAGTCCATCTTTTAAAAATACAGACAAGGCAGTAGGTACCTACCTGTAATAATTATAATAGACTCATAGTGTAGATAATTTACTCTTTATTACCAAAAGTACAATTTGCTTTTCAATAAGTAGGTAGGTAGGTAGATTTTTTTCTTGATGTTTGGTACTCTTTCGTGATTTTAATATAGGTACCTATGTACTTAATTAAATTATTGTTTTCAAGCATAAATAAAATTGTGTATAATACGCATAAAAATATATGAAAAGCGCGATAGGTAGGTGTTTAGCGTCCAGCACATTCAGAGCGGGACAGGTTTTTAAATGTTTTTTACACTTTAAAAATGTTTATGGTTAATAATTAAAATTGTTATCAATATAAAAGAATAAATCAATACTAAAATTTAATATTTACTTGACTACATTGCCCGGGTCGCGCAAAAAAATTAATTTAAATGTTTATTTTCAATTTTCTAATAAAAGTTCCGTTGCCCGGGATTGGATATGTGCCCGGTTTGGGATGGGCTTGCCACCTATTACATAGTGGGACTTAGTGTCTACGGCTAGTCGTGGGTGCCCCGGTTGTGCCTCTGCATTCAGGCGTGAAGATACTTACTTTTTTATATATAATTATGCATGTTAAAATATTTGTACACCACAATGTGGTATACCTAATATGCTGAAATAAATTTGTAACAATTTCAATATACATGTTCCGCAAATAGGTACATATTTTTCATTTAATTTTATGGTCTCAGGAACGGGATATCCTGCACAGTTGGCAACCCTAGTCACAAATGAGTAATGTTACGGTCATTTAATATACTATACCTACACACCCATTATTTATTATTACATTACTATGGCAGTGTTATTATATGTGTGATAGGAGGCCGAAGAGCGACATAGGCTACTTTTATCCTGATATCTAAATGGGTTTCCAGAGGAGAGCTAAATAATGAATGTGCTGGCATATAGGTACGCGGCCTGCGCACAAATAGGTAGTACCTATCTACTTACGTAAACATATTCATGCCTAATTTTATTAAGAGTATAAATGTGAAAGTCCGTCTGTTCACGTTGTCGCTTTCACGGCTGAACCTATTTTGATTAAATTTGTGTGCATGTAGTGAAAGACTATTTCAAAGGTTACTTTTCTTTCCAAAAATCAACACTTGAGACCTAGGTAGACAAAATATTAGGGCATGTAAACTTTTACAATATTTGTACTACGCTGACGAAGTCGCGTTAAACAACTAAATTCATACTAATATTATAAATGTAAAAGTCCGTCTGTCGCTCTATCACGCCTAAATTGCTGAACGAATTTTGATTAAATTTTATATACATATAGCTATAGATCCGAAATCATAGTTTATTTTTTCCAAAAATCGACCACAAGAATATTACAATAGATAGAGACGCTGTCTGTGTCTGTTACGCTTTCACGGTTAAATCGCTGCACCAATTTTAGTACAATTTGTTATGCATATGATTAAAGACCTAGGACACAGGTTAGGTACTTATAAAAATCATCGACCGAAAAAATATAATAATACTAGCTGCTACCCGCGGCTTCGCCCGCGTAGTCTATTTATTTAATATTTAACTCTCTAACTATACCCGTTGAAATTTTAAGATGAAAAACGGCCGACGTCCTTCTTCAAACTTTAATATATTTTTATTTAAATACCACCTAAAAAGTAATACACGATGACGATACATTAATTCAAAGTTTCATGCAAAAATGTGTAATAAAAATATTTATATCATACAAATTTTGCCACCCCTTTTAACCCTTTTAAGGTTTGAATTTCCAAAAAATAATATACATATGTCCTTCTCTTGAACGCAAACTATCTACATACCAAATTTCAGCAAAATCGGTTGGTTTAGGCGTGAAAAGGACAGACAGACAGAAAGACAGAGTTGCTTTCGCATTTATAATGTTAGTGTGTTAAAAACTGCCAAAGTTTCTACACAAATAATTTTTATTTTAAATCAACATTTAAAGTAAAGTAACAAAACAAATTGGAATGAGTATTTATCCGCGAATTTGGCAACGATACTTATAAAGGAATATTCTCTATTACACATCACAAAACGGAACATTTATTAACTACCCAAGATGGCGACTGTGATTTGTCTGTCAAGTGTCAACACATTAGAATTTAACATAGAATTTAACAAAATACTCGACAATCCGAATTTTGCGGATATATGTTGTCGCCTCAAAATCATTATTTTATGTTTTATTATTCAGGTAAGGTTTGAATCGAGTCTACCGTACCCCTTGACGAAATTATTTGACTTGACTACGCTGAACGGATGACGATGTCACGAGTAAACAGCTAGCTTTGTATATTTAAAAAATATACCTAAGTTACGTCGGAAATCGCAGTATTTTCCCGCATAATCTGATCTATACCGTGAAGGTCAAGTAAACTACATTATTATCGTATTGTGGAATAAAAACATTCAGCTCGTGTCGTCTACCCACTGGTTCGTTTGGCGGCTGCGTCAAGGTGACTTCTCGTGTGTGATGTCACTGGTCCATTTTTTACAGAAATTGAGCACGACTTACGCAGACGAAAGATCGAATCTTACGTAACATTAAAATAGTAAGAAAATCACCTCTGATCTAGCAGTCCAGGTGTTGGGGGTGCGGTCCCGGGTTCGATTCCCGGGTCGGGCAACAAAAAGAAAATTTGGATGTGGAAGACATTCTGTGATTTTTCCCCCATGTTGGCAAGGGCTCTTTTATAGAATCGAGCATCTGCCTTCCTGCCAGGCAACTCGTAAAAGGCGAGCATAGACTTACCGTCACTAACACAGTTGCATCTGACTGCGTGGTAGATTTTCGCAGCGACTCGCTCGATTTGGTATCACCGCCTTACCTATTCTTGCCGCCATATCGTCAGTGCTTGTCGTTCACGTGTTCCGGTTCGGAGGATAAGCTAGTCGGTAAACTTACTTTTGATGAGGCCTTACATCATGGTCTCAGGTTACTGTCTTTGGTGTCTCGGCGTGAATTTTTCCCATCAGGAAATTCGTCGGCTTCGGACAAAATCGGGCAAAAAGACACCTGATACGGGGATTATTAGTAAAGGCTTACGTCCGTCCATCAGTGGAAGCTGGTTTTAAGAATGTAAAATTTTAAACAGACTCTACTCTAACTTTGTCATAAATTTTATCGTCTGTATTATAGTGTAGTAAAGACTGTATTTCAAAACACAGAGTACTGAACTATTCTATGTATAAATAATATTCTCCTTTCAATATATCATATCATTTGATCGTTTGGAATTGGTTCTATTCATACTTCTGATAATATTTGAGTACAGAATTCAACAATACTTCACCATTCATCGCACAATTGGGGTACATTTTGCAATTTCGAGTCGTCAATTCGCTTTCCCAACGGCGCATATAAAATATAGAACATCCGGACCCTAGGGAAGGGGAGGGAGGCGCGGGGGGTGCCCCCGGGACCTTGAGCGAGGATAAACGAATCAGCTGTTCGCCCCGTCGACGGTATTTCAACGATAAAAGATGCCTACTGGATTTTTGGAGGTGTCGGTTTTTAGATTGTACGTATTTATAAATTCTTGAAATAGGTACATTGGTGAATTTCTATGGGGTAGGTAAGTATTTATAAACAGAAACATTTTAATTTAAACTGAATTATTCTTGCTGTGTAGCAGCTCATTCGGATTATTATCGCCTTTTCCTTACCTGCCGCGTAACATTAGTGTTCGCAATTGTCGTGTTCCGTGTTAGAGGGTACTACCTCAGGGTAGGGTAGCTGGTAGACATACGCATGTGGCTTAAGATCCCGGCCATTGGATAGCTTCGCACCAGTGACATCTTTGGTATTTATAGGTGACGCTACCATCAAAAGTGATGCCTGCTGGTTATCTGTCTTATAGAAAACCTGTTTCATTTCTCAACATGTAAGTAGTCAGGATTTTAGATTTTACGAAATAGGTAGGTATGTTAATACTGTAGGAAAATTTCCGTTGAAGCTTATTTTTAATCAAATATATTTATGTAATTACATTATCATCTGTGTATATGCCTAAGGTTGATGGTTCAATTTTGTTTTATATAAATGTTTACCATTATAAAAATTTAGTATTGTATTCTAAACCCTGATTCGTTGTTGGGGAATTCCATTGTGTATAAGACTTTTAAATATGTATGCCCACTGGTTTCGTTTTATACAGCATATAACCGTACAATTAAAAAAATAAGACATTCTTATAACCCCAACGCAAGCATATAATTTGCTTACTTTGGAGTTTACATCAATTTGTGTAATTTTCGCAACATTAATTATTATTACCTGTTGAAAACTGCTAGTGTAGATCTGTCTAAATTTTTGTTTTAACTTTGCCTATTTGGATGGCATAATTTTTTATGGTAATAAGTGTGACACATGAGTTATAAATAAGTAATCGAATTCAAATCATTATTTAGATATCGAATCTTAAGCCCCTATGGATGAACTAAGTAAAAAAAAAGTGCAAAAAAAGTTCAGACAAAATAAAGTATTTTGGCTATCATCGTGTATTATAACAGTAAATATTGTCGAAGAAGGTACTTAAGATAAGATAGGTATGTAGTATGCCCCAAAGACCATCACAATGAAAATTAAACTTCTTAAAATAATGGAAAACCAAACACCAAGCAAGCCTTTTGTTGAAACTGGTTTGAAAAAATGAAGACGAAAATTACCAAAATTGTAATTGTAGGTTTCGATTTGACCAATTCAAATGTATTTTAGTCTGCCAGTGTATGTCTGGAAAATATTAGATAGGATTAATATTGATGTGGAGTCTGACACTTGAATCAAACTATGCTAGTATTAGTAAACATGTATTTATTTTATTATACATTCTACAGCCTGAAGTGGTCTAAAATCCGGTTCTGAGTCGCACTGCACCAAGCTGTTAATAGAATGAAACATATTTTATAATAAATTAAGCACATTAGAAACTATATTAAAAGTGGGTTGCCAGGTATAAACAGATATGTCGTTGTCCAATTTCTTTCATATGATTGGATAATAGAAAAAGAAATCAACATAAGGGCTGTTTTATTGCGAACACATTGGTATAATGTTGTCTGCAAAAATATCGGATAAGTACATAAAAAAAAAATATCTTGTCCACTATATTTTAGGCAACCCATTACTGGTTTGATTTTTATTAATTATACTTAGTACTATATGTACTATAAAATATGTTTCAATCTATTGTTAGGTTCGGATCTTCTACTGTAGGCTATAAGACATAGTATAAAAATAAATTCAGGTTTTTCTTCTTTGCTAGTGTGTTGCTAACCTCGCGGTTTTTCAACGCGGTTAACCGGACCTTTGGAATAGATAAAACACGCAGTTAAAACTTATAGGTATATACGTGGTCTATAATATAAATTAACCTCTTTTTGTTTTTTTCATTATCGAGAACTGACAGCAATAGCCGGACTTGAAAAAAAGCTCTTTTTTGTAATATGAGATACATAACCAACGTAGTACAATTTTGAAGGTATTTATAGGTGTATTTATATAGCTGTATAAAATCAATTAACGATTTTTAAAATCGATAGTAATAATACCGCAACAGAACCTTACTTCAGATGAAAGCAAGCAGTTGCTAAAGGCAAAGACGAAGAGACAATATATCTTTGCTAAAAATAAATTTCTTCCCGTCTTGGGACAAGGATTAAATTCCAGGGATAGCTTAATTAATAGCAATCCTAGGGATAGTTTAATAGTTTATTGAAGCTTGCCAAAAGCAGGTTGCAAATTACTGATTATGATCTTTTTCGTTTTAATCTCATCCTTTCATTAATTAATTTTTATATTCCTAATAAAATAACATTAGGCTTTGAGGTTTTTCGATTCATTGCATTAGTAGTAGACGAAGACAGAAAGGTTATAGTCTTAGTTATTTGTTTTGACCAGAATCTTAATAAAAAACCTTTTAGTGTCGACCATATAGAAGTGGTTAAAGCGTGCTACTCTATAGATACTTTACACATTTTCCCCCTTATTAGAGTAGACCATCTGCCTCTGTCTGACAGCTTGTAAGAAGGAAGCATAAGTTAAATGGGCCAACATGGCCATTGGTGGTAGATTGCTGAGCAGCAAGTTGCCTGGGTGGAAATCCACCGCGTTGCCTATTCTTGTCTCCTTAATGACTTTGTGTCCTAGTCTGTGGCTATAGGTTAAGGTTATCTCTATCAGGTAGGTCGTGTGCTTGTTAGATGTCTTGGCACATAATGAAAGTCATCCGTCTACATTCTGTCTAGACAAATGTGAAATATCTATGTGATAATAATTGAAAAATATCCGAATCTACATCGACCTACACAGAGCGCATATAATGAAATACATATTATATTTAGTATATATCAGAAATCACTAAAAATGGGATGCCCAAAAAAACCTGGACAGAATATTTTTAAAAAATATAGTTGTTGGCAATAAAATAGCATCGACATATCAGTTTATACGTGGCAACCCAGGTAAATTACAGGCAACGAAATTTCTGCGCCTTCTATAAGTCTTAGACTTTAGGTCAGGATGTTTTTTTTTTTATTAACCTAGCAACATTTAATTAAAAAATGTTCCTTCCAGAAATGTTGGCAACCCATTTAAAATAATATGATTTCTAATATATATTAAATTTACTATAAAATATGTTTCATTTTTATTAACTTGGTGTAGATCGACTTAGGTTCAGATCTTAGACTTAAATAATTATATGACGGAAATGTAATCTGGCACAGAGAAAATATATTATGTAATTCATTAAAACCTTGCTTCGTTGCGACATGGCGCGACCTCCGACCCAGCCCTCCGGAAGGCACTTAATTACGGGCGGGACAGAAATATGAGTGCCGGCCACCCGGGGAACTCTATCCCAGATATGATAGTAATGTGTTGTCCAAACGTGGGTGTTATGTATAATGAATTCAGGCAAAATTGAAGGGTGGCATCAGGCCTTATTTCTGAGAGTAGTGCCAGCGTATGTACATTTTTCATTAATACCATTAAGTATTAATATGAAGATTTGAGAAAATGTTTTATATTTTCCCCGTGTTGGTCCAGGCTCCTTTGCAGAATAGATCATCTGCCTTTCTATCAGGCAGCTCGTAAAATACGAGCATAGGCTTACCGTCACTTACCCCGTGATATCTGACTAGGTGGTAGAGTGCCACCGCCTTACCTATTCAGCAAACATATTTTTTATGATATTGGAAGGAGAACAAGCAGACGGATTTCCTGATGGTAAGAAGTTAGCGCCGCCTAGAGACACCAAAGGCAGTAATGGTGCGTTGCCAACCTAAGGCCGGGATGTTAGACCTCGAGCAAAAATAAATATAACGGCTACCTTATCCTCTGAACCGGAACACGTCAATGGCAAGTGCTAACGTTATAGTGGCAGGAATAGATAAGGCGGTGGTACCAATCCGGGCGAGTAGCTCAAACTCTACCATAAACAATGAATAGTCAAACTAGGTATGTGGTATTTTTATACAAAACTTTTAGACATTAGAATTCCATGCTATTTTTATTTCTACACAACAATGATAAATTATCTTACCATGACACATAGCGATATCAGCGGACCAAACAAAAACGGATGGATCATTATCTTCAAGGCTAGAAATAGTTTTTATACACTAAATAAAGATAATTATAGTATAGAGTAGGCAATGTCTAGTGCCACGTAGACATAATAGGGCTACAAATGCGTGCGGCAGATAATACCCCGGCTATTTCTCTTTGATGTTGAATAAATGCCGTCTTTTGAGCGCGCGTCCAAAGTAGGCATTAGTTTTAACTGAATGAACGCTAAATTGACTCTTATTCTGAGCAGCAAGAGAACTTCTTTCTTTAAATGCATTTACGCTTTGTTTGCACTGTGAAAACGTTGGGGTGGGCAACTGGCAGATTATAGAACAAAATGAAGGACTGCTTAGTGGAAGAAAATTAAATGCAAAACAAAGCCAAATAAACATCACTGGTATGAGGTTGACAAATAAGACAGCAGAAATGTCCAAAATGTACAAAAGATTTTCTTTGTGGTAATTTCAAAGTAAGCTTATATTCATTTGTTGCTTTTGCTTCATCAGTTAGGTAGGTACTTACAAATTCACCATGTAATTCCTTGTTTTTCCTGTTTCCTTTTATCTTATGTCCTGTTTTTAAATCTATGTAATATAATGTTGTCACTTGACCATACTCGTATCTTTCATGTCAATGTCTACATTCAAGCAGTTTACTGTAGCTTCCAAGAAATGCAACAAAAGCAGTAGATGGGATATTTTTTTTTGTATTGGATGGTTAAAATCAGCCGGATTTCGTAGCGACTAAATATCTTACCACAATTTCATTTCTGCAAAAAAATGCTTTTTTTCTGATTACAACTGCATTTTTCAGGAACGTGTGGTTACAGTCATATTAAAATATTTTGCGTGCTTTGAGCAATTAATCGTATGAATTGAGCACATTTACTTTATTTAATAATGCATCTCATTCTCAATTTTTTATATTTATTACATTTGTTTTATTTACCGAAAAAAAACTTTTCTATACATTTTTTTTTCTATAAGCATGAAATGGGGTAGGTCGAATTTAATTTCAAATTCGACTGAATTGCTTTCATTTATTATTTGATAAGTGTCTTCTCCTTTTTAACACACCTCGTTTTTATAAGTTTGACGTGTTTGTGTGTCATTTAATTTGATTTTCAATGTAGATAGATTTTGAAATTTTGTGTTATTAGCATTAGAATGTGTATATTTTGTCTTAATATTATTCACGTAAGAGCACAAAATATAGACAGGTACTCGTATATACCTTACTTTTGCACTCTATATTCTCTGCTTACCACGCAAAGAAGACTGCGTGAAGATAAGTATGTGTGTCTGTTTTGCATGAAAAGTTGACGTGAGCGCAGGTATCTCAAGCGGATTTTATTCGCGCTTACAGTGGTCTAGATTGGTCCAGAATGTCGTGTCCGTGAGCGTTTTTCAAGCGCACTTTATACCTATCTAGATTGTCTTCTGTACCTATCATTATCTCTATGTTTTGCCATTTGTAATGTATACCACAGACAGACTTATCGTATTTTTTACTTTACTTCTTTTACTATTCACCTACTCGTCATTCATCTAAGTCTGAACAAAGTATTGTTGAACAGCATCCTGTGTCATTGATCGCCAATAAGCTTTCTTTGACAATTAAAGTCTGATATAGTTTAACTTAACTACCTTCGTGATAGTCTTGATATGATGGTACGTTTGCTTTGTGTGATTGAATGAACCTTCTTGTTTTCTATACTGACAGTTGATAGATTGTTTTTTCATCTTCAATCGATGTAAAAAGTTTTACCTACCCAATTGTACGATGAAGCTATTGTACGAGATATAGTCGCTTGGATCAACCTACTTCCTATCTCGATATAAGCTATTTTAGCTATTTCTTCTGGTTTTATGAGGGATTGTGTAGTGTGTGAGAACTTCTGAAAGTTCTAAAATAATACTTAAAAAAATGACGATTGTTCGTTTCGGTTGTAGGTCCACAATCATTTGTTGGTTTCTATTTGTACAAAACGAAATTTCTCCACTAAAAGCCAAAGATTTTTGAACCTTAAAATAATTGTATTCTTGATTTTAAAAAGTGTTTTTATAAAATATATAAGTATGGTTCGTTATTAAAATTTATAATAAAATATTTTTTAATCAGGATTTCAATTTTATATATTATAAAAGTAACAAAATATTTCATCACGTAAACTGATATACAAATTATTAAATCGTCTACATAAATTCTTCATTACGAATTTAGGTTGAAAATTTTAGTAAAAGAAGTTTAAATTTTAGTGGTAAATTTAAATTCAAATAAAAATAAATATCTTTACAGGTATTCAACACTACTACAAGTGAAAAAAAGAACAAATGACTTTACTGTAAGTTTTGCATAAAATTTTAAATTAATTGTTTGGGTTTGTACTCAATGAAATTTCGAATTTAACACTTAATAATATACTTATCGATTGTAACAGAACAGATGTTGATTATTTCGTTTCACATTATATGACACTGTTCCTCATTTCCTTGTTCATCCCACCTTTTGGAAGCGTCCGCTTTGTACAACGTCTGCAGCGTGACTGCCGCGAGCTCCATTCAACAAGATGAGTGGATGTGGGCGGGGCGTGCGGGACGCGGCGTCATTGGCCGAACGGTTGCCGCGCAGCGATGGCCGCCGCTTCACTCGGCCAATAAGCGGCGCGCGGACCGAACGCGCGTTCGTCCGGCCACCGGTGCGACGTTGCCAACTTTACACAAAAAAATACCAGATTCGACCTTCTTAGGACCCCTGTTTTTTTTTGTTTGGCCGTGTTATCATTCGGAAACGTGTATCCGTGCCCTTATCCGTGTGATGGTGTGCTCTAGGTGGATTTGGTGTTTAGTGCTCTAGTGTATTATGGTGTGGTCGGCGCCGTCAGGGGAGGTCTTGATAGACATAGTATCCAGGTACCTATTTAAATCTGTTTGCTTCATGTGTTAGTGTCGTGTGACGTGGCTTATTCCTCGTGGTCTCATACCTGATGAGTTACTAGGTATAATGTCAAATCACGTTTGTTAGCAAAAGAAGTTATGGTTATGACCACGTCGATATCACACTCGAAAAGGTGAAACTTATGAAACCAGCTATTACCTACCTGCTTGGTTAAGGTTATGGATAACCACGTGAATATTTAGTTTAGCCGTTATGGCTTATGATTCATGGAAACATCCTGACAATCCCTTGATTCCTATAATTGTTTTTAGGAACTTGGAACACATGCTCTACTATTCTATAGTTACATATATACCAACCTAGTACCTACATCCCTTTTTTCTTGTCATAATAGATTTCCTAATTACCTCGTTACACCAAAGCCATAGTAGAGAGCAAAAGTAGATTCGGCTTAGGCGTAGTCCCAAGCGCTATTCCCGATCTGGCATTAGGTATGGTTTCATAGGCTATTGACATCATGATAGATATACCTACCTAACAAGTAAACTTGCCCAGTGTGAGTAAACTAGTTACACTTCTACCCACTCATATAGAGACTTATATTGTATGAAGTTTTGTCTAGAACTACCTATATTATACTATACCTATACATATACTACCTATACTATAAATAGTTTGGCAAACAGTTAGAATCTCACTGCTAGGTACTTTAAACAAACATCTACTTATCTGATTGAGTCGGTAAATAGTACTCAGTACCTCGTAATGTAGGTACCTATCTACCTCCTAAGGCAGAGGAATTTACTCGGATTTTAGACAGTAATGGGGGCGGAACCCTTACCACCTATAAACCGCTACGGTACCTATATTTAAAAAAAACAGCTCAATCAAAGGTGTATTCTATCTCCGGTGCTTTTCAATATGTTCATCATGAGATGAGCCTCATGATGAACATAGTAAGGACTGGGAGGGTAGGTATAATATCAATTTGCTAATTAGCATTACACTGACTATAATACCTACCCAGTTTTCGTCCAACAAGAGAGAGATGGCCATGTTGTTGGAATGACTGGTGAAAGTTAGCAGTGGCCTGGGGCTAATTACCTATAAGTAGATCCAAAAAGTTACTGGTGGCCGACAGCAGCAAGTCTTATCACCTTGGCACGCTTAAATTAAATGTTGTGGATTACTTGATTTTATTTACTTGGGCTCTGTTATAACAAACAATGCCCAGGACTTAGACGGCCAATTGATATGGTAGAGAGTGGTGTCTGCCAATTACTAAAGGTCTACGTTGACAAGGATATACCAAAGGGAACCATTACCATCTTTGGTCTATAGTCGTCATCACATCCGTGTTATTGTTTGACTCGCTACCTAACCTAGGTAGGTATGTCATTTAAATGTTTAATTTCACTCCAATTTCTATAGGAGGATCCGTCCAAATTTAATAAGGGAAGAGTAGAGACAATATCAGATTAGATTGATACGAAATGGTATTTAAAATACAGAATAAGTGTAGAAAACCAAAGTACCTACCGAAACTGTAGAAATTTTAATGCTGACTGTACATGTATAAAACTTGAAAGCGCCCCAAGTTGTCTGAATATGTTTTTATGAAAGTTGCCAAGCTGATGTCATCTTAAAGCTTCTGCTAGCTCTTAAAATTTAGTGGATTGCGTTTGTGGCTCCACTGATATTGTTAGTTACACGTTCGTATATTATCTGCTAGTGATTTGGCCTGCTAGCTGAGAATTTTATCCAGATGCCATCAGCTCTGGTGAAGTTCTATGCAGTTTGGGCTGGATTAATGTTGAACGACACAATTCCGATATTGTTTTATAATCCAAGAAGTAGGAGAGGTGTTGAAACATTAGTGGCTATAAATAAACTCAGGGTCAAATTTTAGATAAGGGTCAAAACACACGAAAATTCTTATCCTGGTTAAAGTTTTGCCGAAATTTAATACAAAGAGATGACTGCGTACCTAGTAACAAAATCTACATAATGTTTTCTTCGTCACGCACGATGATGATTAAATATTTGTCGATGTTATAATAAACCTGATAATATCTTGTCACCACCCGAAATTAATGCCAGCAATGTATATAAGATAAGGCTACATTTGACAAGGCCACGAGGCAGACGGATATCGGCCGCATTGATGTAACTTTGACCCTCGACGTTTGAAGAATTCGTGAAATATATTGAGATTTGTGTAGATTTGTCTGAAGTAAAAACTCTGGCTTTTTGCCTGTTCGCAAAATTACGTACGTAGCTAATCTAAATAAAATTATTTAATTTGCAAATTTTCCGCTAAAAAATGTGTATACGTATTATGGAGTAACAAAACAG
>NJDD01001949.1:12806-23510 GCA_002245505.1 Calephelis nemesis | reverse complement strand
CAGGGCCACTACGTGTGGTGTGGTGTGGCATAAAGTAAATCCTTTTAGCCCTTACGGAGCCATGACGCGGTTACGGCTCCCCAGAGACTACTGCGATCGCTGTCTTCCAAAGTGCTGCCAGTTGGTTGGAATAAAGTTTTCGCCAACATAATGTAAAATTTTCCCAACTTTCGTGAAGTTTATTGTAAAGTAGCTTTTTTTCGCGACTGTTTTTGTCAAGTTTTCCAAGTTTGAAAGGCTCTGATACAGACAATTTGGGATAAGCAGTTTCTCTCCATATGTTAATGTTGCCAGTTGGTTGAAATATTTTTCTTAACCACCAATTACTTATACTGTTCTCCTTAAGATGCACATATAAAAAGTGAAGATGCTAGTGGTGCGTTCATCAGCCTATTGTTGGAATGTTCTGTTTAAAAACATTAAAAGTGCTTAATTTTTTAATATGCAAGAGGAAGGTTTACAGGTATAATAACGTAGAAGTTTGTCCATCCGTGTGAAGTTGGGACGGGCTGCTAGTTGCTACTAGCGTACTATTTTGGGTAAAGACCTGCTTTCGGTTGATTAGTTATTTACGGCCCCATGACTGCGGCAATTGATCCGAAAGTTGCAAACTAAATAAGGCAATGATGGAAGGTTTCGAAATAGTCAATTTCACAAAATTTTAACGTTGTTAAAATTGTCATGACAGTTAGAACTTTGTTTTGTTAGTCTTTTTTTATGACACTGGAAAGCAAACAAGCAGACGAATTTCCTGATGGTAAGAAATTCCCGCCGCCTAGAGACACCAAAGGTGGTACTGGTGCGTTGCCAACCAGAGGCCGGGATGTTAGGCCTCGAGCAAAAGTAAGTTTACCGGCTACCTTACCCTCCGAACCGGAACACGTCATGACGTTATGGCGGCAGGAATAGGTTAGGCGGTGGTACCAATCCGGGCAAGTCGCTGCCAAACTCTACCACCTAGTCAGATGTCACGGTGCTAGTGACGGCATGCCTACGCTCGCCTTTTACGAGCTGCCTGGCACAGGAAGGCAGATGGTCTATTCTACAACGGAGCCCAGACCAACACGGGACAGAGTCATTTATTTGGTAGTCTATGTATTCGTTAGTACTTAGTCATGGTCAAAACTTTATTTTGTTAGTGTATGATTTCTCTATATAGAAGGGCTACCGAACACAATATTCTCTGATGGAAAAAATACGTGTTTGTTATGTTATTGGTGCGTTGCCAACTCGAATCATTCCTTGCAACTCTATGTGGAAATACGTTTGCAGATTACTCTACCTTCAAACCGATTACTATAATGGTGAGCATTGACTACGAATGTGGATATATCCTGTGTTGGTCTATGTCTCCTGGGTAGAACCTACCCATCTACCTTCCTGTTTGGCAGCTCGTAAAGGCGATCATACGTTAAATGGGTTGTTACCACTAAGACCATTAGGTGGTAGGGTGTCCATCATCATCTGCATTATCCGTTTGTCGTGCTCGACATTGTCATGTTTCGTGCTGTAGGGTAGAGTAGACTTTAGACTTGCACACGTGCCTTAAGATTATAGTCTTAAAATTGCACCAGTATCAGCTGTGTTGACTTAACGGTGGTCTCTAGCTATCACTAGTGGAGTAGTCCAGTAACCACCAGCAGCCTATGTGATCGTCAGTTTAAGACTTCTAACGACGGTAAAATCCCATCCGCCAAGCGCCATTGTTGATGGTTGGAGATGTTGTTCAACCAAATGCCAAAGCGGTGATCTTTTACTGCTGCGTGTACTTAGACGCGGGAAATGTCTAGTTATGGATATTGTCAGGATCGTGAGGTCTGGCGCTCGATACTCTCTGCCTACCCCTTAAGGGACTTGGCGTGAAGATGTGTATGTATGGATATTTTTCATTTGAATTCAGATCTAGAACGGTATTAGGGAGATTGTTGTGAATTAACATCCTGCGAACGGAAGGAGCGATTTAAAATTCAATGATTCTGTAGTTGGGCGCAGTTTTTTGGGTCGCTAACGGTACGGGGCCAGATGCATGCGAAATAACGTTCATTTGCAACGCTTTAACCAAATGTCGAACTTTCGAGAGGTATTCGGTTTTTGCAATTCATTTGTCAGGATTTAAGTTATACCGTCCTAGCGTCACTGGTCGACAAAATCTATACATATATTAATACGTGATGCCAAGACTTTTTACCCCTTTTTACGATAATTGGACCCCTTTTTACGAAAACTGCGAGGACGCAGGAGCATAAAGTTTGGCACAGTTGTAGTTTATGTGTAGGAGAAGTGCAGAACGCTAATATTTTTCAATAATAATGCTTGTAAAGTACATTAAATCAATAAATAAAACATTACCCACTCTAACATGCATTTGACACACACAAACAAATATATTGATGGCAAAGATAAAAGATTAAAGATGGAGCACTAAAAAGTTTGGAAACAAAGTAGTTGGTCTTGAGAAATAAAGATGGCTTTCTTATCAACAAGATATTAAAATTTATTATGGTCGAATTTCGACCGATGAGCGATCACTAGTATAAGAAAATATCCAAAGGTGTGAATAGTTAATAATGTATTATGTATGTAATATACCTTTTCATGTTAGATCTTAGAGTTGTGTTTCTAAATGAGACGTATGAAAGCTGAAGCAACCTCCGCTGTGACCTGTTTGCCCGGGTACGGGTGCGTCTCCCCGCAGCCCAGTTTCAGCAGAGGTCAGGCGAGTCATCCCTGACTCACGCAGTCTTGATCCGACGATAAACCTTTCGTGTAACACACGATACGGAGAAAATAAACTCGTTGATAACGTTTAACCGACTTTGATTTGGTGTATGCTACTCGGTATTACCTACTACATAGCCTTATCTGTTTCTTTATTCGCCAGTTTAGAGGTTAAAGTAGGCAGTATAGTTAGTCGCACAAATCTAGTATGCTCAACTTCAAAACTTTAGATTCAGAACACACTATGACCGTCAATGGTGCTTGTGCATTAAATGTGTATTTCCGATTTGGCGTATGCTACTATTATATTATTACCTTAACTATTTCTTTATTTGCCAGTTTAAAGGTTAAAGTAGCTAAAGTTAGTCGCACCAATCTAGTCTATCTAATATATTTGATATTTTCCATCGTCGGCACTTGGTAAAACTTCCAAATATTCATATTTTTAAAGAAACAAACACTTGTACTGTTTTACTTATCACTTATCATCTAATGATGATGATGATGATGGATGATGCTGTATAAGCGAAACCGGTAGGCTAATAATCACAAAGTAATAAATTATAAGTGATAAGTAAAACAGTACAAGTGTTTCTTTCTTTAAAAATATGACTAGTCTATCTAACTACAAAGCTTTAGATTCAGAACGCACTATTTCCGCATTTGGTGCTTGTGTGTTTTGATAACGGTTTACCGACTTGGCCTTAACGTATGCTACTATGTATTACCACCTTAACTGTTGCTTTATTCGCCAGTTTAGAGGTTAAAGTTGCTTAATTTAGTATTCGCCAGTTTAGAGGTTAAAGTTGCTTAATTTAGTATTCGCCAGTTTAGAGGTTAAAGTTGCTTAATTTAGTCGCACCAATTTTGTCTACTTAACTTCAAAGCTGTAGATTCAGAACGCACTGTTATAGTCTGTGGTGTTTGTGCATTAGATGTGTATTTCTTACACACCAAATGGGAAGACTACAATGACGAGCATTCAAGTTTTGAGGTAGAAATAGTTGAGGTAGTAATTTTTGTCAATCTAAGGCAAGTGTCGCTAATGTCAACCACATCATAGTCACGATTTTATTGATTACCGAAATATTTTTAAAGTATATCTATGGTCTCCTTATTCGACCTGCCATTCTTGCAGATGAACCTGTCATTTGCAGTGTGCAGAACATACTTCCTCAATGTCCAGAGGTGGGCGTAAATGTCTGCGACACAGTTTTTAACTATAGCAGTCGTTTACGTGCAATTTGTATTTGTAAACTAATGTTTTATATGTTCAATAATGCCATAATAAAAGAATCGTAATCCGTCAGCTAAACCATTCGTAGTTTGTTCAAAAGTAACGGAGCGTTACCAATATTTTCAAAAAATGTTTAGAATCAAATCAATAGTCGGAAACGAGCAACCGTTGTTAGTAATCTTACTAATGCCCGGTTCCCATAATCAACGAATCGTACTCCGTCAGCTAAACCATTCGTAGTTTGTTCAAAAGTAAAGGAGCGTTACTAATATTTTCAAAAAATGTTTAGAATCAAATAAATAGTCGGAAACGAGCAACCGTTGTTAGTAATATTACTAATGCCCGGTTCCCATAATCAACGATTCGTACTCCGTCAGCTAAACCATTCGTAATTTGTTCAAAAGTAACGGAGCGTTACCAATATTTTCAAAAAATGTTTAGAATCAATAGTCGGAAACGAGCAACCGTTGTTAGTAATCTTACTAAGCGTACAAAATACTACCATCCGTAATCAAAACGACTCGTTTTTTGAATATAGGAACCGGGAATAAATCTTTGAAATCTTTGAATTCTTGAAGACTTGTATCTTGAATAAACACAATGTTCAATCTTAATCTGTCGAAAACAAAATGAAACAAACTTCTCAAAAACTTTAGTTTATTACCCTATCTGTTGTGATTTACAGTAGTACTATTTAAATTATGCGCTTCGGTTATATTCGTCAAGCTTCGAAATCCGAATGTGTTTTAAAGATATATCTATATAGAGATGTTATTACACATAATTAATAATTTCGGTTAAATTAAGATTAGGTCAGCCAAGTTAAAAATATAAGTGTAAAGTGTAAAAAGAGTAAAAAGTGTTAAAGCCGAAGCGCATAATTTAAAAATTAGTACTGTACCAACATTTTCAAACCTTCCTAGTCAGTAAGTTTCTGGAAAGAAATAACGCTCTTTTCTCATCTTTTGCTTTTGTGATAAATATTATACTACGGGATAAGTAATAGTATTTACTCATAGTCTTAAATATTTCTGCGTGTTTTATTCTTAAAAGATTTAATGTTTTACACGACTGAAAATTGTAAGTACATTTTTTTAGAGTATTAATCGTTGTTTAACATTTAATTATATTCATTATTAAATTTGCAATGGTCGTGAATATTAAATAGTTTTTTTTTTAATAGAACGCAAAAAAACTGCGCTTTATACGAGTATTTTGTGATTTTTTCTAAGTGTTATACGTATACTTAGTATATAGTATTTACAATACAATAATCATTATTATGTGCATAAATATTATCTACATAGATAATTATAATCTTTACTGTCACTTCCACCAACATTTCAGTGAATATTCACGTACCTTTCTTTTCATATTACTATAGAATAAGTTAAAAAATATACCTTCCTATTTTTTAATACATGGATGAAACATTTTAATTTAAACTAGCATCCCGTCCCTCTGCTTTGCACGGATGGCCAAACTTCTGTGTTAATTTACATGTAAACTTTCCTTTTAATAACCAGTTCAAAATCAATTGCGTAGTTTTAAAGATCTGGGCAAACATAGGGATAGACAGCGAAAAGCGTAATATAAAGTGATTCGAAATAAACCTTTTATACAATGTTCTTTTCATTGGATGAAAAATTGGCAAAACAAGTATACAATGCCAATGTAGATAGATGGAAGCACCCAGAGGGACGTAGTTTATCATTCCACGACCAAATCTCTCGGGTATTATCCGAGACTAGTCTGCTATCAATTGTCAAAAGTCTCTGAAACAAGGGTTGAAAGAGTAATGAAGAAGAAAGCTAGGCTTGACTGCATGAATTGTGATAAGTACCTAACCTTTGATATAATCTGCCTGTACAAGTGACTTTTCTTGAAGGAAAAAGGATTTTAGATTATATAAAATAAGATTAAAAAAATGTACCATTTAAAATGACAAATAAAATGTGTCAAATTAAGTGAAATAGCAACAAAGTTGACAGTTACTGAGAAACGTCAATGAATGTGAATGTCAATGTTATCTTCAGGGAGTCAGATTACAGAGCTCACCTTTTGTTTGTGCCACCATGGTAGATGGCACAGATCAGTGCTCAAGTCACGAATGTCATTCGTGCTGAAGCGTGAGTGGCAGGATGAGTACTCAGGATGTCGGCTGTCTTCTCGTTGCATTGTTAAACGACACTTCGACGAACTTCAAAGGAAATTTTAATCATATAACACATTGTCACTAGTGAGAAAACCTATTATTCTCAAGGAGATTTTTGTGAAATCAAATTGGTAGGTAGTTTTAAGATAGCGCAATGTAACAAACGAAAAAACTGTGGCAGCATGGCCAAAAGGTCTTAGCCGGTCCTAAAAGGGACAAGCTAACTAAAAAAAACCAGGAGTTTTGGCGCCATCGTGAATGAAGATAGTCGTATTTTTTCATAATTATTGAATTTCGTGTTTATATTGAGTGAAATTAGTTAATTTAGGTGATAATTAGTTTTGTTTAGTGAACGTGCACAATTAATGAAATAATCATAAAGAAATTAGTGTATCGTGAATTTCCTCGCTGCCGCCAAATCTCCCAAAGTGTGCTTGTGTAAAGTTATCACCGCTTTACTCAAGAGCCTGACGTGACACCCGAAGACATGTGACTAATGACGAAATAATTAATACGGAAGACGTGGCAGCATGGCCTAAAGGTCTTAGCCGGCCCCAGAAAGGGGCAAAATAACTTTAAAAAAAAAACGGTTTCAAATAAGATAAAAAAGGCTAAACGTTATAACTTCACAAAAAAAACCGTGCAGATTTTCATGTTGTTCGTAACTATACAAAAGAAGTAAGTTTTAGATGAGGATACTATTGTATAATGTTACTTTTGTTTTACGCAAAATGAATGCATTTCGAAATTTGATTATAAAAGATAAGTAACGCATTGACTAATGGCTAATGTTCACAACCTATGTACTGATAATTATTCATTCTAGAGTTTTGTTTGCTAAGATATTTTTGTTAATTATCAAGAAACATCAGCGGTTATCTAGCTATTGATCTAAAATAGCACAGTCTCTTAGATAGTTTATTAATATTGGCCGCAAATGGAATTGGATTGGATATGTGGCCAGTTGGCGATAGGTTTGCCTTCTATCACGTGGTGGGACTTAGTGTCATTGGCTAGTCGTGGGTGCCCTGGTTGTACCTCTGCCTACCTTTTCGGGAATACGAATGTGAAGACATTATTTGACCAAAAGGAAGTTTGCCCACGTCAAGTTGTTGCAAGTGTTATATAATAAAAAAAATATTAGAATTGTCTGTGTGTCAAGCCAATATTTACCTGTTTTTATTTTAATAAATCTTTTCAGTGTATTGAAATGATTTATTTAAAGCGAACTGGTCATATTGCGTTTATTGTTTGCATAAGCTCTGGATTATTGAATATCCGTTTGAAACAAGATTGGTAAAATATTTTTGTCATTACTTAAATGTTTCATTTGTGCATTATTATTAATCTTCACTTCATCACTAGATATTATAAAATAAAGTCGCTTTTCGCTGTCTGTCCCTATGTATGTTTTGATCTTTAAAACTACGCAATGGATTTTCATGCGGTTTCTTTAATAGATTAAGTGTATAAAAAGGAAGGTTTATATGTATATTTCATAACCGTGCATGCGAAGTCAGAGCTTTGCTAAATCCTCTACTTTCCGTAAGCAAAAAACGAATTAGGTTAAGCTACTCTAATAATTACCACCCACCCACGACGACCCAGGACGGCCACCCACGAGATGGACAGACGACCTTATGAGGGTCGCGGGGTCTCGCTGGATGCAGGCCGCTTCCATCCGGTCGACGTGGAAGTCAACGGGGGAGGCCTATGTTCAGCAGTGGACGTCCTATGGCTGAAATGATGATGATGATAATGATGAATAATTACCACATTATTAACATCATTTCGGTGAGATGCTTCACCTTAAACATGACATTGTTGAGCTATCCATTTAAAATACTTTAGATTGACCTGTTTTGGTCAAAATGTAAATTAGTTTGGTCGTACCTTTCTTTTCTGAGTAATCTACTCCCACATACTTATTCGGTTTCTCCGCTTTCTTTCCTCTGAAATGAAAAGTGCTAATAACGACGTGAAACTGCACATATTAGGAGATGGTCTGTTGTGTGTTTGTTGGTTCATGAATCAGAATCAGAATAATCTTTATTTTCTTGAACCATACAAGTGGTGTTTGTGCGCGTCGACATTTTTATAAACTACCACCGGATCGAAATCAATCACCCATTGAGAAGATCCGGCGAAAGAAACTCAGTGGGCTTGTCATTTTTCAATAATAATAATTACAATGTAAACTTGATTAAAAATACAAATTACAATATGATTTTACTTAAATAAAAGGTACAACAAATTACATTACAAATTAGCGTGTGAGATTGAAACCTCTATCCCCATGGTTGTATCCATAGGCGTAGGTAGAAGATTTTCCCCATCTCGGTCCAAGTCCTCCGTGTAGAAATACTAACTGCCTCTCTGCCTTGCAGCTCGTAACAGATAAGTAAAGTTTTTTTTGTGATGGGTAAGCGAACTCGCACATGGGTCCCCTGATGCGAAGAGACAATCGTGGCCTAGAAACACAACAGATATTACAGGTTCGACGCTGTCCTGGGGCCGGAATGTTAGGCTAATTGTGCAAGTCTACCTGCTACCATATCCGTCTGACAGAAACATGACAAAAGTTATTACAGCAGCAGGAATAGGTAAAGAGATGGTAACTTGACCATTACTAACAAGACCACTGGTAGAGTGCTGTGCAACAATTTGCACGTGTTGGGAATCACCATCTTGCCTATTCTTGCTTTGTTTCTAACAACAGTGTCATGTATCCAGATGATAGAGTAGCTGGTTCATTTGCACATTAGGCTTATTCCTCGACCACACACCTATAACATCTATGGTGTATAATACAGACCATGATTGTCACTTACCATTAGGAGAGTCGTGAGCTTGTTTTCCGTGTTTAGCCATAAAAAAGGTGTAGCCCATCCACCAGGACAAAATATTCTTCAGTTAAAAGGTGGAAAATATCGAAAATCTAAGAAATTTTCTCTCCTAGACCAGACTAGACCAACAATTTCATAAGATACCTAGTCGCGATTTGAGCATTATTTTTCGAAAGATAGCAAATGATTTTGAAATGTTGTCACCTAAGTCACAAGTCGGAATCATGAGTCATGAGTATGACCTATCTTTCTAGAAAAAACATTGAAATCTGTTGGCGAGTTTTCGCGAAACAAACACATAAAAAACATACAGTCGTATTAAGAACCGCCTCCTTTTTTGGAATCAGTTAATAAAATCGGAAGTGGTTGATTTTCGTTTCACAGGCGAAGTTTTAACGAGACAGTAACAAGTTTCTGGGTCGAAGTATTTCGTATTGATGAGGAACTAACTTTTATGAAAACGTGCTTCTTATCCGTAACCGTCCTATCATTGCGTGCCTACGTTTCTTCTATCTATACAACTAAAAGTAAGGATCTTCACGTCGATATCCCGGTTGAGGAAGGCAGAGATAGGAATAGAAAACTTACAACCAGGGAATCCGCGATTAGCAGTAGGTACTGCTTAGTTCCTTAATGTCATATCATAGTCAGCCTGTGTCAAACCTATTGCCAATAGGACACATATAATATATTCCCGAGCAGCGTAGTTTCTATTTGTAAATTTTAAAAATACATTTTTAAATTGTTTGACTTTGGCAATCGAATCCGTGACCTCAAGTTATTAACGCCAATACAAGATCTCTATACCCCAGAGCAGAATGGGGGGCGGGGGAAGGAAGGGAGGGATATATTATTGTAGGCGAATATTCAATTTTAAATAGCCGGTTAGACTACACATGATATTTAACATCTTGACAATTTACCATTATTGTCTTTGGAGTTCTATGCATTTCATAACATCATCCCAATCCCCTACCCCATCTCACCCTGCCCCATGTAGCCTGATGAGTGATGACAACAATAATGGGCAATAATGGTATGGAGGGTAACTCAGATGGGTTGCACTCCGGGAGTTAATTTTTGATATTTTGGAATGGTTAGGGAATAATTTTGCACGAACTGCTTTAAATTGTCATGGTGAAAGTACTATCATTTATGTGGTAGAATAAAATATTCGTTTACAAACATGACAACACGAACATTCGCGCAAGTTCGATTAGGTCACCAGTCCTGACGCGGGTTTAGAAGTTTTTACCCATTTTAAAAAAAGTGCGCTACGTCACTAAAGAAGTTTTCACTTCAAAAATATTATACAGCATGGTGATTTGTACCAATATTCAATGTCTCATCAGATATATATATATATATAGGTCCTGTCGTACTTGCTACTTGTAGTACCCTAAATACTTTCCTACACTAGACGGATGAGCCTAGAAAATTGAATTGGACGCGGAAAGTTCAAAGCCATTTCGGTCTCCGCAACTAATCAACAATATCTTCATTATGCATACTGTCTGTCCGTTTAAATAGAGTCACAATTCAGGATCGGATGAGTACCAGTGAAGCGGAACTGACAGCGCTCCGATTTGTCGCGCGTTCTAAATACAGAGTTCAGGTTGTCGAAGTTTCTCGAACAAAGAATGGAAAATTGAAAACAAGCGCTTCATTACAAAAAGTTACAAGATAGATCTTGCTTGCTGTCAGTTTTATCAGTCACTACTGTGGCTGACGGATAATCGCTAGGTTAT